>VXBQ01016905.1:834997-928364 GCA_013400175.1 Phainopepla nitens
GCCTAGTTGGCCTCATACAGATGTAAGTCACACGGCAGCTGATGATTCCACAGATGGGAAGTAAGCTTTAAGAGGTATGGGGCAACCAATATCCAGTCATCTCTAGGCTACCCCAGATGGCCTAGTAATTCTTCCTAATAATTCATGTCAACTTCTCAGTAACTTTATTTCTATTTATGACCATTAAAATTTATTTGTAAACCACAATTCAGAATAATGTTTTTAAGATTTCATTTTGATAATCATACAGTAGCCTATTAAGAAAACGTACAGTACCTCCAAAGCGGGGAGCCCATTTATTCCTGTAGTATGTTATTATCAGTCCCACTGAGTGACTACACTTGCATTAAACAGAGCCTCTTACTATAAAGGACAAGATAATATTCCTTGCGATTATCATCTTTATACCAAATTTCTGTCCACAGGAAATTTAAATTATAATCACACCACCAACACCTCCACACATGCACCTTTAATGAAAGAAGAGGTTTGTAACTGTAATACCTCAGGTAGCAGAAAGTTTAAATAATGACATTATAATGCCCAGGTTTTTGAATACCATTGTATTTGAAAACCATCAAAACAAAAAACTTTATAGAAAAAGTGACATTAAGAAATAGATCTGCACTATACACTATCTGTACAGGCACAGAACAGAAGTAAAAATAATCAAAATTAGCTGAATCAAACTTCAAAATGTCTGCTCTAAACACTTTATTTTGAAGACTTTACAAAGATAAGCCTTGAAATGTAATCTCACCCACAAAATTGCAAGAAACTGCTGTTATCTCCTGCCATGTACAACTGCAAGCCCAACTCTACCTTGTTTGCAATACTTGTGATGAATGACTTGATGTCCAGATGAGTTGGGCAACTCTTCTGACAGGGGGCATCTGCACACTTCAAGCATCTACAGGAATAAAAGAAAATGTGTCAAGGAGACATGGAGTACAAGTGCTGCCAATAGCATGAGGTTTTCAAGTCAGCATGCTAGAAGATAAGTCACACTTTCACAGAATTTCTATTTAAAACGTCAAAGCACTACATGATCATTATTGACTGCATCAATACAGATTAGTTAGTTTTGTTTACTGCACTTTACATAGGAAGACAGAGGGTACCATTTCCAAGCACAAAGACAACACCTGTTGAAATATTAGGAAACCCTCCAACTACATAGAGGTAATTTTTTCCCTGGAATCCCCGATTGCTAAACTTCTGACCAGTTCATTTTTCTATTTGAAAAAAATCTGTGCTGTGAACCTAAATTTATTAACTAAGTTCTGAAAGTCTCATTATGGATTAAATGCTGAATGTTGGACCATCAGACATACAAAAGCAACAGTAACTCCTTTCCACAAAGGAAGGAATTCCTTTTTACTGTATGTCCAAAGAATAAGAACAGTGGATGAATTTTCAAGTCACTTTTCTATGTATTTCCTTTGATAAGTCTGTGACTTGTGAAAACAATTCAGTAGTCCCATACAAAATCCCTAAGATCTTCTTCCTGTCATTTCTAATGACAAAACCTAACTTGTAATAAGGTGGCAAAACACCCTAAGTAATAAAGAATGATTTTCTGTTTCTGCATCGTCATACATGGGGATATAATGATCTGGTTGCTTGCACCAGTTCCATCTAAAAATTAAGTCCTCAGGACAGTCTACATAACTTGCATTAAGCAAACCTAAAAAAAGATAAAAGTCAGCTGAAGCAGTAAAATGGTTCTCTATTAGGCACAAAGGTATTAGTACACAGCCTTGGTTTCATAGATCAGTGAATATCGTAGGTTAAATGCCTCACTACTTGTCTCAGAATTCATTAGGTTATTCCAGATGCTCTTTTGATATTGCTTTAGAAACATTCAGAATTAATGCAAATTGTGGGTTTAACAATCTATGGAAAACAAAATAAAATTTGTTTTTTACATATTATTTGAGCCCAGATACTTACATAAGTTCCACAACTCTAGCTTAATTGTTGTTATTCAGTCCTAGGTAACAACACTGTGGAACTGGATGGGACAGAGTATTTTAAAACACAGAAAAGCTGCAAGAGGCCAGTGGACTACATACAAAGAAATGAAGAGCACATTAAAAGGAAATAAGTTACTGGAATACCTGCAGCAAAACACTGTTCTGACTTTGCCAATCACACGCATCAGTTTTTTTTTGTTGTCATTTTTTCAGCTAAGGGTGGAATACAAGAGAAGAGAAAGCTAGTTAAGTAAAAGATTAACTAGCCTTTCGTCTTATCATTCATTATCATCTAGCTGGGCATTGCAGACAATATGGCACCAGCAAAACTTGAAGGCACATGTGGTAGTGGCTGTTTAGATTTTTGCACAAGACTAGTCATGGAAAAATGGCCCCAGAGGATATACTTAATGTAAACAGGTCTCACAAGGCTGCAAAAGATGGGAAACGTGCAAAAGCCAAATCTGGGTTCAACACCACGCTGGGTTACTAGTTCAGCTACGTGGGATGCCAGAAAAGCATCAGCAGGTTTAGCTGTGGCAGCTGAACATAACACTGTCCAGCACTACCTGTGACAGGTACATGTTAAAAAGGCCTTAACAAGGAAAGGTGGGACAGGGAGACCTCAAAACGTTGTGGCCAGAACACTGAGTCAAGAAGATGCTTTTAGCATTCTAAGCAGACAAGAATTTCTCTTCTTTGAAAGAATGCAAAGTTCTAGTACTAGAAGCCAGCAAAAAAGGAGATGCACTAGACAAAATAACACCACTATGAGGGTTCAGATGAGCAGTTTGCCTGTGTAGGCAGTAAGGAAATAACAGAACTCAAAAATCATGCAATTAAAAAAGACATCAATTCCATTACAAATTTTTACTCTCCATTTTTTTCCGTGCGGTTTCCTTTCAAATACAACAGTCCCGTACTCAAAATCAGAGGAAGTACACTGAATATAAAATACATTCTGTGGATTATATATAGAACAATCTCATGTCAAAACTGCACGGCACCTGGCAGGATAAGCTGTGTACAGATTACTCGTTTAGAGTAGTAAGCATGTTTACCAAATTATTTCTCTTTCGATTTTTGAGCTGCTTCACAAATAACAGCTGTTGAAAATGTCAGCTACTGGGAGGGGCAGGTAATGCAAACTTGAATGTGAGCTTAGGGGAGGAAGGGAGGGAGGGTGCCATGAATATGCCAGTCCAGACTTTCTCTTATAATAATACCATCTTCCAGGCACTGTGCAGACTAAAGTGCACCAGGCTGCCATTAATCCCACTTATCACCATGACAGCTCCGTAATTACACTCCAGCTATTGCTAGGTACTGTAAGGTACTGTAGTCCTAATAAAACATCAAGCACTGTGCTGAATGCATGCTGGTGAGGTGTTTTATTAAACTTGGGGGGGTTGATGATCAAGTGACATTAGTGTTGACCTATTTTTCTATCTGACAATAAATTATCCTTTGACCATACCATCATAGATATTACAGAGTGCATTTACTGTACAAAGAAGCAAAGGTATTGCATTCTAGCAAATCAGGCAAAAAGAAAAAATAAAAGTAGTAGAGTCACACACCAGAAAGTTATTATATAAATTGCTGCAAGTGATTGATCCTTTCAAAAATTACAGGCAAAATACCATGCTTAAGGGAATACACCAACAATTACCATGAGCTTCAGTTCCACATGCGCATACCCTAATGGAGAAACATTAAGTGTTATACTTCCTTTCTTCTTCCACTGTCCTCCCACCCTGAGAAATCCCAACTTTCATTTTACAAGGTTATTTTATTACTAAGATTTTGGTTCGAAATACTGTAAAAAAATTAGAAATTTATATCAAATTTTTCTAATTTACCCATTAGCTCCTAGCAAATTAAAGGAAGAGGTACATGCTCACTACTAAAAAAACCAAAGAAACAACATTCTGGACTACATATGGACTTGTGCTATCTGAGAATATATATCTCAGCATTTCTTAGTAAAAATACAGGAAAAATCCTACCAATTATCAGAAAACACCCCATATTAGGAAATTTTCTCCCATTGTTCATGGAACAGCATCTCCTTTAGAAACATACAGGCTGTTTTGGATCTTAAAAGACACCACATTCACTTCGCATGCATATTAATTTCCATATTAAAGGCAACACCACAGTCTTTACACTGTAGAAGAGAAAAGGAGGCCATAGCCAAGACTAACTTTCAGTTAATAGCTTTTGTTGTACAGTTGTTGAAATATTACCTAATATTTTATTTTAAAGTTAAAATGTCTGACCAACAGTCCCATTTCCAGGTATAGGCCAGCTCTTAACACACTTTTGCTTCTAAACAAAGAAGGGCAATTTACTTGTATTGTTACCTAAAAATGCAGTGAACAATTGTCCATATAACTGGCAATAAGATCACCTGAAGTGCAATCACATGAATGTTGAAAGGCCAGGGGTGAAACAGATAGTCTGGAGTAATATTCCTCATCAAACTGTAGCTGATAACCCATCAAATCTTCATGTATCACGAAACATACCAAATAGCCTTTATTATGGTTACTGTTGGCAGAGGTTTAGAAGCAAATTGAATCCTAATTCATTTATGCAGGTTTCTGCAGGACATAAACAGTCACTTAGAAAAAAGGCCTCCAGCTCTACTACTTGCAGAAATTTCTAAAACTTTATCCACTGCTCAGAGAAATAGCCCAGATGAAGTTCTGTAGGTACTTCCTGAGGCTTTGGTCAATTAACTTTTAAGAGAATGGTAGAACTAATAGCACCCAGTAAATAAAGGTCAGTTTGAACAGGTGAACCAACTTTGACCCAGACGAGGCTCTTTTTGGTTCCAAGTCTGTTGCACCACTCTAAACACTGAGCCGGAAACAGTAAGCACTGAAATTAAAAAGCTGCATGTCAGGAAGAAATAAATCTTTTTATTTCCAAAAAAATCTAAATCCCAAGCTGAATGCCCCTTGCCTTTGATGGCAGAAGTGAAGAGCATTACATAGATTTTTCTCTTGAGGTTCAATCCTTTAATTACTTATGGCTAATCCTGTAGAATTTAGAGTTTCTTCTCCCCATTTGGTCTTGCTTCTTGCTGTACTGAAAGAAGGTCAAGGACAAACCTAAACAGAGATTTGGATACACATACTCATTTTAAAAAGGTAAGGGACACCAGGATACCAGGATAAAGATCTACTAATTAAATAGCAAGCCATTGGTGAAAATCCATTGGTCGGAAAAAAAAAAGCTGCCATTATTTTCCTAATTAAGAACAAACAAACAAAAAACCATACACCCAAAACTGACATTCACAGAGAAAAAACCCACATCCTTTTGTCTTTCTGTTCATTGCATTTCACAATGGATAGAAGATGAGAAAAGGATTATAAAGTAACCAGGAGATGTTTTGCCAGGTCTAAATGCCAAAACACCATAATAGCTGATACATGGGTTTGATGAGTACCAAAGACAAATGATACTTACAGGAATATTCAAAGTCAAGAAACAGAAAAAGGAATTCTCACATGCAAGACCAAGAACTCTGTTGTGTAAATACAACGTGGCAAAGACAACAAAATCTTAAATTAGAATCAACTATGAAAACAATTTTGGACTACAGAAAAAAAAAACTAATTGCCAAGAAACACTTCTGAACACAAAGGACACCAGAAAACATACAAAATATAGCAATACAGACAAGTAGATATCCTGGTCCCAAATATGTAATACGGGGTGAAAGGCAGCAGTCTTTTAGGTTATATTGCAAAATGACATGTGAAAAATTCTCTTTGTGAGAAATGCCCAGCCTGTTAGCAATGCACAGGAGCCATAAGAGACAAAACATTCAGTATCATGTAAATTGGCAATACTAGCTCACACCTAAAGAAAGAAGGAAAGACTCCCACATTGTCGTTGTTGCCTCTTCAGTCACCAGAAGTCCTGTAAGCCTTCTGCAGACCCATAAAAAATGGCACTACTTCTCTGTCAGTAAGTTCACATGACCAGAGGAAGAAAATTTTAAATAGAGGCACTCAACAGGATTAGAGACAGACATAGTATTGCTGCTGGCAGTTACAGGACGCATAAGGAAGGTGCTTTTTATTGAAAAGAAGAAATGATCAGAGTTGAAAGTTGGTCTTCAGACACAAAAACCTCCTACCTTAGTGCAGAATAATGGCACTTATAGACAAGGTTATTTTTGGACACTTAAGAGGTGGTGAATCATATGGACATACGCTCCAAATCATTCTATTCATCAATGCCTCATCTTTCTCTTTTCTTCTTTGGCTCTCTACACAGCCGTAATTCTTTTCTCATCTACTTTTGAATCTCCTTTGAGTGCAGCAACTCTCCTCTCCTCTTTGCTACTGCTTGGCTTACTTCCTGTTTTCTGTAGTCTTTCTTCCGCATTCATCGGAAACTTTTCCACTTCTCTTCCTGTAACTTTTTATCATCATCTTTCATCATAACTTCATTGTAATAGACAATGTTGATAACATAAAAAAAGATCCACTGTCTGCCATCAGGTATCTACGACAGTGGTGTAGGAAAGTGTGCACCAGTCACTTTACAGTCCATCTTCTGAGGTGTTGTCAACTACCATCCAGCCCTTCAGAAACCTACTTTTCTGCACTAAAACTGTCATTGCCTAATGCCATGTCTTCTGCATACTTTGGAAAGTGCTATCTTGGTCTCTAATCAGACACACAAATGGAGCCTAGCAGAGGAAAAGTAGGTTGGTGGGATTTCCTTTTAACCCCTTGCTGAGCAGTGGGAACACAGCCGGGCTCTGTCTGCACTGCACCATGGGGAGCAGCCTGCTCCAAGGCAATTCATGGGAAGTTATATTCTCCTAAATTCCTCCTGTCATTTTCCTGGGACACAGAATTTTTTACCAATCATTTTGCAATATAACCTAAAAGAGTGCTGCCTTTCACCCACTTCATTTGTGTACCTTGCATATCGTTACTTTAATTGTATTTCTCCAATTCATAATGTTGCTGAATAAAGCTGATATATAAATCAGAGGGATTAAAAATAGAAAACACAGCTCTGCTTACAGAACACTGTAGCACAAAGCATGTATATCAGCTGATGCCAAATCAGAAAAACTGTATCATCCTTTTGACATATTAGAAATCAAAATTTTTTTAGTCAATCAAATTTTTTTGAAAATCAAAATATTGATGGTGAAAATAATTTCAACCATTACAGCAATGTCAATTCTAAGCATGGTCATCTTTTACTTGTTTCATAGTGAGCATTATGAAATTGCTGTGTTTTCAACAGTATTAATCAACATTCAAAATTCATTAAATTGTCCCAGAAAAACTGTCTAGTTAAAGATTTTTTGTTGTCAACAAAACATTTTTATTTAAATCTTAAAGCTTTTAGAGTTAATAAAACCAAACACTTAAAAGTCAATCTGCAACTTCTCTGTTAACACTGATTAAATTTCATACTACATATTAATTATTTTCTCAACATCATAAAAACACAAAATAGTTCCCTGCTTATGATAATAAACTTGAGAGTACACACAATATTCCAGTAGTGCAAAAGACACACAAGAAATCCACTTGTTGACAAAACACTGATAGTACCTATTTAGACCTCGCAGTGTGCTCTTCAAGTCCTTGAAAGCAGCACTTTACCTGCCAAACCAGCCACTTGTGGCCAAGTCACACCTCGCCTTATGGAGCTTTTTAAACGGGTACATTTATGTTCACCACAACATTGATCCCTTCCACATAAGAGACAGCTGCTACACAATGTTCAATATCCTTTTAATCCTCTATAGACTGTAGACAGAAAGGTTGACAGAACTGACAGTTTTTATTATGGCTTGTCCTGTACACAATAATCTTTTTTTTTTGCCTGGACTATTCTCCCAGAAGCGCTACAGATTTTTTGACTTATATCAAGTATCCTTTCTAGAGTTTTTAGGAGATAAGAAATTAGCTTTATGTGGCATGATTCTTGTCCTGCGTAAATTACCTTTCCAAAATATGAAACACCTGTTGTCTGTTTATCATAATGTCAACAAAACTCCTCTGGGTTCACTTCAGGAAAGATACACTTAACAAGTTTAGTCAAAGATGTTTTTTTCTCCCAAAATGTCTTCATCATCTATGCACATCTTACAAATGCCATTTTGTTCAATATATCATTAATATCAGGAGCACAAATCTACCATTTATCTGCACTGAAAACACTGATTAAATTTAACAATAACATTTATAAACAATCTATGATAAAATATAAACTAAATAAAATGCATTAATTGAAAATTTAAGAAAATGTTCTCAATCAAAATCTAAAAACCCAGAAGAAATAGATTTCCTCACTACAGCACCACAATCTGTCTTGCAATTTAGGCATGCACAATTAACAGAAGAGTGATTTAAACAAAGAAGTTTTGTGGAGA
The DNA here is from genome assembly GCA_013400175.1 of Phainopepla nitens. Classification (NCBI taxonomy): domain Eukaryota; kingdom Metazoa; phylum Chordata; class Aves; order Passeriformes; family Bombycillidae; genus Phainopepla; species Phainopepla nitens. The sequence continues at coordinate 843,398 of VXBQ01016905.1, forward strand.
ATTAGTCTTGGGAAAGGCAGTAAGAGCAAAATAAGGTAAAGCCTCCCTTTTTAGGATCTGAGCACCAAAAAAATCCCAGTTCTCTCTTTTCCATCACCCTGCAATTATCCACAGATCTGACAGAATGCTGATCTAGAACCTGGCCACTCACAAGTCAGGCTGACCTGCTTTCTGCACACAATGCATTCCCACCATTTCCCAACTCATGATGCTAGTATTAGCAAGGAGTAGGAATGTGGGAGAAAGGGAGAAAAGGGGGCAAAAGACCAGGAGAGTTTTAGCTTTGCTGTTGGTGTCACCTGGACATTTCACCCTACACTGGGCATAACCTGGAGCCAGGCAAAAGCACATATTAAATCATTGAATTTTGGATTAAAAATAAAAACTTCAAAGGTTCCAATTGCTCTCATTTTCACATTTGCAGGAACAAAAAAGAATTATCAGTTTTGGCTACTACTACAGTTAAGAACTTTAGAACTTTTAGAGAAAATTGAGAGGTCAGTCACCTTTCCAATGTGAACCTAACAAAGATGCTTCTTCCAATGGAGGATATAAGTCATTGAACCCAGCTGACCACCTTTTTCCAAGTTTTAAAACTTGGAAAGAAAGGCAGAGTTTCCTTAGTAAATAAAGCTCAGTTCTTCTAGACAGTGAACACTCCAGTTCATTATCAGACTGCTTAACTGTGCTCTATTTTAATATATGTAGTCCCCAGTGGTACTCAGTTAGACCATTCAATTCCTCATAATGAAAACACTTAAGCAATTTCTTAAGCCAGCCTCATGCAAGTCTTCCAGACGTGGGTTCCCAGCACTCCAGTATCCTCACTCGTCCTCACCTTAAAATTGCTGCAGCTACAGATTTGAGAACCATGTGCCACTATTCCTGCTTTTTCCCTCTTTCAGAAACTGCAAGAATTCAGCAGAGGATTCTAAGATTTAATATTTTGTCTAGAAATTGCATGTGTACAAGGACTGTCTTTCATCCTCTTTTTCAGATGAAGACGTTTGTCTAAGACACCTTAATCAGCAATACTGTAACTTGTTAATATGCTCAGTCATTAAGACACAGAAAAAAGGAAATCTGCCTGCTATTTCAGTTCTGATTTTCTATGCTGCAAATAATTACTGCATTTTTTGGTCATGAGAAAAGGTTACCCTGTTGACAATATATAAGCATATTTTTAAAAAGGTGGCATTTTCTTGCATGCTTTGATGTTTAAGATAATTATTTGGCTTTGCTTTTCTACCTTAAATTTACTCAAAAAGTAAAGATTCAAAACCAGTATCCCCTCAGCAAATGAAAAGAGCAACTACAGAAATCACAGAGGGAAACTAGAGAGGTGAGCACAGAGTAACGACAAATCGTGAACAAATTACACTAAGAATCAATGTTGTATTCCTTATATCTTGAGTTTAAAGATATAAGTAACATTTTAATACTAGATACTTGAAAATTCAGTCTTAATTGTTTGCAAGAGGGAAATACACTAACTCATTAAGACCAAATGATTGGTCTTGTATGTGCTATATCTAGGTCTTGCTATAACCATCTTCACTGGGAAAAATTTTATAACATTCATGCATTCACAGTATGATGATAAGAATAAATGACATAGCTGAAAGTCACTGTCCAGACTTCACATTATGTGAAACCAATATATCATTTAAATTTCTTTTAGCTGGGCATCTCCCCCCCCCAAAAAAACACCCAAACCAAAACCAAAACAAAGCAATAAAAAACCAAATCCCCACCAAACAAACAAAACAAAACTATGTACAGAGCCTTTATGTAGACCACCAGATAAATTTAACACCTGACCCCCTTGGTAGCAAGGCTGCCTCACAGAAGCACACCCCTGTACACTTGTACCTTTTCACAGTTTCATTCTTCCAGTGTAGAAATCTCTTACATGCAAATCTCCTCCATGCAAACTACTTAATTGGAAAGAGCTGTGCAAGCTTTACAGTTTCACCAAGCTACATGGACAGAAGGCTGGATGACGTGACCCAACAGGTTTACGCTATCTTTGCAATTTCTCCTAGTATGGTGAATAACGGCCTTTTAAAACTGCAAATTTATGTCTGCTTATCTATCTGCAGTTGATGTTTCCCACAGAGATAAGCAGACTCTAAAAATTTTAGACTTCATGTCTGACTCAAATTATATAAGACTAGAGGAGTGACATGAGTATTCATTTTCCTCATAAATTAAATTCTTATTTTAAGGACTTTATCAGGCACCCCAAAATTAGGATAAATAAAAAGGACTGTAGTTAGAGTAACAGTACCCAAAGGATCTAAAATATGAAATATAGATATATAAGGATTTTCCAAGTATAACCACATGAAATTATTTTAAAATCAGTTTGATTTCTGAGCACTACAGCATGGCCTTTATGTCAACGTATATTGGCAAAGAAAACTCCATCTACTAGCTAAACACAGAAAAGACTCTGGACTCTCAATGTTAAGAAGGCTTTGGGAGGGCAACTAGAGAATTATCACTGTTTGCAAAAATAGGACAAATATTTGTTGCTAAAAAGAAGGCACAAAAATCTTGCATTTTAGGTTTCACCTTTACAAGCTAAGTAGGGAGAATTTCCACAACCTTTTAAGAAGATTATATAAAAGAAAGTATTTGTCACATTTCCCCCCATACTGAAGTTAATGGCATAAGGATGAATACATTTTCTGTGATGGCTCAGGAGTTAAGTGCTGTCTGGAAAATATTAAAAGAAATGCTGGGGGTTTTTTTCAGAGATATACATCTTTAAGAAATTTTAGGATGCATAAAAAAATCATTAATCTGTTGGTTCATGATAGTTTGATAGATCACTTGTTCTTGAATTTGTGGCAATGCTCTTCTTTGTACATCCTCAAATTGTTAGACCTACATCAAATACAGCAATCCCAGGACTGTAAATGTAGTGTGGCTGAAAAAGCACACTTCTCCCATTTCCCAAAGGCACTGCATTTTCAAAAACCTGCTGGAAGGATTTAAATATTCTCTTTTAGTAGATAGCTTTGCTCGCTACAAATGAACAGATGTCTGCCTTTTGGCAATTCTTTTTTATGCAGTTATTTGAAAACAATTACAGAAAAATATTAAAATTTATATATAAAAAATACTCCACAAAGATCTGCATTTCTCAGACTAGCCACACAGACATTTCAGAAAGCCTAGGAATCAGTACAAAATGCTTCTTCTCTTCCACCCTCCATTAGTACCTCCTCTACAGAAAATCACACAAAGTACACATTAGCAACTCCCCAACTGCTCCTGCATCTCAGACTTAGATGCTCTCATTTTAGCATTGTTCTTTCTAACCCAGAAGCATTAGGGTTTAATGAATGCATCTGATAACTTCCAGGGTTTCATACCTCAGGATTTATAGGATACTATGATGCAGCCTATATCAACACAATCACAGGTATAGCTTACTTACCAGTGTCTCTCTTCCTTACCAGTGGGGGCTGTCAATTGTTTTCTTTACTCCAGGTCTGCCCAAGTCTGCTGGCTGCAAACTCAGACAGCTCTTCTTAAATTTCTCTCCAGTAAGAATGCTGAAGCTCTGTACCCATGCCCACAGATTAAGCCAACAAGAAAACCTCCCTGACAGCTACTACTGTCAGTCTGCTCCATTCCTGCATGGCCCCAGGACGTCAGAAGGCAAGCCTACCTATCGTTTCCCCCATCCTTGGCCAGGATCTGATCCCAGCAGAATATACTCCAATTTGAGGTTATTGTAGACCAGTAAAAGTTTTGATTGTAAATGATGCTGCTGCTTTATCGAATTCTTTTCTGTCAGGATTTGCCCCATTAGCAATTTTAAAAGCAGTTAGCTCACTTTCATGAATGTATCTTGATATTGGCTTCCAAATTTTAAGCAGGAGAAGGAAAGATACTTTGCGTTAGAATCCCATTGCAACCCCGTTTCAGGTATATTCAGGGGCCATATTTTCTACAATGGGCTGGATGGTGTTAAACATTGTTCAGTCAAGAAAGGCTCCTAAAGATACTAGGACTACTTAGGTTTCATCTTCAGCCTCTGACTGAAATTAGTCAGTTCAACAAAGAACATCAATATAAATTCAAACCATCGCTTGGGTGTTCGTTGTGCTGTGAATATGTGTTCAAACACGTAACACAAAGCAATGGAACAGAAGACAACAAATGCAACTAAAGGGTGTTTAGTCACTTCTAATTTAGTCAGTGCAATTTGTTTTTCTTTTGCAAGCCTAGAATAGCAGAAAGATAGAGTTATCCACTTTTTAATTTCCTGTTTCACTAAGGATGTGAAATGTACTACTAGTCACTTTATGACTGGAAACAATTCCTTGGAAATAGCCTCTACTTATTGTTTCCTACACTGATTCCTACACGCAATTTTTTGCGTAACTGGATGGGATATTTTTCCAATCATAAGTAGTCTGTATTTTTGGAAATGAAGACAGGAGTGACAAAAAAGTAAAAGCTCTAGCTTTTCTTCACCCCTTCACTTCCTTATCCATGACCAGCCTTGTCAGCCCCTTCAAAGAGCAGGAGCTTTTTAGATGGACAAGAGTTTGACAGTTATCACTCAAAGAGAAAAATTAAAAGAAAAAAAAAATCAATTCCCAAAATTCAAAGCAGAGTAATTAAGAGCAAGTTCCTGACAGTATTTTGGAAGATCACTCCACAAATCCACTTTGGTGCTTTACCACAAGCTAAGATCCAGCAACCCAAGTTATAATCTTTTGCTTACAAAACATGACCATACAAAACTCTGTCCTCAATTCAAAACAAAAGCAAGAGAAATATGCACAATATATCACGTGTGGCAATACAACCCTCTCAGTTTTCAGCAAAGAGGAGGGAGTGACACTGCTCTGGAAAAATGCTCTAGTGATAGCTCAGCATGATCTTTCCTAAAATATACTTGAATATGTTTACTAGCACTGTGCAAGATGATGTACTAGCAAAAACACTTAAGACTGAACCAGAAATGTCAAAACAGACTAAGAACATTATGTGATACATTATTCTTTTTTTATTGTGTTTGTTCACTTGCTAATTTGCACGATTCAGTAATTCATAAAAGAGTCTCCCTATCATTAGTGCAAATTAGTAATTTTCTAGCACATGGTTAAAAATACACATCAGATTTATACTATCCATTGCATGTTTCTTGCCTTTGAGAAAATGAAAAATATTACATGGTCAAATGAAATTCTTGGGTGATTATTTTGAACCTGAAAATAGCTCTACACAACCTCTTGACATATTTCTCAACATCAGCCTGGTGGGAGTATATCACTCACCAGCATTTTTCTGCTTAGCATGAAAATATAAAGCTATTTTTTTCTGAATAGCTCCTGATCGCACTACGATTCACATTTTTTAAACTGAAATAATTTCTTCACTGGATGAATCCTATTACTGCCATCCCAGTAACATTATACCAGTCTTAATCCCTCTCTAACACACACTTTTCCCATAGCATAAGCCTAAACCACTGCGTAGAGATAACTCTCAAATAGATGCAGGTCCCATGAAAACATTTAAACTTCATATTTTGGTTTTAGATTCAGCCAAAAATTCAACTATAGTTCAGTTTTGCTTTGCATGCACCATCATTGTTGGAGAAAGAAATGTTTTCTTCTTAATGCATCTACCTCATTATTACAGTCTGCGTAATATTTATACAATACACACACTACAAATAATATTATGAATCTTTTAACAAAGTTTTATGTTCCAAAAGAACAAGCAAACCAAACTTATTTTCAGATGTTGTGATTTAGTGTTACCTTTCTATTAAGACAAAAAACTAACAAGTTCCAGCATTTTCAATATTCTTAACAATAGATGCAGTGTAAGGTGTGGGACTCAACCCAACTCAACCAGAAGAGTCGAAATTAGTTTAGTCGTCAGCCATGAATTATGTCTGACAAATGCCCTCAAGTATTCCATTTTTTTACATAGTCAGTTCATAATGGCTCTTGCTAGTATCTATTAAATATTTTATGAATTTATCATTAATATAAAGTATGACATTACTACCTTATTGTTGGAGAAATAAAAGATTCGATTACTGACACACTGTATCCAGGGACAGGGAAATATAAGTGGGGAAAATGTCGATTAAGAAAAAGAAAACAAAAACCCAACAGTAGCAAGCATTAACACAAACACCTTGCTAGGCCAAGTTTTTCATGCCAAACCTATTCCAAGTGGCCAAGTGTTTCAGAATGCTAGAGACACCAATTCGGGGACCAATACTTACAGCACAGAAATCTACAGTTCTCCTGCAAACACACTGATATTAATTTGCTGATTTTTCAGAATGTCATATTCTCCTTTTAAAGAAAAAAACATATTTCAAAATGCCAATGTTTAAATTTGCACCCTGTTTTATGAACTTGTAAGCTGTATTGTACTGAATCATTATATTGGTACATTTTGCGTTATGTGACAAACTTGCTTCTAAATACTGTTTTAAAACAACCACTCTGAATTTTTCTGCCCAGCTACAAACTGCTACTTCTTTAATAGAGACCAGCAGCATCTTTTTTGTAGGCTCAGAACCCAGCTTATACCATAACCTAAAAATAGGTGACACAACTTTTGCCTCACTAACCAAGAGATAAAAGCGCAGATACCTGAACTAAATATCATGAATCAATGAGCCACTTTTCAAAAATAATATTTTGTAAACCATGACTTCTTGATAACATAAAACTTAACTGCATCATGACTCCAGTGATTAGTGTATGTCCTGAACACTGTCTGTTACAGCTTTAAATGCAGAAATCTAGTTCTTTAAAATATAAGGATCTTTGACATGTTTTGAGACACTGTAGCAGCCTTAAGAATATAACTGACTCTCAGTGTGCTGCCCAACCCTCGGCATTGTTCAGACCTGCCATCCTTAGGGAAGTGGACCAGGTGAGAGCAAAGCCATAACCCTTCACTTTGCATCTGGAAGTAATAAAGCTAGGTCAGTGCCCATTACCACATGTGAAAGAATTAGCTCTGTCCATTTCTTATTCTGCCAGTTAATTTAGGCTCAGTATAATGTTGAGACATTTTCTTTTCACCCACAGAGACTGAAGTGTCCATCCTTGGAGGTATTCAAAACCTGGCTAGACACAGCTCAGTGCAATCTGCTCTAGTCAGCACTGTTCTGGGTAAGATTGGAGTAGACAATCTCCCTATGTTCTGTCCAATCTCAGTAGGTGACTCTGATAGTACAAAAGATAACTAAACCATCTGCTTGAATGTCATTTATCCCTGCCTGCACTCCCAGAGTCCCCAAAACTATGCTAACCCCCATCAACAGAGAACTCAGACAAGGCAAGTTCAGTCCTGTACAAGGGACTGTTTATCTGCCCACCCCTACCCAGGCAATCACCCTCAACAAAGCACCTGAGCACCTCTCACTCCTGCTTTGTACTCCTCTCCCCATCCAAGATATAAGGCAATAATATATTATTTCAGTTTTGACAACAAAGGACCAAGGTACAGAATATGTTGGTAGTTTTCAGCAACCTGCAGCACAGAAACCACTTGCATCCCAGCCTCCTAGGCAATACCAGAACCACCAAGTTATCCCTCATTCCCAGGTGCTCCACTGGGCCATCAAGTTCAATCATATTGTCTTTCTTAAGGTAACAAGAGCATTCTGAAAATTTTATTGAACTACAGTGATCAGGAGAATAACTCCCACTCTGTTGCTCCAAGCAAACAAAATCATGATCCCAGGAAGTAAATGAAGTCTTTCTTTAACTTCAGTGTACCAAAAGGTGAAGTTATAGCAACATTTTTGCAACTTTTACTTGTATTTGTTCTGAAGGGTGAAGGCAATCCAGGAATTACCTGAAATTTAAGCTGTCGCTGAACATCAGCAAGACTGCTGAGTGTCAGATGAAGAATTCTTGTCACAGATGTTAATATGAGAGTAAAAAAAAAATTATTTTTAGACTTCTATGGAAGTTGGAGGCCTATTAATTAGGCACTTTTAAAGGAAAAATAAGCTGTAAACAGAACCAGTACGTTTAGAAGTCAGAGATTCAATTCCTTAATGACATTTTAAAAATCTCCTTTGGTAAAAGAAAATGCCTTAATAAATAATGTCATGTGACATCACTTTTTTCATATCATACATTTGTGAATGAACACTGACTGGAGCACCAAGGTAATTGTATTTAACATTTGCATGAGAATGAACTGAAATATAGTTATTAAAAAACCCCTATATTTATGCATGTCAAAAGAAACAGTTGTTTTCTAGTATAAAATCTCATAGTGTAGAATACATCTTTTTTCAACTTCTGTTAGATACAGATGAAGTCTCAACAGTAAAGATCACCATTATGCCATACAATAAAGTATTTTTTTCTATTTAGAGTGACAGAGGTGAACTTGTGAGACATCTCAAGTCTCTACATTCTGCTTTTTTTTCTTCTCAGAGACGTCTTGTGATGAGCACTGTTACAAGTCCATGAAAAATTTTGAATATATGCCAAATTCCTGTTAGTAGTAAATTCATATTTAGTGTTTAACACTTTTAGAAAACTAAGTAGTCTTATTTGTATGGTTCTTTAACCAAAAAGCACAAAGTGTTTTTGAAATTACTGGTAAACAGGAAAGGCTGGGTATCTTTACACATTCACAATATTCAGTTCACTTTACATTGTCCTCCACTACATCTAAGTACAGCAGTAATTACTGCAATAAAGAATACACTCTCACACTAATGAGAAATCCTACAGAGGACTTTTTGAAGTGTCTTTCCCTTAATGATTCTCTGATCAACTTGCAATAGCAATCATACAGGTAGAATCTAGAAGGTTCTTCACCAGTTTCATGAAGAAAATAAGGTAATTCAGTATGTGTACATACTGCATCATAACATTAAATAATCATTTTATTTTACATCTAAGTTCTGGGGCTCAGTGTTTTGGGATTGTTTTTAAAGAAAACAAAAATCCTGAAGATTAATGCATTTTAACAGACTACATTCAAAATATATTGAACAAAACAGTGACCTGTGCACTGGGATTACCACATGGAATACAATGGTTTAACCTGCTCAAGTATGTCACTAAACATACCAGAAACAGTTTTAAAATGAAGCTGTCATCTTTTTCAGTTGAATAGGAATCCAAATAATATTCCCAGGTTTCTTCCAGAGAGTAACATAAATGTTTTCCAGCTGTATGAAACACTTTGAAGACATATTCTGAATGTTAGACTCACTTCTTGCCTAAGTTGAATGTTAGACAACTTTCTTGCTATACTGTTGTCTCTCGGTAGTCACTACACATGGTAATAAAAGAAATAAGGATCTCCCGTGTTTATAAAATACAGTATGTCTGAAGGGAGCAAGATGTGCACATCTGTTTAAAACAGAATGCACAAATCAAATGCATTATTTGGGTTGGGGCTGGGACAAATCAGTAGCTAACAAAAGCATTAGTGCTATCCTGAGGCTGCAGTCTGTAAATAAACAACTTTGAAAACAAACTTCTGAAGGAAACCTCCACTTTCACCTGTCATATAAAGCATCCATTTGTCTGATGCACACTTAGTGAAACTGAAGTTTGACTATGGTACGCAGTAGTTCTATTGAATGACTCCAAAGTTATTCAATGAAAGGGAATTTGTTAGAAAAAAACAAGGCCCTTCCACCTAGTGAGAATTAAATTCCCACAAACTACTTTAGCAATCTCTAAATTAAACCATCTGCGGTAGTGAGAGAGGCTCAGGGATGATAGACCTCAGAGTTCCCCTATTTTTAGCCAGTGTGTTAAACAAATCTTCCTGAGAGAGTCCCATTGCCAAAAAGTAACTAAACTCCAGAGAAGAAGCCCTCCTGCGTCTAACCACCAGTCCCTTCCGAAAGTTGCCTTTTAGTGCTACAATTTCCAAAGTACTTCCAGTCTACAGGCAGCCAAGTTAAGTGACAGGGAGTGTTTTAAACTTGCAGTACCAAGCGAGCTGCAAAGTCTGTGTCTTACGAAAACTTTGCACTATGAGAGGGTAAAGTCTCCAAGAATGTCCTTACGCGGAGTAGTGTGAGGCTTCTGCTGTAGGGAAGCCTCAAATTACAAGACACTATATGTAGCCCAGAAGAAACGCAAGAAGCTAAATTTTCTGCGCTTTTTGAACTGTTCCTAACATCAGCAGGTACATTATAAACTAAAACTTTGACTTATATCCTGGTTGAAAAAACAAACAAACAAAACAACCCAACAAACCAACACATTCTTTTCATCTGTAACGTAAGCCTACCTTCCCTCCACATTTTTTCTCACCTTTTAAAGTATCAACCCTAGTGTAAAAAACATTAGGAGAACGAACACAACAGAAAGTTTTTGCCGGTTTTCCCCTGCTCCAGAAAAAGCCTGGTGATGCAGAGGATGCTTACAGGTTGCTCTCAAGCTTACCAGATCCAAGCCATGGCAGACCCAGGAATTACATGAGCAGATTTTCACTTGAATGATGGTCCCTTACCTTGACTGCCCAGCACAACAGCAGTGCTGTAATGCCACATTCAGAGGAGCAGCATCACCCTACCAGCTAATTAAAAATCACTGGTGCTTGTAAATCTCTCTAAAATACATACATGCACATCTTAAATGCTGTCCAAAACCAGGCAAACACATACTGGTAAGTGGCATGCAGGCACATCCTGTATGAGTTTCTAACCAGTTTGCAGGAAACCAATGCAGTTATTCCCCCTTCCACAAATGAGTAGGTAACAGATTTCAATGCTAAGCATTCATTAAGAACCATTTTCAAGAACAAAAACCAAGGAAATACAAAAACCAGAATATTCCCAGATATAAGTCACAGTCAGATGTATGAAATGAAAGCTGCTGCCAGTTAACAGAAGATGCAGATAGAGTAGGACTCTGTAACCCTCAGTACGTGAAGTGACTTAAGAAAAGTTCCTCCCAAAAGTGGTTGCCTTAAAACCTAAAACTAGGCTTGTCTGGAAACACATCTACCACAAAAGGCTATCAGAAAGAATTTGGAAGCTGGACAGCTATTTACCTCCAACTGGACGTAATTTTCATAGCCTTAGTACATCTTAGATGAGGAAAGAATTGCCTACATGCAAGTCTCACACAGTCAGTCCTCACAAACTTCACCTGCATCCTACCCTATCATAGCTAGACCTGCATTTCTAGGTCAGTTACACGTAAGATTCATCTTTCTTCAGCCTTTTTTCCAGAATCAAATTTTGGTGCTGCAGCCTCTGCTACACAAAGTAGCATATGAAACTTTGTCCCAGAGCACAGAAAACACACATAACGTACAACACTGAGTAAAGAGGTGTTTTCCACATCTTCTAAAATGAGCACCATGTGTATTGCTCACAAAGGAGTGGAACACAGCACGCATATGCTGCAATGTCCATCCAGCAGGCAAGTTACAGCCTACAAATTCATTTATCTATGTAGTATTAAATTATATGCATCAGGATCGCATGCTGTAGTCTCCAAATGTGTATCTAATTCTAGTGCAAAATAGTTTAATCCTAATATTTTTATTTTTTAAAGTATGACTGCATTCAATAGTTTGACAATATAAAAAAAACCAACCAAACAAAAAATAAGTCAAGAGTCCCTACCAGTAGAAGAAACAGATAATTACAGATAATTTATTTTAAAGCACAGAGGGAGGAGGAGGAAGAAGGTAGCTATCAGTAACATGAAATTTTATTTTCATATTGCACAAGTACTTTGGGTTTATTACTGCTAAGGTGGTTAGACTATTCAACTTTTAATCAATAGAGTCCTACTCTGCTGCAGATGCTAACATCTGTAAAAGTTTTACCTCCTTCAGGCACTGTAACACCTGGAGAAGCCACAGGGAAGGTAACATGGAGCTTTCTTGGCACTACCGCAGCAGCTGTCAAGTCAGGAGGAGGCATATTCTGACTTGCACCAGACAGCAGCATTGTACGAACCCACACTTCCTCTTATTAAATACATCTATAAGCAACACTAGGAAATCTGTATTGAGAACAGGCTTACCATACGATAAAAATATCAGAATTCATTAGTGAGATGTACTCTTAAAGTTTTTAATTTTGTCACATGGGTATAGACCTTGATTTGGCAATTGTTTCATGTGGCAGATATACCACTAACAAAATCATACCATTCACGGTGACATTGTAACTTCTGTGTAACAGTGCAATATCTTTGATTTAAACACATAAATTTTATCAGCACTGCTGTTTAAAACCACAACCAAAAAGCTGAAAAATATTTGTTACATGAACTTAATTTCATGACTTCTCTTTTCAGTTGGTCTACTAACTGTAAGCAAAAAGGTAGGCACTAAGGAGAAAACATTAGTACAAGAACCCAATAAAGATATATTAGACACTACAGAAAACTGTTCATCCTTCACCATCCAATCTTGGAACAAAGGACCAATGGTTTACTCCTGTTTGAAAGCACATCTCAGCTGCAAGTATTGCAAACTTTCCCAAAGTGAGTTATAGAGCTGTAAATACAGCAGGATCAGGAAAAAAAAGCACTACAGCCCTTCCCACATGAAGGCCATACCATGCCACAGCATGACCACAAAAAATAAGCGAAAGCTTAAAATACTGGACATGTATTCATTGGGATTTATTTTACAATGATATGCTAATAATAATAGTCACTTTTCCAGGTTAAATTCCCATCCAATTTGCCTGCATGGAACTAAATGCTAGTATCAACAAAGTACGCAGCGACAGAAAAGGCACAAAGCAGTATCATCACTCCTAGGTTTTCATTTGCTATTTACTCAAATCCTTTCCAAAGCCCTAGCACCCCAGTATACATTCAGGAGAGAGCTATTTTCATCAGCAACGAGCCCAGGAATATGTGGAGTAACAAAAAGTGACGAAGTACTTGTTTTCCTCAAGTTCATAATATCAGAACGCTATGAAATAAAAACATAGTGCAAAGCTGGTAACTTCAATATGTCTCCCAGATCCATTGCAATAGCAGTATAGCCTAGTATGCCTCATAACATTTAATAATTTTGCTGCAAATCAGTGCAGCAAGAACAGTCTTCCTTGTTCTTGCAATAAACTGCTGTTAGGCTTTCCTAACTCTACAGAAAATACTCTCTAAGCATTTCCACTATGCTACAATAACTAACTTGAATACCAAAAACTGCAGTACTAATGCCATGTACTAACATAACTTGGAACTTCAAATTCTTTGATACTCTTACCAGTCAATCTACAGGAAAAAGAAACCAGATTTCAGACTACTGTTCCACAAAAATCTGTAGAAACTAGGATTTTTAAAAGATTTTCTAGAAGGTGAGAGCAGTCTTTCAGATGTAAAACACACTTATGAAACTTACTCTGCAGAGAAGTTTAACTTCTTTATCTCAGTCTGTAAACATAGGTAAAGCTGAAAATTGTCAATCTATTACAGTCAATCACCCATGTAATTTTTAACACAGCTCTTAGACTCTCTGTGGTTATCCTCTCCCATTTGCTTATACTTGTGAAAAACAGGTTTTGGTATACAAAACAGAAAGATGTGAATGGGTACATAAAAAATACTTGTGGATACAATCTAAGGGGCCTTGAAGTCTAAACTGAACCCAGCCATCCCAGATGATACCCCCTTGAGCTGTTTCTAATTCACCGCAACGCAAACAGGACTAGAATGATAACGGTAATCTTGAGAATTGCAATATACCTACTTGTGTTGCCACACAAGTCAGAACTACCTTTCCTCGAATTACCCAAGTGATTTTAATTATAAGGTCAGGCTTGAAGATACAGAAGTAAGATTGGGTCTTTTCACCATTCCAAAGCTTTAGAGGTATTTTAAAATATACTACCTTCTAAATCTTACATTCAGCAGTATAACCTCTCATTCAAAGAATTAGCCTCTATTTTGACTGCTTGATCTTTTGTGTCATCCAGGCACATGCTACTCCTTTTCCATGAATTCAAAATGCAAGTATTGAAGCAGTATTTTTCACTGCTGTTTCATCTTCAAAGGCAAGACTTGGGCTTTGAAGACCCAAAGTTAACTAAAGCTGACTTCTTCAACCCAACTTGGATATTCAGGCTCCTAACACACTAAATGAATGGACAGAGTAGGTAGGGGTATATGTAAGAGATTCTCAAGAAAACAGCCAAGATGCTATCTGCTAAGAGTTTAGTTGCTAAATATCTGACAGGGTCAGATGCAAACCAGAGTCATGCCTTTCCTTTACCAAAGGTTACCACTACGCACTTGCTCATGAGGAAAGAAATTTAAGCTCTGCTTTTCCATTTGAAAATAGAAAAAAAATCAAAACAGTTTCACAGCAACCATTATCAGACAACTTATGTTTGAGCCCTAAGCTGTGGAAGTTCTAAATTCAGGCACTTACTCAAAAATCAGGAAGAGGAGGGATGTGAACTCACGTATTTAATGCGTTAAATACTTGGTAAACCTCTAACCTATTAGTTTTCAGTTTCAGAGAGTTTCTAAGCTCCCTCTGTACATCTAGCTTAGTTAACCTGTAGGGACTGAACCAACGTGGAACAGGAAGAGCCTATTTGGAAACCTACTGCAGAGTTCAGTGCAGAGAAGCTCTTTTATGGAAGTGCAGCGTAAGTACTCTGGCAGCCTTTAGGTGCTCTCGGGCCTTAGGAAGGTAAAGTGGCAACTCCTAAGTGACTTTAATAATTCCCCTCCACTGTCTTGTAACTACCAGGTACTTCATCTGACCTGGTAATCCAAAATATATTGTCACATGTTCTCAGCCTCCTCAATATAAAAAAACTGATTAAATAATCAGTTCATTTCTTTGAAAAATACTATACTGTTCAATAAACTTGAAAAATTGATACATTCTGTTAAACCGATATGCAACATTTCAAAAATCCCATTTCCAGAGAAAGAAAGTCCAAATGGATACTTCCAAGGATGCAAACTAGATGCTGTATTCAATAAACATATATATTTCTGCTTAGAATTACACGAAGCACTACAGACATTGTTTTGGTGCTATCTATGGCACATGACTCATTCTGAGAAATAGTTAGCTGAGTATTTTACAAATGGAAGAAAATAGCTACTCGCACATACATTTGTGATTCAAAGCTTTCATTTAAGCAATGACACCCATCCATCTGAAGTATGCAATGGTGCATGCTTTTTTATAACAGTTCTTTACATACAATGAAAAAATCTAAATATACAACATGTTTATAGCATATCAGGCAGTCTTTCTAGTACATCTGCCTGATGCTGATGTTGGATGAGCACCTGACAGCACATCAACCATTCCATCATTCATTAATATATATCTCTGCAGCTTTCAGAAACAGACAGATGACCTTCCCTTGGAGACCAGCACAGCCCGACTGTACTGATGGGTGCTCAGTTTGACCTTTAAATCTCTGGGGAGCATTTCACAGCAAAAAAATATTAAGAACTGATTAAATATCTTGTTTCCTCAACAATGTTACAGAAGGCATTTAAGGAATAAACACCTCAACTTTTGTATGTTTATATTACCCATAATAGTAAAAATTATAAAAAATATTTTGAAAAACTTCTTTTAGTAAGTTGCTACTATTGGTAGCAATTTTTTTTTCTCTCAACTGTTCGCCTACAAATAGGCACAATTGACATGAAGTATTGAGACATTTTTATAATGCCACGAAACTTGAAAAAATCATACTACCACCACTATTATTGCAATGTCTCAAAAATCCAAAGTATCCATGACCCAAAACAAGTAATAGAGTACAAGAAAGCCAGGCAGATTTTACATACTTCCATGTAAGCATCTTTAGTTTTGAGGCACAGAAAAAGCATGCTTAGACTGATCTGAATTGCTGCAGTGTTCTTGTTAAAAATCACCATCTGTCAGAGATTATCCTGTTTTACACAAAGGGAACATGCATTAATTATTAATCCTACTACTCACAGAAATGTACTCACACAAGATCAGGACTATCCACAGTGCTACAGAAGTATTAGTGTTCTTAGTAGGCAGTCTCTGGGTGAAACTCAAGATTGATCCATTGAGAACTTCCAGCGTATGAGCTGCTTCAGGGCAGGTCACTGGCCACGTGGCAGGGCAACATCTCAAGAGGAGCAACAGCTGAATTCCTAGGGCTTGAGTCCGTTTCTGTGAGCCAACATAAACTCAACATACAGTACAGATACGGCCTTTACCAACACAAGCACTGTGGCTCTATGCTGTGCACACACTGAAGCTCATGTTCAAGTTTAAGCATAAGAATTTGACTTAGTTTAAAATTAAATGCAAGATCAAGAGCTTTCTCAGTGCTGGCCAAAGTGCTCAGGACTTTGCTGAGTCTTCCATATGCGCTGAGGGAAGGAATTCATAGCTGTAAAGCAGCACACTGATGTGCCAGATCAGATTTATCCACCATGAGAATCTGAAAATCAGCAAAAGAAGAAGATAAAGCAAGCTTGTCACAGATCTTAGTGAAGGACAATGAAAAGGGTTCATTCTTCCCCAAGGAATTCTTTAACCACATATCATTTCCTAGGGAATCTGGTACACATCACATTTCTGCTCTAATACTGTTTTATCTATTTGGCATTGTTTGATATACAATGCCATATATTGCCTTCAGTTAAAACTTCATTACTGCTGAGCTTGTTGCCTTGGTCAGAGGTGAACTGACCAGGCAAATCATTTCAGCATGAACTACTTGCAGGCTTTAGTATTTCAGTGAGAAAAAACATTAAGAAAGACTACTGAGTTAAGTAATTGTGGGGGAGGGGGGGTTAGAGAGAGAGAGAAATAAAGAAATTCATATAATAGAGATATAGCTGGTATGAGATATGATATGAAGCTGACAACTCTTAGTACCAGGTTTTATTTGATGCAAAAGATGCCAGAACTTCTATCATATAATAAAGAACAAAACTGAAAGTTGATTCTCCAAACAAGAAATAAGACATGTCAGAACGTGAACGACTCTTCTGGCTAAGGAGAAAATGTATTAATGTCCATAGATCTCAAAACTCTGACACAGTTTTTACAGTAATCTCTTATGCTACAACATCTGCACCTTTCTGAGCAAGGAAGAGGTTAAAAATCTTGCTTTCTGAAAAACAGAAAATTCTCCCTGAAAAGCTGCCTAAGCTGCCAAGGATGGAGGGATAGTACTCCAGTTGGAACTCATTACAGACAACATAGGAGAGCTGATCCAGCTTTTTATTTACTGTAGAGGCAGAAATGACATGAACATCTTTCTATGTAGACCTAGAAAAATATGTTGGCCCTGAAGCCAAGGATCAGAACATTATCAACCCTGCCAAAATGAAATAGGTTATTTGTTTTTTTAATTTAGTAAGATTTGGCACTGATGTATGTATTTTTCCCTGGAGGAACTATTTATATTCTTCAGAGCACAGATAATTGTTAATTTTCAGTGGCCCTGCATAAGGAAATAGTAGGTTTATTATTTTCAAACAAGAAGACCACAGTTTTCTATCTGGTAAAGAGACACAATTTCAGTCAAGCCATTTTAAGTCTTTTCCAGAAGGTATAACTTCCAAGGAAAGCTTTTTCAAGTGAGGACATGGCCAAGGTGCTCTCAGTGTCAGCACCTGTGACAAACAGGAAGAGACATACAAATTTCACATTAAAAGTTCACCTTCCATCAAGTGAAACATAACTAAGGACCTCTTCCATTCTCACATGGTTCATTTTTTTTCCAGGATAAAGTCACAGCATGAAGCAAAAAGTGGTGTCAGTTGTGAGAACATAAAAAGAGCAGGTATCTTGTCTCTGATGCCCTTTCCAGCAACACCCCTGAAAAAGGATTTTACTCACCTTTACACACCACCATTCCAATACCACATCCACTATCTGTACTTACAGCGCATACTATAGTTCAGGTTATATTTCCAGATCAGATTAGACTGCCTGTATGTGACAGGGGTCATGAGAACCTGTCAAAGGACCTTCCCAGGACTGCTTAAAGACCTCACTTCAGAGGCTTAAACTGACCACTGCAGCAGCAGAGTGACTCAGTTCTTATACAGGGCTTGAACTCTTTCTAAACTACCACATCCTAATCTGCTTCCCTAGCAGTCAGGGCTGGACCTCAGTTCTCAGGCTGCTTCTGCTGAGAACTTTGACCACTCATCAATCACACACAGATTGAAGAAGAAAACATATCATCAGTCTGGAAAGCTACCAACTTTCCTATAGCTGTTCCATAATCAAAGGAAGAAAAATTACAGTACAGGACTTGGCTCAGTCCCTCTTCGCTACTGAAGTGCTAGCAGGACACTGAGGAAACTACTAAAAAGTAACCTGGAGATTAAAAAAAAAAAACAAAAAAACTTAAAGGAACAAAAGGGGACAAAATTAGCTACCTAACACCAAAAAAAGCCCGCTCCTGTCTCCCTTTTAGGATATCTGAAACTGGTCATCATGGATGAGGGGGAAGAAGTCCATCAAAATAACCGAGATAATCCTCTCGAAAGTATTGGAAGAGATCTAAACTTCCCTGCTGTTTTAAAACAACATCTATCTCAACATGCAGCACACAATTACCATTATTTGTCTAGTAAAGCTAAGAAACCATAAATGACATCAAAAGCAATAAAATAATTGATGCTATCTATTTTGCAAGAAAATTATTCTTGACTTTTGCTTTATGGCTTGCCAGAGATTTTTATGCCAGCAGCTGTGGTAGTAGGCCATAGTTACATTTTAGCAAAAGAGTCCATACACTCTGAAAAAAAGAATAAAAACCCACAATAACTTTATTTTATCTACTTATAATAAAAAAAACCTGTCAATACATAACACTTATCCTAAACAGTGTCTGAGTCATCAGGCATACAAAATGCAACATTTGATTTTTTTTTATGAACTTCTACTTCTGGGCCACTAGTGATTTCAGTAGAAGTTCCATGCAGTACCACAACTACCCACCCTGATCCCCAAATCATTCCAAAACCGGGACAATGAACACCTCTGGTGGCTCTAAACCTTTATGACTTGCTTCCACAAGACTAACTCCTAACAAAGCATGCAGGGATTGCACCAGATCATCCAGAAACTCTAGCTAAGCCCAAGCTGTTTCTTTCAAATGTAACCTATATGGGTTAAAGATGACCGTGCCTGGGCAATAATCTTGCATCAAATACTGACTTAGCTCTGCAATGCATAGAACAGAAAAAACTGAACGGAGGGACAGAGAGAAAATTTTTAAACAATCAGATTTTTCAGAGTATTCTCACAAACCCTTACTAATATCCATATTAATTAGTGACCCTCTCATACTGCAATAAATATACTTGTCAGCAAACCACTAAAAAGAGCAACAACCATATGATAAACAGGAGTCTTTCCATGAAGCCAGTCCATTAATTACCACACACTTTTCCACCATTATTCATCACATGGATAATAAATGAGCCATAACATAAGGTTTATTTGTCTTGTGATTACTTTCCCCTAGATCATCAGTTGCAGAGGTTTTATGATACTGCCATATTCCAACAGCGCAAAACCTGAGCAGATTGTGCTGACCCAACGAAAAAAATTCCGAACAAGAAACAGAACACTGCATTTCTATAGACAGACTTACAACTATCAAACTACTGAAAAATACCCCAACTCTTGCAGCTCAACTCTTGGTGATACAGTAAAGACAGACCTTTTAGAAATGCTCACGGACACAGACAGCTCCTTCAGAATGTTGTTCATATTTATTCCTTCACAGAAACAGGCTCATCAAGCTGTTCTGTATTTCTGTTCATGCAGTGAAACAAGAACTGAGGAAACATTCCTTTTGGAAGCTACTTGCAATTTTAAACAAAACTTTGAAATTAATTAAAAAACATGCTTTTGCAAAAGAATATCTGAAAAGCCATAACTAAAATGAGAAAATGCTTTCTTCAATTTCAGTTTTTTATATAATATAAAATATAAACTAAGAATTTAAATTGGTAAATCAGAGGGTATCATTCCATTAGGATTATTTGTCAATGAAGTCTCACTAAACTCTAAAAAAGAAAGAAAACTTGCCCATCATCTGAATGTTGTCCTTCAGGGAAATTTATCTTGCTCTCAATTTTTATAATAGTAAGATATCTTACACATACAGATTTTCTCTTGGTTACAGACTTAGGTAATCAAGTTTCGTTTGCTCATTCTTTTCATGCAATAGTAGCTGCGATGTTTTTTGAAATGGCACGTCTCAAAAACATTCTTTCTTTAAACACTAAAAGCTCTTGAGTTCTCAGCAATTTAGAAAATCTGGCCATTAGCTACTTATCTAGAACAAAAATTTTGGAAGGTTCTTATAGTGATCTCTCCATACATAACTGCAAGTTGCACATCCAAGCTCTCTGTAGGAATTTTTGAAAATCTCAGCCTATGGGTAGAAAAATAAAACCTAAACCACCTCACGGATCTTACCTTTCTGAAAACATGCAGGCTGCCCTGCAGCCCCAAAAGCATGCTTACTTCTTCCTGGTTCTAAGCAAGCACTGCAAGGAGCACCTGTGCCAGCTTCACCAAACAATCGGACCTGGTCTTCCACCATCATTAAGCCTCAGCAGCTGTTTTGTTTTAACAACGGTCCCACGTCCAGGGTGAAGGATACATTCCATCTTATATACTGGAAACAGCACCTTAACCATGCTCCACAATTTTTTTTCCCTATCTGTCA
Source organism: Phainopepla nitens (assembly GCA_013400175.1). Taxonomy (NCBI): domain Eukaryota; kingdom Metazoa; phylum Chordata; class Aves; order Passeriformes; family Bombycillidae; genus Phainopepla; species Phainopepla nitens. Next base: position 864,084 of record VXBQ01016905.1, read on the forward strand.
ATAAGAATAAATGCAATCAAACATCTCCTCACCTGTCCCTTTCACCAAGCCAAAATGGCAGCAAAGAAATCTGAAAATGTCCCATAACAAAAGTAACTAATTAAAAGCTCCCTTTTTGAAGGAAGATTTCAGCTTTCATTCTGGAAGTAATGAAAGAATTACAGTGTAGTTATTATTTTATTGAATTATCACATATTTGCAGATCTGATTCCAGGTGATAATGTACAGACTGCAATGGATTTGGGTTTTTAGTCTTTTAAGTACTGCTTTTCTCTTTTTCACCTTTATTTTTTTTGGAGAAGCTATAACCATATTTAGCTTTTAATTCAAAGCAGAGCTCTAGTTTATAGCACATAAAGATGTCTCTGAAGCACAAAGTACTGAATCAGAGAAGGGAAAGCACATCCCATCCTACAGTGGTGACATACATGAGTTATTTGCATAGTTGCCACAAAAGTAATAATTACACTGTAACTCAATAGGAACAATGGTAATTTCACAGTAGCTCATGTTGTTGTTATCACCTTATATCCTGATAACTGTGAAATTAATTTGTGGCACCACTGTATGTGTCAGCTTTAAGCTGTTCCCTAGGTAACATTACGCTACCATAGAGAAGGAATGCTTGGCAGTAAAATGGGTAGCAGCAGATTGATTATACCAAAAGAATCTTCCCTCTACATACAAATAACCTGGCAATCAGAGATGATGATGAGAAAAAATCCTCCCCATTGCTTTTTTTTAATTTTTTTTTTTAATATTAAAAAAATATAAGTGAGTTAAATGTATTAACTGACTGTTATCCATCCACTGGAGGAAAGGTAAAATAAAATGAGCAAACTACCAGACTATATTTAGTGCCACTGACCCATTGTTCCAACTGCAGCTAAGATGCAGTATAAAAAAAGCTGAAAGTTTCCTTTCCCTTCTTGTAGCAATTTCCAGCCATCAAACTGCAATTCTAAATATAAAAGCAAATAAAGCACTAAAACATATTTAAGACAGATTTAAGACAGCAATAACAGTGTAGGTTATGCTTTCAGAAATAATCCTCATTTCATCTGAGTGGTACAGTCCTTTCACCTCCAAACATTCAAAATTATTTTGCACTACTATTGGCAAAAAGAAGTTCCACACTAGATATAAAAGACAACACTGCCACGCAATGCACAGAAATAATTACAAATTTACTGGTGAAAATTCAGTGCTACAATAATTGAAGGTCTGGAAAACATTAAATAACGACATTTAACAAAGGAATTAATGAGTGATTCATAACAATAAACAAAACACCAAGTTTAAACTTTCCAGTCATTCTGCTTCGTACAGCAGTAGGTATGAGGCTTTGGATTAAAGAAAGATGCTATTTATTTTGATAGAACTTGGATTTCTTTTATAATTTCTAATTCAGACCTGCTTGCAGCATTAGAAATGCATACTGTAATGACTTGTTCTCTCACTGTATGTTTGTTTGTCTGCAAGGAAATAAGTGAAAAAAAAATCACAGCATGTTACATATACTGACTCAGTGGTTCAGCTGGAGTTTTGTTACTGAAAAAGCAGCACCATCTCAGTGTCAGCACCAGTCATCAAAGCAAAGCAAGGTGTTGAACAGATACTCTGATCCAGGATATCCAGGGACAAGCATGTTTTGTCACTCTGTGCTTTTGATCTTTATCTCTGACTGATCCTCTTTTTGTGATTGCTGCCCCCAAAACCCCTGACAGGCGATGTTCAAGTGTGTGTGTGGGGGGGTGGTTTGGGTTTTTTTCTACAATCCAAACTAGAGCTTTCAAAGCTCTGAAAGCAGCTGTAAGAGCCTAAAACCAGCTTGGACAATCCCAAATGCGTATTCTTCATTAAATATTGGCACATACTATGCCAAATTATGTCACTACTGAGAGGAAAATTTTGACCACCCCATACTTAATTATTCAACAGAAAGGCACTCTGATCATTATCGCTATTGACACAGGAATTCATCCTATATCCTTTGCCAAATCAGCATGTACCCTCGTCCACTCAACACACTCCCCACTGCGTGAGGCAATTCTCATGCACAAGGACCCTTAAATGCTGACAACATACACAACACACATTTGTAGTCAGCAAGCTCACCACATTAACCACATGGAGAATTTGTTGGTGCTCTTGATGCCGGTAGGAATTCCTATTGGATATCAGTAGTGATTAATCCCCAGTTTCAGTCCCATTAGTAACTGTCTGCAGTTTGCTTTGCTGGATCTGTGCAGGGTCTTGATGCCCAACTACCTCAGTAGACTTTTTTTTCCCCCAAACCTGAAACTACTTCTTCCTGGAGGAGCACAGGCCAAGCCTGATGGTTGGCTGAATAAACCCTGTGCATGTCCTCTGTTCTTTGTTTTCTTTTATACGCTCTTCACATGTCAGTGTTGAAACGACTCCCACCAGCTGGAACAAACACATCCTCTGGAATTACAAATACTACCAATGACAACCAACCTTCCATTTGCTGGATCAATGCTGCCACAGACATTCAGAAATGCTTCAAGAAAGGTATACGTATGTATGTATGTAACTAAAGACCTTTGGAAAGCTTTAAACACTAGTAGTAATTATTATCTTTATTGTACACCCAAACTTACTACCACAGAGAAAATGTCTGTGAGCAAGAGGTGTCAGATACCCTTCTAAGAATGCTGACTGAAAAATGAGCAGTGGGGATTAAAAAAAAAAAAAAAAAGCCTGAGATGGAGGAATTTTACCTTCATAATCATAAAATCAAACCAGGCACAGTACAGCTGGTATTTTTACCTATGATAGCATTCAATAGCATGTTTAGAACTAACTGATGTACTCTGAGCTCTCTGTGGTTCACAAACAGAAAACCCAATACTGTTTTTAGTATGCACTGACACCCTCTGTTGCAAGACTGCTAGTGAGGCTAAAGATTAACTCCTTAACTGCGAACTATTTGCTAATGCTCCATAAATGGTGGCTGCTCCTCACCACATTTGAAACATGAAAAGATATACCACAGAGCTGTTTCTAAAGCCACCACCATGGAATTTTAAATAGATATATTTTGCTGAGGACTGTTCAAAGCTGTAAAGAATATCAATGTACCTTTAAGACAGCTGCAGTGGGTTGACACCACAGTGCAACAGTGATATTTACTGACTTGGGGAATGGCTTTAAAACAATGTGAAAACTAGTCAAGAATGAGATCAACTGCAAAAATTCTGATTCCTATCAAATCCCCGCGTCTCTACAGCAAAATGACTACCAAAAAAGAAGCCTCACCATTTCTGGTTTCTCCCAGCTGCCAAATGACTGATACATTATTACTTTCCACACTTCAAAAAGAAAGGAGACATTCTGTTGCTATCATGCATATATTTTCAGTTAAGATCTTTTTTTTTAGATATAATCTTCCTCAAAAAACAGGACATTTTTGGAGAAACAATGTACATAATTTGATCCAATTAATGCAGTATTTCTTTCTGATTTCAAAAGATGCAGCAGGATTTTTTAGAAAAGGTGTACATGATCTCTAACCAGACTGAAATTGCATTTGATTACTAAAACTACAATGCCGTAAATGTAGCACCTACAGAGAAACGTTTTCAAATATCTCTAGAATACCATAATATCTCAAAATTAAAATGTAAAATCCTTGCAATGAAACAACATCAAATACATTTCACAAGACAATTGTCGCATACATTCAGCGAGAGTTATTAGCTGGCACGCGAAGTCTTGGAATAATTTCCATCGCACTTCCATCCAACTGTAAGCTTGACGCATTACCTTGGAAGAATGCCACATTTCCCGCTGTGCTAAACTTGCTGAAACAAATAGGAAAGCAGCATTGCTGTGTTACATCCCTGCTTTACTATTGTGTAATTGGACCACACTACAGGAACAGCACTTTATATTACAAACATTGAGCTACCATTATCAACTTGTGGCTTTGTGCTCCCAGCACAAAAGCAATGAATTCTTGTTTTACATCAAGAATTAAATGAGTATGATAGAAGAGAAAATATTAAGAGAAGTTGCATTTCAAAGCTCTGTTTTCAGTTTTAGTTCTAAAACAAAATAAATTTTATGTGTTATGACATTCTTATACTAGCAGGAGAAAGAATAGTTAGCAATGCCAATAGCAAAAAGATTACTCAGACCTTTCCAAATTAGAGGGAAAGTCTTTATTCACCCAGTGTACCCAAATAGAATAAAGGAATAAAAATTGATCAAAGCAGGGAGTTAGTTTTACACTTACTGAAACAATATATTTCAGCTAAGAAAAAGGGGGAAAAAATCATTCTGTATAGTCCCTGTTGGTTAAATGTCTTCCTGTAGTACAAAAGGAAATCAGGCATTTCATCTCCAATTGGGTGAAGAGTGGGTCTCTCTACTCTGAGGTGTTAACCAGCCTTTCCCTATGATTCTGCCCACAGTAGGATTTGTGCCTAGAATGGCTATATCTCCAACAGTAGAAGACATCCGAAAATGACTGTGTCTACGAGCAGTGTGGCCCAGAAGCAGAAGGGTTTCTACAACAAAACAGTTGGCATTAAGCCTGACATAACTCTTCCTGAAAAGCACTTATTTCAGCTTACTTCTAACTGCCATGGACATGCGTGTCCCTGCAGCTTCCCCGTCACAGCTCCCCGTGCCAGCCATGCTAGGGACAGCATGGAAGTGCTCACCTGCCTCGAGGGGCACTTGGGGCAGCAGCGCATCCCCCGCCCGGCACTGCCCTGCAGCCCTGGCACAGCTGGCACCGGCCTCCGGGAGGTGACACCGAGGCACCTTACAGGCAGGCCAGGACTAAACGTGTGACTCCACACAGGAGCCATTTGTGCTCGTCTAACCACCCAAAGAGAGAAGCCATGCCAGATGCTGCTAATTGTGCAGCTGCACCTCAGTGCAGGCTGAAAGATGCACTCAAGTAACATCTTCTGTTTAGGCTACTGCAGCCACGTGGCCAGTGGCTCTCAGCCACACTGCCACAGCTCTCTTTAGCAGAACACAATGGACCCAGAATCTCTTTTAAATATATAACCATTCCTGTTTAAGTATTTTTAAACAGCTCTGTATAGTTCTTTAATTACAAGAAGAACAATTCCCATCCCAATTAAATATTTAATCTGAGAAGCCACATGGGAATATCCTTCACGCCAGAAGAGAGTTAACAACACCAGCAGTTGCCATGCAAGCAATTTGCAATGGGAAGACTGAGGGGTGGACACTGTGAGGCACAGCCCAACATATAACAGACAGCCATGAGCCAAGAAAGCCACTGTAGCTTCCTGAGAACAGAAACTGTTCTACACATGCTTAAGTGCATCTTCTCTCCCTTAGAAAACACAGATAAGCGGACGAAATACTAGGAAAGCCACTTTTTGGTCAAACAGGAAGATACATCAGGTAGAAAAATAATGTTACAGATATATTTTTTTGCTATTTTAAAACGCTCTTCAAAGAGTGTTTTCTTGTCTTTTTGGTAATATTGTCAGATACCAATTTTAAAATATTTTTCTTCATTTGATACATTAACAATTACAAAGGAAATGCTTGGTTAATATTAATTAATGACGACAAATGTGGAAAAATCTTCAGCAGGCAAAATACCAGTAAAAAAAGTATTTGTTGCATTAATCAGTACCATTAAACACTATTAGTAGTAATAAAAGTAAGAGTCTTTACAAAGATAGCAGCCATAATTACTTCATTAAATTTTAAACAGTACTATATATAGTAATAGTAATCACTAATTTTTAATGTGGCAATAGTAGAAATATGAAATACTATTAAAAATAGGAGTTTAAAAAGTAGTCATACTATTTTAAAATAACTTACTTGTTTTTAAAGATTATTGTAATGGTGTCAGATAATAAAGCAAGTCTTTTGTAAGTATTCTGATGGAAATCACACTATAATTCTTTCTAAAACATTCCGTTCCATAGACAGATCAATTATGAAAGTTCATTTGAATGGGTGCAATTCTATGGTGTAATTTAGAACGGTTCAGGGTTTGTTTTACAGAAGAGACCATTCTTTTTCTTCCTGGGGACAAAAACAAACAAACAAAAAAAAAAATGCAAAAGAAAAAATCCCCAGAACAACCAACAAACCACAAAAACTAGAAATCACCTTGATTTTTGGTATTGGACCAAGCCAGAACTGAATGCTGAACAACCTAAATACACTAAACACATACAAATTCAAGCCTTCTGCAAATGCCTGCTCCACAAAGAACCTTGTCACTGCCAATACTCAGTGCACCTTACAAAGCACACCCTAGACAAGTAATCCTGGGCATTCAGGATGGCAGGAAACGTCACTCAAGTATAGTTTGTTCCTTTATTCTCTGTTACGCCTCTTATGTTTGTCTCACTCTGTAAGCACCTTCTTTGTACAAATTGTTGCCTGAGATCCTAGCCTTCCTCAATCCTACAGATGCCTAAAGATTCAGTAGCCTTGCCTTAGGCACTAGCAGTGAAAGCCTCTGGCTGGTGTCCTGAAAAACCAAAAGTGGTCTAGGACTTAAATGGCTGCCCATCAACTTTTCAACAGCAACCTCCAATGAAAGATTCCTATGTAAAGTGTCTGTGTTCTGAAGAAATAAGGGTGGAAAACTGTTTCTGGTAAATTTTGTATCCAAGTAGCTAAATGCATAGTACTGATTCCAGTATATCTGAACAACTGTCTTACTGAAAAAAGTCCAATACACTTCACAGTATTACCTTCAATAAACAGGTAGATTCCATTAGAACATTAAATTTGGATAATCTTTTCTTGGTGTCTCAAACAGCCTCAAGTAAATAAACAGGATTTAAATTCAGAAGTCTACAGGGGAAGGACAGATTAATTTTGATGGAAAGCAAATATCTTAGGGCACAGCTGGACCCACAGTTTAATCTCTGAAACTCCCTCACCCCAACATATAAAACATTTCTAGGAAAATGGATGTTTGCTCTTACATCCTAAAACCACAACAGCCAGTATAATATAAAACTAGAACTCTAAAAAGACAGCAAAAAAAGTAAGTAGCAGTAGCTAATAATAGTCATTATAACCACGGGGTTCTAAATACATGTCACAGTTTAACCCCAGTCAGCAACTAAACCTCACCAAGCCACTCATTTACACCCTCCTGATGGAATGAAGAAGAGAATTGGAACGGTAAAAGTGATAAACCTCATGGGTTGAGATAAAGACAGTTCACTAGGTAAAGCAGAAGCTGCACATGCAAGCAAAGCAAAACCAGGAACGCATTCACTATGTTACATTGGCAGGCTAGTGTCTTGGGAGGAAACGAAAGACCGCAACTTTGAATGTCCACCCCACCTTTCTTCTTGCCCCTCCATACCTGTCTGGGATATCCCTTGGGACAGTTGGGTTGTGTCCTCTCCCAACTCTTTGTGCGCTCCCAGCCTCCTTGCTAGGGAGTAGCGTGAGGAACAGGAAAGGCCTTGACTCCGTGCAAGCACTGTTCAGCAATAGCTAAAACATCCCTGTGCTATCAACACTGTTTTCAGCACAAATCCAAAACACAGCCCCAGAGAAGCTACTGTGAAGAAAGCCAACTGTATCCCACCCAAATCAGCACACCACCATAATCAGAAAAGATAATGATTACCTGGCAACAATTAACATACAATGGAAAGACACACTACCTAATAAAGCAATTTTGAATGAAGATTGTATTTTCTCCTCAAACCCCTCACTTTGTTTTGTATCCTGAACTCCAAAGAGAATGTACTCAAAGACACCCATGGCAACAGAAAGTCCAAGGACAACACAAAGGATGGAAAAAAAATTGCACTTTTTCAGGATTTTGAGAACTACAGTAAATGTATAAGAGAAACAAGTAACGATATATGTAAAACAGCATTAGTAAAGACAGACTGGTTTCTGACTGTAGACAAAACAGTAGGAAACGGCCTTTGTTAAATACATGTGGAATGTGGTACTCTCCATAGGCTGGCTACAGATTAAACGAATGACTTCTAAATAAAACAGCACGAGCTTCAACATCTTCCACTAAACATCTGACTTCTTTGCCAAATCTGCAACACACCCAGCTTCTGTGTACAACCCCGACCTCCATTACGGTTTAAAATGGTAAAATGCACCTTCTACCTAAACCATCGAAAGCCCTGCAACATAAAATCAAGCATCAATAATCTACAAAAAGCCATGGCTTGTGGCAAAACCACCAGCAAATTTTCTTCACTCATACCTGTTTTTTTTTGTTTGTTTGTTTGTTTTAATTTATATTTCATGAACCAAAACCTTTTTTGAAGTATCGGCTGGTAGTCTGTATTGTATACGTTGTCTCTCTGGCAACCCAGAGCACTTTTACGTGAATGCTAATGGTAGCAAAGAACACATCTCAGAAATATTTTCAAACTTTGCATTTTAAGAAGTAACAAACAAGGAACCTGTGGAGTGAACTCCAAATTCTGTAGTGCAAATTTCTACTCTGTTTGCACATGAGTGGCTGTTAGCCGCTGAAAGGTATGACGCTGCACCCCCTGCACGCCACCTTTGGAGTCTTTGTGGTAAGCCATCTGTCACAGTGGTTTTCAGAATCTCTTTCACTACTGACATCAGACAGCATCTCCTGCAGTTTGTTAAAAATCCAAATTTTGACTGTAATCCAATTCTTTTCTTTAAATGATAAAACTAAATGGTTTAAAACCAAAACCAGGCTCTCCTCAATGGAAGTGACAAAAAGTAGGTGTTTTTTTCTCCTCTCCCCTCTGAAATATTTCTTGGGAATGCTACACACAAATACAGAAATGATGTATTTACCATACTCAGAACAGACGCAAAGCATATTTTGGTCACAGTAATATATATAAAAGAGCATATGAGAAACATACAAGATTTTATCAAAAATGTTCATGTAAGATGTTGCCTGAAGCGCATTTCAGTACATCAACAAAAGTAGCAATTATAATGTGGTTTCCAAACCCACGGATATTATTTATTTTGCTATTTTACTATATTGCTTGCTATTTTGCTCATTATGTATGGGTTATACACACTACAAGGCATAATTCAAATCTCTGATGTAAAGTCACTGCAAATCTACATTGCTGATTGGAATAGCAAAAAAATTCAATATCCTTTCATACTTGCCATTTGGAAACATCATCAATACACTATTTTAGGTCAGTAAAAGTTGTATTTGTCAGTTTCTCCGGGCTAGGTGACTAAAGAAATATTAAAAGATAAACAATCTAACTTACCTTGATGTCCTCCTCTGTAACGTCTAAATAAACCAGCCTATCACTGGCCAAATATATATATATATATAATTTATAAATTAAAAATAAGGAATCATAGACAGTATTCCGAACAAGGTATGTGCAGCAAACAGTTGACAAACTTGGAAATTAATTTCAGTTTTAAAACTTCTGGGGAAATATTATGAAGTTGATTTTCAACAGAACAGTCTGCATCACAATCAAGCCCAAAACAAGGCACTTGATAATTTTCTTGATTTATGCTTGAAAAAAATATATATAAGGCAATTCAGTTACATTCTTTAGTGCATAAGTTAAGCATTAGCTCTAGTTTCACAAAATTTTCAGTGTGAGTTATACCTGACACTTGAAAAAATGGACTTAACACATATCAGAACCTTCTTTTTCTTTTTAATTGCAAAATGAAATATGAAGTTCTTTAATTCTCCATAGAAATGACAAAGACAGTGCAAGTTCTAATATTTATCATAAGAATAATTACACTAATGTCATAGGTTCCTATACATGCTCATTGTTACAGCTCTGTAGCATCTGTATGTAGACAGAAATTATTCCATCGTGGCCAGATGTGAGCAATTCATCCCAGGCTCTCAAAGGGTGGCTAGTGAGTGACTCAGAAGTTAGTTAGCCAACAAAGAGCATGGTAATATTGCATGGGCAAAGCTTAACAGTGCCTTGTTAATGCCACTAAACAGCTTCTAGCACATAAGCAGCTTGGTTAGTCATAGCTATCCTTATCAGGGCAGCCTTGCACTGCGACAGCATATGGCTAACGCTTCGTCAGTGCAAGCGATGTTGGCAATCTGTTTGATCTGTAACGTAAACTAAGAGTGATAGTGAAGCTCTGATTTCAAAATGGCACTCAGAATTAAACTCATATTAGCCACACGGGTTTTTATAATGGAAGTACTATTAAAAGTTCTTAACTGCTTCTAACATTCTGCACGCATTTCTATGCAACACCAAATGTGACTAGAAACACCAGCATTTTGCAACATTTCCACATTTCCATATGCTTTTAATAATACGGCAAATTTATAAAATTGTGAAGATGCTTATATAGAAAATAAATCCCAAGAGGAGCAAGTCAAACAATCCCTAAACTCCAGTTTTATAGGATTTTCTGTTTTCACTCTGAGAACACCTCTGCAATTAATTTTTTTAGGGAATATCTCTAAGCCAAATGCAGTTGAAATAAGGGTCTAAATCAATAAGCCAATCAGTGGCTTACCTAATTAATATGTCCTCTGTGGCAGAGGGTGTTTGTTTCTTCATGCTGAGACACATACATCAGAGGAACACAAGCTGGTCACCAAGATGCAAAGTGTTGTTGCAGTTTGGAAGCAGCACAACATTTTTTTTTAAATACTTAAGAAGCAATAACTTGCTTTTCCCCAAAAAGCATGCTCCAAGCAGCATTCAAGTGCTCACACTGGAGATAAATGTAAATATAGAAGAATGTAGAAGAGAAACTTGGACTTACTCCCTCAGTTCCAAATAAACACAAGGCTAGTGGCTACTTTCATAGCCTCATTAAGTTTGGAAAACATATCTGAGATCATTGAGTCCAACCTTTGACCAAACACCACCTTGTCAACTAAACCACACCACTAAGTGCCACGTCCAGTTGTTCCTTAGACACTTTCAGGATGGTGACTCGACCACCTCCCTGAGCAGCCTGTTCCAATGCTTGACAACCCTTTCTGTGAAAAAATTCCTCCTGATGTCCAACCTGAAGCTTCCCTGGCAGAAGCTGGAGGCCCTGCTCTCTTGTTCTCTCACTGTTTGCCTGGGAGAAGAGGCCAACCTCCAACTTGCTGAGCCCTCCTTGCAGGCAGTTGTAGAGAATGCTAAATTCTCCCCCAGCCTCCTCCTCTCCAGACTAAACCCCAGCTCCTTCAGCTGCTCCTCACAGGACTCACTCTCCAGGCCCTTCCTCAGCTCCACTGCCCTTCTCCAGACTCGCTGCAGCCCCTCGGTGTCTTCCCTGAGGTGATGGGCCCACAACTGGACACAGCTCTCGAGGTGTGGCCTCGGCAGTGCCGAGTACAGGGGCACAATCTCTGCCCTGGTCCTGCTGGCCACACTGTTCCTGATACGGGCCACGATGCCACTGGCCCTCTTGGCCACCTGGGCACATGCTGGCTCATGTTCAGCTGCTGTTGACCAGCACTCCAGGTCCTTCTCCACTGTGCAGCTTTCCAGCCATCCTGCCCCAGCCAGCAGCACTGCAGGGGTTGTTGTGACCCAAGTGCAGGATCTGGCACTTCACCGTATTGAACCTTACACCACCGACCTCAGCTCATCAATCCAGCCTGGCCAGATTCCTCTGCCAAGCCTTCCTGTCCTCCAGCAGATGAACGCTCCCATCCAGCTTGGAAGTCCTTTGCAAATGTACTGGGGGTGCACTTTATCCCCTCGACCAGATCATCCATAAAGATAATAAACAGGACCAGGCCCAGTACTGATCCCTGAGAGACACCAATGGGGACCAGTCACCTGCTGGATGCAGTAGCATTCCCCAGCACTCTGGATCCAGCTGTCCAGCCAGTTCTTAACCCAGGAAAGGGTGCACCTGTCCAAGCCATGGGCTGCCAGCTCCTCCAGGAGAATGCTGTAAAGTACTGAAGGTTTTACTGAAGTGCAGAACTTCAGAATACTGGAATTTACTACAAAGACTTCCACCTCTCCAGAACATGAAGAATTTCTTTGAACAGACAATCTCCGAAACCTGGATCAAGCCTTTACTTCTCTTAATTTACCTTCTCTTTCAATTTACCTGAGATTGGTCCCTATCTCTCAGAACAGTTTAAAAACAATCCAGGAAAAGCAAAAATACATTTAACATGACATTTCCTCATACTTCATGTCTGTGTTTCTCTAACTTTAGAGCTCTATGATGCTTTTTAAAACAGAAACCAAGGCACCTGACTCAGAACCAGCAATATGAACCCATATTTGCCACATCTCAGGCCTGAGCCCCAACAAATTAGTTACTACATGTTTTGTAGTTTGCACTGCAGACTTGTTTTGTTTACATGTTTAAATTTCCAGCTTTTACTCTGCAAGCTAATGAATACTTGTGAAACCTTGGAACTTCTTACACTGCAATTTTCTTGGGTTTTGCCCAGTCATAGAAACTATTTTTCAAATACATCTGAGAGTCTAGACCATATTAAAAGAAGCCTGATTATTACTAACCCCAGCTTGCACAGTTGTCAAGACAACAGTGAATATCATCATTAACAGAAACTGTTTCTAGCAAACTAGAAATCAGAGTTGAAGCTTCACTCCCTTGTTCATATTATCCAAAACCATATGCAAATATATGAATGCAAAAGAAAATCCTAAATGAACTTTGGTATCTTTTATACTGATTCAAACAGATAAGCAAACTTCCCCATTTCAAAGTACGAATAAATACGTTTCAATTTTCCTTTAATAACAAGAAGACTACACAAAAATACTCAGCTTTAATTTTCACTTGCAAAGATTTCACACATACTCAGCGTTCACAAGACAGACCATATCCATATCCACCTACGAGTAGGACCCATTTATGTATTAACACCTCACCAGCCTTGTTGATTGCTCTCTGCCTTAACCCACTGTGATGGCTTACCAGCACAGTTGATAAGTAAGCAATTGCAACACTACAATTGGAAAAGGTTTCATTTGAAACACTATGGCTTTGTTTTTCTGACACCAGGCTCATGAAATGTACACTAGACACAGGTCTAAAACACATAGTAACATATATACAGTGTTCTACAGCAATCTACCACCTACTGAATGGTGACACTCCAAAGGGTTGAGCTGCTGTTCACCAGCTAGAGGAACAGGCCTACAGAAACCATGTTAAAACAGACAAACAAACAAACAAAAACAAAACCACCATGAAATCCTGCCCCTGGGGAGGAACAACCCCAGGTACCAGTACAGGCTGCAACCAACCAGCTGGAAATCAGCTTTGCAGGAGAGGCCCTGGGGGTCCTGAAAGACAAGATGAACCATGAGACCATCCTTGCACCAAAGACCAGCAGCACCGGGGCTGTGTCAGGTCGAGCATTACCTGTAGGTTGAGAGTGGAGATTCTTCTCTGCTGCCCAGAGAGGAATAAAAGAATCTGTAGCTTTTCCTGGACAAGCCAAGGGAAATATGGATGTACAGGAGAGAGCCAGGCAAAGGAGCACTGAGGTGATTAAGGGATGGATGTGTCTGTCATACAAGGAGAGGCTGACACACGTGGGGACATCCAGCCTCGAGCAGAGAAGGCTCAGAAGGGCATCTTATCAAAATGTATAAATGGGAAGGAATAAAGACAACAGAGCTAGATTGTTCTTAGCAGTCCCCAGCAAAAGGGCAAGAAACAACAGGCACAACCTGAAGTGGAATTCTGGTTAAAAAAAGAACAAAAAAAATAGTTGGCGGGAAGAGGGAGTGTTGGTGGCTTTTTTGTTTGAGTTTTGCTGTTGTTCACTGTGAGGATGTTTGCCTATACAGTCCATGAAACATCCATCCTTGACGATATAAAAAGCCTTGTACAGAGCCCTGAGCAACCTGCTCTACTTGACCCTGCTCTGAGCTGGAAAGACAGTCCAGATCAATGATCTCCTAAGCAGAGTATGCGCAAGACAAGCCCCATCAATGTGGGAAGAAAATATTTCCTATGCAATTAATAAATGATTTGAAAAAAAATTAAGTAGTCTTTATTTCATCTTTATCTGTCTTATTTTTTTTTTTAATTTCCATTCATGAGTGTGTTCTATAATGCACATAAAACATTCCTATAGTGGTAATACATGTATAAGCATACAAATACAGGGGATGCATGCTCAAAAATCTTTTGCTGCTATGCAATCAATAAAATGCAGAGACCACAGGTTTAGATCATCTTCAACCTCCCAATTTCATCAATTCTGATTCTCTCTCTTGATGACAACAATGAATGCCTGCACACAGAGTGGACAGATTCAGCAGGAAAAAGAATTCCTGCCAGCTGATGTCTGCTGCTTTTTGAAATTTGTCCTTTTTAAACCCAGTAACTTACTAAACCTTACCTTTGTAATTTATTAATATCTAATTTGATATTAATAACCGAATCTGGATTTCTGCCACACTTCTTCTAAAAATTACTTTATAATTTGAAGGGGCAAGGGTTTCATTATTGTTTGCTTAATTTTAAGACTCCTCAAGGCTACTCCACCCTACCTTCCCAAAGGAATGTTTACTGTAGCAGTCCACATTCTGGTTTCCCCACCTATGAAAAGACTACCACTGTCAGCACCAAGCTACAGCACTTCCTGTTCCGCAAATATTTATCTCCTTGTAGCAGAAAAACCAGTCTAAAAGCGCCTTTAAAATTCTAGATGAAGCTTTACCGATAATTTGGATACAGATTTTTCTCAGATATTATATATTAAAAACAAATTGAGCTTTGTTTAACAAAAGATCAGTGCTCTTATTTATGCAACCTGACATTACAGGTATAATAGCTATATTTTTCTGCCAGGGTACTACATAAAATACCCAATTAATTTATCATATACACATTCAAGGTAAGCAAAGCTATAGTCTGTCCATTTATAAGCTCCAATTCAAAAAACTAATGGATTTTTATTGTTTGCTTCAGCTTTGCAGCTGCATTAAAATATAGTAATAAATAAAACATTTGGAGTACATTAACAAAATAAGCAAAACATTAACTGAATTGAATGCTTTATGATTTTATGTGCAATCACAAGTAAATCAAATTCTTACAATACCACTCCTTATATACTGAATAATGGCAAACTACTATCAGCTCATTATCTCATTCAAAATCTAAAATAAATGTAAAATAGAAATAGAGAAAGTTCATAGGCTTTGTGATAACTTCAAAACTGTTCAGAAAGTTTATTTTGCATACATCTAAATACATGAACAAGAAAGATCATTTTAATGTAGTCCTTAATTTGAATACTGAAGAGCTGGAAACAGAACAAGACCTCTCTTGGATATTAGTATTTGTTTGTGCAGAGCGCAGTGATACTTGTAGACTATAAGTGTACTGAAACACATATTAAATTGACCATTTTTCTCAAAGATGAAGTTAAAATGGGAGGTCTCGTTCCAAACAGGAGCACTGGGAAAAAGTGTTCATTGTCTTTCTCATCTGGCAGACCAGTAGTACCACTCTGGGAAATCAGAGAGGATTTGGGCAGACTGCCCACTCAACTTAAGGCTCATCTGAGATCCACATATATCCACTTAGCTATCCAACTAGGATTTTTGTTGCTGTTGCTTTCATGCCCACATGATTTTAGTGCTTTTGTGCAATGTGCAACGCTCTCCACAATCTTCCCTTGCCCAAAAGAGGCAGGTACCTCATAATACTGAGGTCAACAAATCCATGTCCTCCCATGCCTGGTCCAATGTCCACTCCTGTCATGGAAAGGAAAAGTGAACTTGAATCTATAAAAATGTACCATTTGAATTACATACGTACAGATAATCTTGGGATCCAAAGAGAAAAATGCAGCCACCCAGTAAATGAGGTAACTATACCGCAGGTGAAAGAACTGTACCATCTAAAATAAGAAGTGTCTTTTACACACATTTAGACAAATACGTACACCTACATGCATATATCTCTCTAATCTAACACTTCGTACCTTTCATGTGGCACTCAAGTATGTTATAAAAACACATGAGAGTATAAATTTAGTAAGTCAGGTATTTTCTTTATCTCAAAATACAAAAGTGATTAAGGAAACAATCAACCATATAATACTGACTGCAATTAAGAGAATTCCAGTACTGCACAATATGTGTCACTCTTCACAATCAATAACTACTTCTCAGAATGGCTTATACACTAGCAGAAATAGCCAGGATACAAATTTATGAGATAGTAAAGTGCTTTTGCACAGCAAAGAATCACGAGAATCTTCTAAACAGCCTTTGTTACAGAAACATGACCTTTGAAATGCCAAAGTTCCCTTTGCTATTCAATGCTGATCACCAAAGGGCTGTCAGCTCCCAACTTTTTAAAATACTATCTCTGCTGAGTCATGTATTGCAAAACGTCGCAAACCTGAGCACTGTTACAGGACAGCAGCAACTTGAAATTCAGTTTGTTGGAAATACTAAAGGTAGCTTCATTGCCAAAAATTCCCCAAATCTTTACTTTAAATCACTTTCCATTTACTGACACTACATGCAAGATTTACGTACACAGATGACCAACCACACCGGGAGAAAACCCTAAATGCATGAAGCAATACAAGCATAAAGCAAAAAAAGGTGAATGCCATTATTTTTACAGTTATTTGCAGCACTGGTAGTTGAAATGTACAGAATACTTGTAAGAAATACTTGAAAAGGTAAGAAATGTATAGAATACTTTTTCAAACAGTTGGTGTACATGAGACAAAAGCATCATGAACATAAGTCATGCAAATCAAGTCATTCCCACACATCGATAAATTTAAAGGGATAACAGACACAGTCAAAGCAAATAGGTGTATTTATTTTTTTCAAGTAGATTCTTAGAGGGGCTGTTCTTCTTACTTTTTACTGCACTGGTTCAAGTGTAAGAAGTTACTCTGATATCAGACAAGTGAGATGAAGCACTGTTTGCATCATTACGTTTTACTATTCAATTTCAAAGCCTTTAAAAGTGAAGCTTATATAATTTTCTGATTCACAGGTAATACTATAAATAACATCTCCCTGATTATTCAGTGAGTTACTTTAGAAAAAAAAATCTATCTTCAATTCCACTACCTTTCAGCACAGCAATCACTCCCTTTTCCAGGCACTATAGCTGGCAAGTTTCTTTGGAGTCCTGTACCCAGATACTCTGCAGTACAAGTATGGATGGCAGAAAATTCATCTTCTGACTCATTTTAACCTCTTCTAGTAAGTATTAAATGCAACAATATGATGATATTAAACAAAATATACATCTCCACAACACATAAAAGACCAGAGGGATTTTTACATCCCATTATCAAAACCAAAATCACGTAATTTTGGTGATAAAATCAGAGTACACAGGAACTACGTACATAAAAATCATGTTCAATTTAAAGCAAATACAGGTTTGTTCAAACACCATTGTACAATTGCTTTAACACTTACAGAATTTAGATGAACAATATTTTCATTCACTCACAGTTTAGTATAAATATAAAGCAAGGCACCCCTTAAGCATTTTAAATAACAAATTAAACATTTACATTTTTTACTGTGCAGTCAGGCTTAACATTTATGCAGCTTCAAAACCAAAGTACAGCCTCAAGGGAAGCCTCTCCACTGACAAATTAATACCTTAGAGAATAGAGCTGAATGGTGGCAATGAACTCATTTGTTCCCCCAATAATGAAGAATGACTCTTTCTTTACCACATCTGTGACTGTTGCTATGGTGACCCAGACTTACCTCATTGCTTCTCGAAGTGCTCCTCGCTCACTAAGAGTCGTGTGCTTGATGTCATCAAAATTATTTTCCAGTTTCTCACAGTTCTGCAACAAATGGACATATCCATGTAAGGCTCTTAAACAGTTCATTGTACATATATTAACACTATTTAGCATCACACAAACAAAAGTGATTTACATTATGTTACCTCAAATTATGCATTCTGTTTTAATTACATGGGAGTCATTAAAAAGACATTGAGAATCAGAATTAAAGTAAACATGAATCTTATTATATGGTTGTCATGGAAATCATCTAATAAGTTTTCCATAACGAAATTTATAGCATTTTTACTTTTTCTTCTTTAATTTTTTTTTTCATTTATCACTGTGTGAAGCTACAATGGTACTATAACACACAGACAGGAGAACAGAAACCTAAAAGAGCATTTTAGAATTATAATAAAAGTTATAAATTTTTTCCCAATAAAGCAGGCAGTGTTGTTGGAACAAACCAGTCATATTTAATTTTTATTTAATTTAATTTATTTTTTAAAACATAACAGAAATTGAAAAGATTAATTGTTTACAGACATCTCAACCCCAATGCTTCTTCCAGATTAGAGCTCACCAATATTTCTAAAAGTAATATGAAACCAACAATTTTGTCACAATAAATGAAGTAAAACTTTGATAGATTCCGAAAATTATTATTAAATGTGTGACTGGTTCCATTACTTCAGAGCACTGATCCTTTTCTTCTGCTGCCACAAAGACAGTAAAATTGATTCAGAAGATGCTGGGAAGTGCAGTAATTTGTGTCTGTGCAAAGTGAGTCTGAAATACCAGTGAACAAGAATTCTCTAATCATCTGCATCTTCCATAGGATTTTTATATTCTCTTGAGGCTTCATCAACACAGGAGGCTTTTAGGTTACCCCTGTTTTCCACAACAACTTTCTCCAATACCAAAAGTTACCTCTGGGAGGCATAAATTTGCCACATGGGTGTAAAAGAAACAAGTTGCAAGCAGAACAGTTCCTATTGCTAACAACCTCGAAGGCAGGATTGCCAGGCTCTATATGTAGCCATAATTTAAAAGAAATTAAGGGCACTATTATTTGTTCATATTGCTTTCATAGTATTTAATATGTGAATTAATTTTTGAGAACACATCTTAAAACTAGTTGTATAAATACATTAAGAGTTACCTATTGTTTTTGATTTTTCTTATTTGCATTGATTCTTTATTTTTATAATTACATTCAATCTGAGGCTACAAAAGCATTACTGAAAAGGAAATTACTAGATTCTTGTAAATGACTTAGAAAGATATTTTAGCTTGTTCATTTAACATTTAAACCATGATTATTTTTAGATAAGATTATAGACCTTTTAATACAAAATTTTAATGCTTTAACAATACATTTCTGAGCAGAAAAATTAACAGAGCTACATATATTTGGAACTTTTGACATTTTTTTTCTCCTTTGTAAAAACTACACATGTCACAGTAAGTCTTGTCCCACAGTTCAAGAGATTTGTTTGTTTATATTACAATCAGTTGTCCTTTGCATAGCAAAGTCATACTCAAAGAGTAAAAGGGATTGCAAAAGAAATATGGAAGAAGTGCAATGCAATATTCCATTATTCAGATCAGTATACACTGACCTTCAGCTCCAAGCACATACATGCAGGCTAGTAATTTAAAATGTATAAAAGAAATCCAAATCAACAATACAAATTAATGAAGGATTCTCGATTCATCAATACTAAGATGCAAGTATCTGTGCAAGCAAAATTAAACCTCCCATCGTCCAGGAAAACAGAAGCCAGAGGAAACATAATTTGGAATATTGCTCCAAGAGCCAATGTTTTAACAATCCTGTGTCACCAGCACCTCATGTCAGGTTCAGAAAATCTGAGTATCACACAACTCATTCTTGACCTTATGATATAAAGCATGTAAAAATGAGAGATGGTTCAAAGCACACAGATTTTTATCAAACGCAACTAACTCATCTCAAGATTGTACAAGTTATAATAAGTGGTCCTGTCCATGTAGAAAATGCTGACATATGTTCAGTTGCTATTTGTCTATATAGACCATATTGCGTTAATTGGCTGAAGGACAACTAAGGTGCTGTGATTATTTAGCCTTGCACACACAAAATTTCAACTATACACCCAATATAAAAATTGCCAGATAACCAAGAACAAAAAAAAAAGGAATAAAAGAATCACAGACTCAAAGAATAAATGCTGTACCAATTCACTTGGCAAGAAGATGAACTTACTTATACCATTTCTGAGAATTTGTTTCTGGACAGTATCTTTCTCAGCTACTTTCAGCCAAATAGCTCTCATGCAAGGTACAGTAGCTGGAGAGCAAACCATGGAGTCATTAGGAGAAAATGAGCTAAAAACTGAGTCAGAAGCAAACTCATGAAGGAGAATGACCTCATAGGACCATGTCATCAGTTACTGCATTTGTACTGAACAGGAGAGTAAGCAAGTGCTGATCGTACCCACTGCTTTTCCACTCATGGAAGCATGCTTGATCGTCTCAGAGGAAGGAAAAAAGGGTGTCTGAAATACCAAATATAAGCATAGCTACAGGTGCATAGACGGCACTTCATGTGTCTGAGTGTCAGCTCACATGCAATACTTGTACATCATCTGAAAGGATATCAGTTTCTGAGAAAGGCTACCAGTACCAATGAAATTGTAAGCGTGAGAACACTCTGAAGAATATGTCTGGGAAATGAGGAAACTTCAGTAGACTATGACCAGGGTGAGTTTTACATTATGAAGTATTAAATCAGCAGCAAAAACTGAGCTCATTCTATTATCCATGCTATCAAATAATTCATATGTATAAGCATATTGCATAGGACAGAGTATTTTGGCCCATAATACATCACGGATTTAAGTCTAATGAGCAATTCAAGTCCAAGGTGTTCCATTCTGAGCAGCAGCTAAAGTAAAAAAATCAAAATACAAGCAATGAAAAAATTGCTTTTGATGGCTCACTGCCAAGTGTTTTTTTGTGGGTATAAATACAGTCTAGAAGCTTTAACTCTATGATTCAGTAATTATGTAGCAGTCTATATGTTATCACTGTTGGCAGATAGTTCTGCATGACACTAAATTAAATATCACCCTTGAGAAGTTCAGGAGGAAAAAAAGTACAGAGTTGCAATTAGGGACACGGTCATCATAAGTCAAAATACCATTAAATGGAAAAAAGCTACATAAGTGTCTAAACACTGCTTCTTATAGGATTCTAGGATGAAAACCTGGAATTCTTTTAGTGTACTGAAAAGTAAATATTTATATTTTATCAATAAATAAATGGCTTATTTATCATATGAGATCTTAAGCTTCATGACAACCAGTTAAAAATGGAGATCTAGACTGGATATTCACAACTCTCTGTGGCATCACACACAGCATACTGGTAAAATGTATAACCAGAAATGAGAAAGATGAATAATGAGTGTATGAAGATGAGGAAGAAGGAAGATTAATGAACAAGTTGAAATCTTTTCTTCTCATAACCACAAAAATATGACTTTTCCCTGCTGTGATTTATTTTTGTTAATAAAATAAACTGGGAGCTTTGGGAGAAAAGACTATGTGTTCACAATTCTGTATTTTCAGTTATTTTAAGTGACAAGTCCGAAGTACTCTGACACTGGTTGAAAAAACCATCAAGCAAGAACAGAAATAAAGAAACCCTCTAGTTTTAAATAAAAAGTAGGATATTCTGGCAAAAGTGAAGTCACACTTTTTTAAACCCATCTCTTAACATTCATCAGCTTAGCTTTCCTGCATATGTTTGTGAAAAAGTCCTCTTTGTTGACTTATTGGAAAAGCAATTCTTCATTTGGCCCCTTGAGTCAAATGAAGAATTCTGCAGAAGTAGTTCAGAAACCAACAGTAGTCTATTCCCTGGGTGACACGGCTGAGGATCTCCCTAAATCAAAAAAGCACTGCTGCCTCTGCTCTGCCACGACAGGAGTAAGAGTCACTCTTGAGAAGACTATGACTCAAACTTGCCCATTCTGTGATACAGTAGGGCTAAATATGACCCCACTCCCATTGAAATCAACCATAAATCTTACAAGCATCAAAACAGGCGTGGGATCACATCACACTAAGCCATATCCTGCTACTTTAAATCTATCCTGAAATACTTCACAGAAGACTTTCAAAATTACAGATAACATCTCTACACTCATTTTGAGATAGCTGAGAAATAAAAATCTTTTGTACTGACAACGGTATAAGACCTATTCTAAGGCAGCCTGCACCACTGAAGTTGAGTAGATCTCTTATCCTTGTTGATATACTGCCAAATTAAAAGCCCTACTTGAAATACCATCTCTCTTCTGTGAAAGAGGTTTTTAAGGTTAGTGCTACAATTGGTGACTTCTCAGAATTCATTGCTTCTGCAGTTTTAGAAAATTTTCTTAGAAAGCTTGAGTAAATCTCACATTTTTAATGTCAAACATTCTGTGTATTAAACATAAGGAGCGTACAGCAAATGAAATACAGAACAGCTCTCACCTATTCAGTTCAAATTTACTATTACTGCTAATGCTAAAACAAATTAATTTTTCCCATTTTCTTCTTTATTATCCACGAGAAAGGTTCCTAGAGTATATTGTATTAATTTCCTACTGTTTATGCAGACAAATTTAATTTATTAAGTGTATTTGTACCTAGATTTCTGAGTCCTTAAAATGAGACAAATTCTAAAGCATTTACTAGCTCACTCTGATATTTTAACTCATTATGTTTAAGGAGGTAAGTTCCAACAACAGATCACCAAAACTGTTTGGGACCCACAAAATCTGCTTTAAATACCTACATCCAAGACAGATTCAGCAGGAAGATTCTTGAATTTTGGTCCAAAAAGTCCTTAAAACTTAAAGTTCCACACATACTACAAAGGTGATCACATCAGCTAGCTCTTTTGAAAATGTTGGCCATACTGTAGAAGTGATCTCTTTTAACAAAGTTGTAACAAAAAAGCTGACTATTTTCAGGGGACTGTGTAAAAAAAGTGTAGAAAGCTGATTTTCATATTGATCTTCCTATTGATAAACATGCAATGTTAACACAAATAATCACTTATTCCAGAAATCTGAATTATTTCATCAGCAGAAAACTCCAGAAATAATAAACTTGTGTTTTATAAACCTACAGCAACACTATAACAGTAATCTAAACTGTATTATATTGCTGCAAGGATAATTATTAAGGGAAAACACAGCTGACATTTTCTGATTTATGCACACAATCAGAGATGGAGTCCAAGGACTGTGACATAATTATCTTCATGCTAACAATTTTTGTAAATCTCTTGACAGAATTTTAGCTAATTTTAAAATGCCTTCTGAAGATTAGCACTTAAAACTGTTGGGGAAAATAGCACAATTTATTAGCAAGGGCATAATTGTAAACCTTCCAAATACTCATTGTGAATATCATTTAGACAGTAACTCCTGCTTTAGCAGCTGCTATATAAGACTCCAGTTTATGGAATCTTGAAACAACAGAGAGAGTAGAATCTAATTAAACAGGAGTACATGCCAAAGAAAAATATTAAAAACAGACTAATATTGACTAAATGTCAATTGTTATGAATTTGAAATAGCACATCTTCTTTTGATGTGAACTGTGCTTTATTTCAATGAAACCTAAATACTCTTAGCAGACTCCTCTCTTGATTTGGAACATAGTGTCTTTCTACACTGAAACAACACAAAAAGCTAAATGATTCCATTGATCTTCTCTCAATGACTTAAGCTCCCATCTGCTATAGTGTAAAATGACTTACATATATTGCATTTATTCTAGTGTTATTCAATAGCCAATAGCTGTTATCCGTACAGGAATCCTCCCGAAACTGTCTTCATACTAAACAAAACTGATGTCATTTGCCAGCAGGCCTTAAAAGCAATCTTAAAAACTAAACACATAAAAGGACTGATCCCATCTGTAACATATTATCTTTGCAGTGTTTAATAACTAAATTCCTTCTTCCTATTTGTTGTGACTCATTCTTAAGGGGTTCTTTTTTCAAAAACAGGGAAAGAGCAGCTTTAAACTACTAACTGACCAGTTGTTCACAAAGCAAAAACAGATCCTTTAAAAAAAATTAAAATACAAACATATTCGTAATATCTGCAGAAAGTATATCGAGCCCTCAGGTATTTACATAACATTTGACTGCATGCCATTCATAATACATGAACACTTGTTATAACATTTTTTTCATTACGTGATACAGCCACATTGGCCAGACAAGCTCTTAGAAAAAATATAGATATTAGTACATCCAAAAAAGCAGAATTCCAACAGAAAACCAGCCTAATTGTTAGTAATCAAATAAAAATCAATAGAAAAATCATTAAATAGAATTGTGGGAGGCTTTAATCAATGCCTTATTAGCATAACCATGTTAATTTTCTCCGGGTTTTTTTAGCAGTATATTGATTTAAGGCACTAAAAAATAGTACACCTGCAAACTCGAGAACAATTTTCTCCACAAACAGGAATATATTTCTAATACAGGACTGATACCAGGAAATCCTGATGTATGTGCTGCTTTCTGAAACTGCGAGTGTGGAGTTTTGCTAATAATAATTACTGTATCCGAAATATTATACTTAAAGCAACTGAAAATTCTGAAATGAAAGCAGAATTTTGGATTTTTTTTAGCTTTTCCCAGTTTAAAATATGGCACATTTAATCCTTAAAGACAGGTAATCATACAGAAGTTAACTACTAGTTAAACATAGTCAACACTTTAGTTTGCAATTTTACTGGGGCTGTGAAAGATGTTTAGTTCAGAGATGGCATTCTGCTAACTTCCTTTTCATGCTGTTTCATGCATGAATTTCAAGTGGCAAATTTATCAGTCTTCATGTTCACATAAGGATACAGTATCTTGCTTGAATTCAACCTGCTGTTGTCGGAGCAGATGCAGACACCACGTCTTTTGGCAATGGATAACACATCAGATAGTAGTGATACAGGGAGGGTGAGAAAAAACATTCTGAAAGGACCAAGCATGCAACACAAAAACTAGTAGGCCAAGGAACTCAAAATAATAAAGAGCTACAAAGGATATATAAGAAACCACAGGCACAGCTGGAAATAATAATGGAGCAGACAACACAGGTGATGACACTAACTAGACAACTAGACACTACAATATATAATGCTCCTTTCTCTTGTAACTCAGCTTTAAAAGACAGAGTAAACTTCCAGGGAGGGGAAAAAAAAAAAAAAAAAAGGAAAACCTTTACCTCTCACATTTTTCTTTCTCTTTGCAAAAAAAATGTTAAACTTAATCAGCAGATGAATGAGAAGACTTGGCAACAAACTGCTGGTCCCTCTGCATCTGAAGGGACACCTCTAAATTTGCTTCCCTTTATGGGACAGGGTTCTGTAGCAGGGAACA
Organism: Phainopepla nitens; assembly: GCA_013400175.1. Taxonomy (NCBI): domain Eukaryota; kingdom Metazoa; phylum Chordata; class Aves; order Passeriformes; family Bombycillidae; genus Phainopepla; species Phainopepla nitens. Next base: position 889,225 of record VXBQ01016905.1, read on the forward strand.
ATACACATCATGAATATCAAAAGCTTCATCTAAATACTGTTTCTTTTTTAATGTGGTTGTAGTCCTGCCTTTTTCCTCCTGGAGAACCTGGTATTCTAAACATGAATTTACAATCTAATTCTTTAAGAGCATGAAGTTTAAATAAAGAGACATAGGCTCTTCACAGAATTTCTAAACATACTATTTCTACTTGATAGTGAAAATATAACTAATGACTAAGTAAAAAAATACCCCAAATGCTATACTCCCTTCCCCTCCTATTTTTCACATATCTCAACCCTGCTTGCTTTTCCCTTGGGATTCTTTACTCTGCTTAGGCAAATATTCCCTTGACTCATTGAGATTCAATAAAATGAGAGTATGCAGGTAAAGACCAGACTCATATTGAGAATTAACATTTACAAAGCTCATAACCTGGGAAAAAAGGAAGAATCTTTAAAATGTAGGTAGAACTGCACTCCTAAGGAACAGATTATGTTCTTGACCTTCAACAAAGAGCATAAGGAAAAACACACCCAAAAGCCCTCACTCTTTTAGAACCCAAGTGATCAAGAATTTAAGGAATTAACCCCACATATTTGAGACTACTAACTTAGAGGATACCTCTTATTTCTCATGCATAGCTAAAGAATTATCAAATAGGAAAGTTTTTTTAAAATTAAAGTTACAATTAAATGCTTAAACACCATCCTGAAACAGTATGGTCCTGCCTTGTGTAGTGGAATAAAAGCAAATTGTATGAAACAGGCTTGCTTCCTCAGCCCAAGATGCCACCTCTCATCTCTTACACGGCACATTTTATTGTGCAACAGCAGTCTTTTTCAAACAGGCCACAACAAAACATTTTCTTTCATCGTGCTGTTGCCTCAGTATTTAGAAAGAAAAGTAAATAAAATTTTTCCCAACCAGTTCTGCAGAGGCTAATCTGCTTCAGCTATTTGTCATGGTATCGCATAAGATTCTTGCCAAAAAAAACTGGGTTTGGGAGGGGTAGAGTTAATTTTCTTCATAGCAGCTGCTCTGGGGCTGTGTTTCAGATTTGTGCTGAAAACAGTATTGATAACACAGGGATGTTTTAGCTATTGCTGAGCAACACTTACAGAGCATCAAGCAAGCCCCCAAGCGAGAAGGCTGGGAGTGCACACAGTTGGGAGGGGACACAGTCAGGACAGCTGACCCCAACTGACCAGAAGCATACTGCAGACCATATGGAGTCATGCTCAGCACGTAAAGCGGGGGGAAGAAGAAGGAGGGAGGTCCAGGGTGGTTACTCTTTGCAATATGGTTTAGTGGGCATGGTGGTTCGTAGTTGAAGCCTGGAGTTAATAATCTTGGCGGTCTTTTCCAACTTCAATGATTGTACGATGGTGTTTGTCTGCCCAAATCCCCATTATGTGCAATGGAGCCTAGCTTTCCTGGAGGTGGCTGAACCCCTGCCTGCCACGGGAAGTACTGAATGAATTCCTTGCTTTGCTTGCATGTGCAGCTTTTACTTTACCTACTGTGTCTCAACCCACAGGTTTTCTCACTTTTACCCTTCTGATTGTCTGCCCCATCCCACCAGGGGGAGTGAGCAACGTATAGTGTGGTGCTTAGTTGCCAGCTGGAGCTAAACCACAAAAACGAGGTCATACTGAGATCCGTCTGTCCTAATCTTACAGATCACACCTTAAATTGTGTCCTTCTATTGCCAGTTACACAAACACCGACCCCTTCCATGTACTACTTACTAAATTATGTGCTCCTAATTGTCTCCAACATCTAAAAGACTTACATAAAATAGTATTTAATTCCCCTGGAAAGAGCCTGAAAAGATGCTAAATACAATACCAACAGCTGAGGAACTGTACCAAGGGATTAGGCTCATATACAGTGAACAGTGTAGGATTTGTGACTTCTGGACTCCAAGCAACCCAATTTTTCTGTCTGGCAGAAGGAGTGGGAAAAAATCCCATCCTCTGTCTGTTTGGCTTAGAAGAATACAGCATCATGTGAAATACTTCAGTGCTGTGACTGAAACAATTCCACAAAAAATATCACTAAGATATCACCAGGTATCTGACCAGGTGAATTATCCAGAGGAGAGTATATACACTTTTAGCATCAGTATCCTATTGCTACTTAAGTAGCAATGAAACAAAGCAAAATATGAAACCGAAAACTTGCTCAGAGGAATAATTAGAAATATTCAACTCACTTGAGAAGTGTCTATCCAAGTAAAAAAATAAGTATTAAAAAAAGGCTGCAGACAGTAAACCACAACCACAACCCTTGTATCAAGGCCTTGGTGCAGTTTTTTTACATGCTGGCATTTTGTTTCAGATTTTCCATCGCTGTCATAGCTCATGAAAGCCTAAAGAATAAAAATACCAATAATTAAATAATTATAAATAATAATAATTTAATCTGAAATTCATTCATGGACTGTGGACACCATATGCAAACGCTCAACAAAATGTTACCTCGGCTCTTATGTTTTTAACTATATGTTAACTCTTATGTTTTTAACTATATCTTAAAATATGTTATATTTTAACTATATGTTACTCAGAAGTAACTGTAGGTGACAGGAGACATGCCAGGGGAAGACATATGAGTGAGTTGACAAATCACATATCTTCAGGAAAAAAAAAGGCTGTAATTTCTCTTCTATTTTCATTTTCTCTGAGATTCAAAGGACATGTCCTTGTGCTGAGACGTCCAGAAAAGCCAAGTATTTAAGCAAATTTTATATTAATTGCCATCTAAAATCTTTTCTGATTTGGAATTTTCTAAAATTTTCTTTTTGTTTTCAAAATACCATATAGCAAAAAAAAAAATTCTGCAAAGACTGATATAATTACATGCATCCCTTTCTGTGCTTAGCAATGACTGGTATCTCAAAACTTATTGCAAAAGATACAGCAAGACAGTGACCTCAGACTCTCTAACATACATGGAGTCAGAAAAAACAAAATGGAAGTGCAAAATAAAAAAGGAAAGCATGAATAAGAATGCAGAAAGCCTCACAAATCTGTTTGTCAACACAAATATGTATTTTTAAATATCATGCATCAAACCAAATTAGTCAAAACAAAAGCTTACACTCATTGCTAACAAGGCAGAAAGTCAAGTCTTGGTGGAGAGGGTATGGGAAAGAAACAATAAAGTAGGACAGTACAAACACTTAAAATGTTTTCTTCCTGTCAAAAAAATATTCAGAAAATCAGAGGTACGAGGCTATTACAATGGTTGCAGATCCTATTAAGTTATCACCATCTGTTGTACCATCTATTTACAGACACACAGGCATAATCAAAAATTAGGGAGAACTGGTCAAGTAAGTACAATCTTCTTGGAAGATACCATGCATGTTTAACAAGCTTTAGAATCAAAAGAAATTTAAGAAAATAAGTTGTATTGATTTATTTTCTGTAAGAAATTACATAATGAACAAGAATTTTCCTATACACAGAAATTAACAGGGCCTGTGTGTAGCTACATCTTTCAGCAAGGCACTGAAAAGAGCACTAAGAGAATGCTGCTGTAATGCTGCTTGTTTATTCACATGTAGCTTGAGAACAACATCCAGGATAAATACATTGCCTCAGGTCTCAGTTCCATTTACCGTGTTAGAGAGAAGAGCACCAACTACTCAATACTTCACTACGGCACTATGCACTCTTCTTTATCTCATTTACTGTCTTCTTCGTAAGGTTTTTACTTCTTTGGAAGCTTTCATGTCTCAATCTGAATACTTTTCTTCTCCCAAAACCTTCTGGCCTGCCTTCCGACAGCTCAGGCTGTTGTATTCCCCTTCTTGTCAGTCTCTTGAAAATTGCTATGTTCAAGCTGAGGTGAACAATATGAACATGCCCCAAAGCACTAGCCAAGCACCTTCCTAACAATTCCCAAGCAATCAGGGCCATACAGAGCAAAGATACACCAGAAGAGAACTGCAATGCAAGACTCCTAGATTTGACTTTGGCTTCGCAGTCTTTGGAGGAGTCTAACTCATGTCCCACAAACACTGCTCAAGACATTTGGGCCAGCTCCTGAGCTAATTAAATAGGTCTCTCAGCCAGGCTGCTCTGGCAAAGAATTTTCCCCACATTGCTACGCTATTCAAGCCGATGAATGGCTCCAGTTATTGCAAGTGAAGGCCTTTTTGCTCTCTGAACACTGCACGGGACAGACCTGCCCCTGCTTATCGTATTTAACCTGGAGAGTATGAATGACCCTCTCCCCTCTGTGCAACCAGTGCTTGACCTAGCTCCCTTAGTATAACCACCCACATTTTTTCAATAATATGCAATAACCTAGTTTTGAAAATGCTATTTCCAAACAACACAGATTGAATAATTTCTAAATAACACTGAAATTCTTACTTTAAATTATTTTTCCTCTCTGGGAAACATATTGGACTTATTAATCAGTCCCCAGCTCCTGCGTGTCACTGCTACTATTGCATATGTGCAAACAGAGTAATAGGAATGAACAGGACAATTCAAACCAAAACGAAACAAAAATCATCACTCTTTTAACATCATTACCAAATTTCTCCCTTTTCTTCTTGAAGTAATTTTTATCTCTGATTTTAATTCTTATTCCTATGCAGTAGTTTCCCTGTTTTCCTTGTGTATACACTGTTTGAGCTTTCAATTTTTAATTTTTCTTCAATAGTGCCCTATCTTTTATTTTCCTTTTTTTTTTCATAACTCGGGTTTTTTTCTCTCTTGCTTTTATTTCCTAAAGCTTGTTTACTTTTTCTCCCCTAGTCCTTACTAATTATTTCATGTCTTGGGCGTTTAATTATGTGTCATGGCTTTTCCTTTCTTACATTTTTATATTGCATTCCTTTATTCCACTCCTGCAGCTCTCTGATTTCTATGTTCTTGCTTAACTATTACCCAAATGGCTCCAAGCAGGACACACTCAAACTGAAGAATAAATAAATTAAAAGAAAAATACTATCTGTGGCCATGCGGTGTTGCCTAGCAACACCCTGTACCTCTCCACAGCTTTTCTAGAGCCCTGGTGGCAACAGAGCTTTTCAGACTTATTGCTACAAATATATGCAAGACGCTTCTCACATTGTTTGGCCATTCACTGAGAAATAAATGCAGAGGAAAACATAAATGAGAAAGAAAAACTCCAGAGAAAGCATCAGCAACAGCACAAGAAATGGCCACCTACTTCAATGCACAGTGACCTCTTGTCTCTAATGTACTCTGTAAAGCACATGCAACTTTTACGTTTTGCTATTCACTAATACTACTACTGTTACAATCTTTGAGAAACGGAATGTAAATAAGATTTCTAATGCAATTAAAATGTGTTAAATTCAACCAACTCTTAAATAGTTACTGTGGATGCATTACTGGGTGAGAGTCATTGGCTTCTTCTGAAATCTTTACACTTAAAAAAAAGATAGCCCGCAGATTGTATAGGGTAGGAAAAATGGCCCAAGCATGGTCAAAAATGCAGTGGAATTATAAAGAAAGTGAAGTTTGTCCCCAAAAATTATAGATTCAATATTAAAAGACAGTCAATATTTATTATTTTTCATTACTTCTGACATGACAGAAGAGAAAGCAGAGTGAATTCTCCCCCAACACTTCTCTTTAAAATGCAAGTTTATGGGCTCCAACTTCAAAAGTTAGAACCAAATGCTCATTAAGTCCACGCTTCTCAAAGTATTGATGATTCAGCATGAGCTAGACAGAGTTTCAAAGATACTAAACTAGTTTCCCCAACAGTCCTTTTATTTTTTCCACAGCAGTGAAGGACTCCTTTCAACAACCAACTACCTCTGAGAAAGAAAGTGGATGAAATTATACTTATTCAAGGGATTAAAGTTTTAAGGATATTTGGAGTCTTGGAATAGAAGTCAAAAACTAGAAATGCTAAAACAAAAGACAGCTACATAATTTAGCTAATGACAAACCTGTGATGAAGCCCCACAAAATGATGAAAATGTTAACATTGTATATCTGAAGGGCATCAAAAATCAGCATTCTTGCTTGGAAATTTTATACATAGTGAAATCAACCTCAAAGCAAGTTGATGTCTGCATAGCACTCACACCAGCAGCAAGTGAAAAGAAACCAGATCAGAGAGCACATATCTTAAAAAGGTATTTTTTATAGTATTCATTTACATCTATCAGCTACAACTTGTTACTTAGTAAAGAAAGACTGCAAATGACCCACATGAATAAACAAAAGACAGAAACTAACATTCAGGTACACAATTAACCTGATTCCCAAAGTAATGTTTGTAAAAGGCTGAAGTAAGTTACATAGAAAACACAGAAGAACCCACAGATCATACAGACCATAAAAAAACCACAAGCACTGCACAGTCAGGCACTTAAATTTAAAATGCCTAAAAAAGGTTTCAAAACTTTATTTGGCTCCTGCACATATATGAAGCAAACCCAGTTTTAATTATATAGTCAGAGGCTATTTTACATAGAAGTGTTTCATGACTTAGAAAACACAACAGAGAAAGCTCACCTAATCATTAGCCTTTCCACATTTGGGCTTAGTGTGCAGCCTTGTTTTACTGGCCACTAACCAGATCCTTACTTGAAGGCAGACCCATTTTTTCCCCATGAACATTTCAACGACACTCGTCACTATGTATCTGATGTGATTTAAAAGCAATTTATTCTACATACTAGTAATTTTTCCTTTTAACAGGTAGCAATTGGCATAAAGAGTCAAATACCTGAGCATGCTCAGACCCCCACAGTCCAAAACATTAAAGCATCCAGGAGACTAGAAGTGACAACTTGGACAATCACCGTTAACCTCTTGCTTTCACATTCAGTTCACATTCAGATTTTCTTACATAGTTGATGGAACCACGACTCTGTGATCAGCTGGTATTTCTAAATCCTCTTCTTGCTTAATTCCAGACATTAGGCTCCTTGTCATTCTCATCCTCAGCCCTTGGCTGTACAGCCTCCTAATTGCACTATTAAATTTATTCTTATCTTTTTTATTCTAAACTTCAGTGTCACACGGTTCTTTATGACGTTCTAGTTCCTTCTGTATTGACAGTGCCTGTCGACTTTCTTGTAACTTGCTCCTAATATTTATGTCAAGCTCATTAATGAAAATATTAAATGTTACGAATCTGAAGACTGATCCTTCAAAAAGCTCTGCTAAAAGCCCAGCAGATCTTTTTTAAGCACTTCTCATTCTCATTTCCCTCCAGCCAGTTCCTTATCCATGCTACTATTCTAATCTAAGCAGAGGACACTTCATTATTAATTGGCAAAAATAAAAACCCAAACCCCTTGTTAGTGTGTCACAATTTATCCCCAAGAATAAAGACCAATATGCCTTATTCTATCTTCCATTTTCCTTAATGCATTTAATAAATCTCTGCTTCAAAATTTGTTTTCAAAGTTTCGCATGCTGCCAATATGAGACCAACATAGCAAGAGTTGCTCATCATTTCTCTACCTTTTAATGCACACAAATTGCATTGACTATTCTTTAATCAAGAACTTACTCTAAGACAAAGCTTGTAATTTCACATGTTAATTTTTCTGTGATACTTTCACGGATGTTCTGTCCTTTTGTCTTCAAACATAAAACGAGTTTTCCTTCTGGCCTGTCTGGGGTAATTTCCACTTCTGCACTTTTCTGCCCATTTAGCTACCTCTTGCTTTATTCCCATTTTACTGAAAGTAGGACAACAATTTACAAAGACTTCAGACAATACCTAAGATGTTTAATCCTATCTTCACACTGACTCTGCTTGTTCTTTTATTTCTTTTAGTTTAAATAGCTTAAGAATCGCCTACTATTTGTTTTATATAGCTGAATAACCTTTTAATATTTGTTTTAATTTCTTTCACCCAGAGTGACTCAACTTGACTTTTGAAAGTTCTCATTTCTTCCTCTGTATTTCCTGCTTTGCCAATCAATCCCATTTTTTTCAACTCCTTATGGGTAATACTCTTTCTGAAGTTGTTTTACACTTCAGTGTGAAATTATTCTTCACAAATTGAGATTCGGAATCCAAAAAACTTTTGTATATTTCAAATAATAATAATCTTCTCAAAATTAATCTCTTTGAACGGTTAAGCTTAGTTCAGAGATCTAAACAGTTGTCTTGACTTCTGACTTTGTATAGAAAATAAATTTTGGCAATTCTTCTACAGAATTTATATTGAATCAACTTTAAAAAACAGAGATGAAAATTATACTCTGTGTTTATTTTATTACTTCATCCATTTGCTAAATGTAGGGATTAAGTCCATTCAGATTCATACCAGAATTGGTAAGAGGTAATATTGGTTTTTAAATTCTCTATTAGTGTTTCTGATTAAATGACTGTTACTGACAAAGTTTGTCAGTTATCACATCAAAGAATACTTGCACGCTACCATTATTAGGATCTGTGGTTTACAGGCTGCATTTAAAAAGTCAAAGTGTCTCACAATCAATGACTAACCTCTGTAATAGATTACAATCGATTCCAAGTACAGAAAGTGGTGGGGGCAAAAGAATGAGGATGGTGAACTTCAGAAAATATAATTAGCAGAAAAAATTCTGGTATGTCTCCTGAGAGTTATACTGATGAGTAAAGGAAAGCAGAAGAAAGTAAACCCTACAGAAATTCAAAAAGGGGAACTCTTCCTAAGCAAAGCAAATAAAAAGAAAAAAAACAAACCTCCACAAAACCACAAACAAACAAAACAAAACAAACACAACAAAAACTCACCCAAAAGAGTGTCCTTAGCACACCTTTATGATCATACCATGCCTCCCCCCAATGGCCTGGAAATCAAAATCATAAAAGCAGGAAAACTATGACACATACCTAGAGTAAACAAATTTCCAAGTACAAATGAACTGTATAAACATTATGGGAATAAAACCAGAAAGTTATGCAAATTAAAGTTAAAAAGGAAGAGGAAAAAAAATTGTAAAGTGATAGTAAGAGAACTGTTCTATATTCATGAGAAGTAAAAAGAAAATGAAGAGAAGTACAGATTATGTACAACAGAGCAAATAAGTGATGCAGAATCAACAGCCCTCGTTGCTTTCTTTATGAAGATAGCACGGTACAGCCGCAACTACAATTTAAAAAAATATATCTTTAGCAAGAACACAGGATTGCAGGATTGAGCACAGATAAAAAAAGAGGTTTGTTAATTTTTTCTTTAATCAGACTGATGCAGCTCATGTATCACCGAGTCATCGAGGAACTAACTGAGGCAATGCATAGACCGCTATCAACTGCACCCACTAGAAGGCCTGTGGTTCCAAAGGGTCAGAAGAGACAGACATAATACTTCCCTTTACATAAGGGGATAGGGGAAACAAACAAACAAACAAAAAAAAAAAGAAAAGAAAAGAAAAAAAGAAGTGAAAATAGAAATTATACCCCCAGGCAGAGAAAATGGAGTACATATATTAAAACTTATATTGTGATATAAAAAGCACCAACATGGGCACGTGAAACCAATGTTAAACCAATCTTATCTTCTGTCTTTCAGAAGATGAATGAACTCAAGAATAACAGGGTAGATGTGGCAAATCTAGAATAAACTCTTTTTTTCCCCCCAAGTATTCCATAGCACATTTTCATAAGCCAACTAAAAATGCAGACTAGATTAAAAAAATATCCAGTGAGTGTGCAACTAACTGAAAAACAACCTCTAGGTTGTTTTCTATCACCAAAAAATACCCCAAATTGAGATGATTCATGATTCACCCAAGACCTCAGTGACTTGGTGTAGCAGTTTGGATTCGCCCATTTTAATTTCCTCAATTCTTGTTGTGAGACAGGATTAAGAGAAAGGAAGGCAGGCCTAAAACTTCAGGAGTATAAAGAAAACCTTTATTAACAAGCCTAAAAGAATTATAAGATTCAGAATAAAACCTTCAGACCACTCCTCCTCCCCTCTCCCACACCGTCAGCTCCTTCTGAACAACGTACAGAAACACTTCAGTCAGTCACCAACTTAAGAATAGTCTTTTTTCAGTTCACTCTAGGGAGAGGAGTCTCCCCTTGTCATGCAATAGGGCCTTCTCCACAAGAAAAAAAAACAGTTCTCTCATACTTTTGCAATCTCCAGTCTGTTACATTTCCTTGCTTCAAAGCATGAAGATGTCAGTGGTTTTTACTATCATGATCTTTTTAGAAGACACTGCTTTTTCTGCCAGCCCTGTTCATTCATACTTAAATCAAGCAAATCTTTTTATATGCATACATGACTGCATTTTTGATATGCACAAAAGAAGTAATGGACTGGTACTCAAAAATTTTGTCCAAATATACGGCAAAGTTGAAGACTTTGAAACTACAGTTGAAACTACCAGCAGGGTCTTGTAAGGAACACTTCAGTGCAATGTAGTATTGGACAGTGCTACAAGCCCTGCTTAAAATACAGCATTCAGCAAGTTATCCTGCTTCCTTCACACTTAAATTGGTCTCCCAGCTCCTTTTACTTCTACTGAGCAGGTGTCATCCAGGACTTAGATACTATAAATAGATCTGAAGTGAGTAATTACTAACAGGCTAACAATGGCACAAGATTCTCCAAGAAACAACGTACAATCACCTACAATTTCTCCACCTAAAGCTCATGACCATTTCTAAACAGAATGGAGAGGGGCCTTCACTACAGAAGAGGGAAGTCTAGTAGAGGAAAGAGCAATCTTGGTTTCAGCATAGGCAATAGCTCACGAAAGTTAAAAAAAAAAAAAAAGGTGGGAGTAGAAGCTCTGAAGAAAGATAAGCTAGTCTTGATATTTGTTATGTTTTCAAAACAAACCAGCATAAGAAGGCATCTTTATCTTCATCCAGTAACCACAGGAAAGTATACAGAAATCTACATCTGAAAGAATATAATACTAAGCAGAAGTTGAAAGTTGACAATGAAGATGGTTTCTGATCCTATCTCTACTCTGATTTGCTCAGTTTTCATGAAGGGGAAGGAGTTGGACGTACCTAGAATTCAGACCTTTAAGCAGACAAGCACTGTTCATTTTTTCATATAATTATGTCCAAGGCTAAACAGTTTGCAACTCTGAAACATTTCAGTTTTGAAATGGTTAAGACCAGAAATATATCTGGAACTAAATGCTGCTCACTAAGTGCTGAATGTTGCTCTACAGAAGAGGAATCATCCAACAGCAAATAAGAGAACATCAAACCTGAAGAACTCTGAACAGCAGCAGTTAAAATGTTAGAGGTGGTTTTGCACAGCACTCCAGAAGAGCCACGGGGTGAGAAGGAACCTTTTGCACAGTACTAAGAAAGCATTTGGCACAACTTGCCATCATCCAGTATTTGTAATTCAGTACAGAGAAAATGGGCATAAAACCACTAATTTGTTGCATCCAGTTAAGTTAGGAGCTATTGAGATATTCTAATGAAAACACCTTAAGATATTGAAACTAATATAAAATATAAAATTAAAGGAAATTTATAATATGCATTTCTTAGAGCAAGTATAAGGGATATCATATATAAACATGTAAACCACTTTATTCCAGTGAAAGGGTTATAAATGCCAGCATATGCTATCGATAAGAGAAAATGCAGAGTAATTAGTCAGTCTAAAAAATGCATGAGGAGGAATTTGACTGCTAAATGATTAAACTGGTACATTTTAAAATGCATATTAATATTTAATTATTGACACTATGAGAAAAGAGAAAATCTCTTGATGTTACTTCTCAGCTCTTTCTGATACTCAGCAACACATGTATTATTCATATGAATAGTTTGTGCATATACAGTCAATCACTAGTTAAATAAAAGAATCATTCTCAAATTCCCTAATCACCTCAATAGATCCTAACGCAATATTTTCCACATTTGGGAATCAGAGCATTTTATTTAAGAAATCAGTCTGGCCATGATGAATACTGCACAGCTCGAGCAGACATCAGTTCAAAGAATCAGATGTCAAAGTGCTCCCTCTAATGTCCCTTAATCATCACACCAATTAGTGGTTGAATAGTGATGTGATTAAAAAGACTGCTGCTATCCTATACCTATTCAGACTAGTAGAATTCTACATATGTTCTACCAATTAATGTTTGAATAGAGCAGCGATTAGAGAGACATCTGCCATTGTATATCCATTCAGAAAAGAGCTAAACTTGCATATTCATATGCAATGAAGACAAAAATAAATATTTGCAAAGGTAAACTATACGTTTAGATTATAAATATAATTGAGTTGATTTCCTTTAATGAGTGTTCTCTATCTTACAATATTTGGGATTATTTTTTATTTATAAATATAGAATCTTTCATCAATACATGTCTAGAAATGGACAAATTATTCACTGAAAAAACATTTATTCACTAAGATTCCTGATTTTAGGCCTTCGGTGTACTGGGTTTCGTATCTATGTGCTCGCAATTTGCACTATTTCTGCTTCAATCCATCAGTTATTTGTGAAATGCTAACTTGATTATTCTGTAAGCATGATACATGATTAGGCACAAAAATCATGTGAACTTTTTCCACTTCACTGGAAGGCAACACTTAGAGTAACACTTATTATAGCTGAGAAAGATCATCTTGTTTCTATATTTCTATGCAACCTTGGACATCTGTACATCAAGAGGTATTTACATACCTTTTTTTAAATAATTTCTTTATACAGATGTTTATATGTAGCAATGACAGCCACAGAAATACTATCAAACTGAAAAGCAGTTTGAAGTTTTAGTAAGCTCTTATTACTACTGTTTTAAGGGAGTACCCTTGTCCTCTGAACGTAATGAGCAGCATGAGCTGTTACATCTTGCAATGAATTGCAGATCTCACGCTCCATCATTAGCACAAAGCAATCTGGTAGTTGCAACTTAACACTGCACAGAAAAAGACAAGGTGAAGAATTTGGTTTTGTCTAATGGCCGGAAAGAATTATAATACAGTTAAAGTCTCTTTCCTAAAGTGAGTTCTTGTCAAAAAGAAAAAAAAAAGGCAGGGGAGAAAAAGAAAAAAAACAGGTGAGCATCAAAATTATTTTGTTCATGAAGAGAGGCTCTTTTTGCACAATGCTGATCAGGCTTAGCACATGTAAGGACAAAGAACAATGCTACTACTGCCAGAAAATCAATACTGTTACAGGCTATGGCAATTAGCTACAAACCAATTTAAACCCCATTTCCTTTTCACCTTCTTGACGTGCTGAAATACTTCCAGCATTTCCATCTGGAGTGAATGTTACAATTATTTCTAAATGCAGACACTGAAGCAGGTCTGAATACATAGGTGGATCTATATCAACATCTCACCTGTCCTTAGTAGGGAACTACAAGATTTCATTACCAAAAAGAAGGCTGGACTAAAATATCCCACAGAATTCTCCACTGACAAGTCAATTTATAAAACTTGTGGAGGTGAATTTCATTTAAGTTACAAACCTGCACTTGTATAAGGTAAAACAAAATTCATCCCATAATGCTTAGAAATCCTGTTCATAAAGCAAGGAAATCAGTGTCCTGGTTGTAATGCAAATGCACACAATGTGTGCCCCCCAGGTGGTGATCGAAATGTAGGTAAGCACAAAATACACACAGAAATGGAATTATAAAGAGTTGGAAACCACAAATAAAAATATTAATCTGAAGTCTAAACAATCTTGAACTACTTAGGAAAGACCTGAAATCAAAGCAAATCCTCAGTTTCACAGTTGATCTCTTTGCTTTTGTTTTATTTGTAAATTGATGATCTAATGTGACCTAAATTTTGCACCCTTCTTTAATGCTTACTAGTAGAACAGCCATTTCAAAACTCTTCTACTTGTAAATTTTTCTGGATAACAGAAATCTTTGTTCCCCCAGATAACTACAGGCATCTGTTTATACCCCTTTTCAGCATGACTCATAAGAAACAAGAGTGTTAATGCTAAGGTCTAACACTGTTACTGAGGGCAACACAGCCATGAAAAATAAAGAGTTTTCATACTCTGATACAAATCTCTGAATTAAAATTTCTGAAGGAAAACTGACTAATCTTGCACCTACAGCTATAAATAATTTTTACAGCAACACTTGGTTTCTAACATAGTAAATAAACAATAGTGCTCATTGAAACCATAATTGAACCCTTCTTAAGGAGAATACTTTTCCAATGCTGAGGAAAGATACTGACATTCCATTTCCACTTCAGAACTCATTAAATGGGTAACTCAAAGTGTCTCAGAGCAGGTTAGGAGTTAAAATTTCACTTGTGTAATTATTCTGAAGAAATATGTAAGTCTGCCATCTGGAAGTGTATTAGACATTACAAAGTCACTGTGTGCATGCCTCAGCAGATGCAGCTTTTGTTCAGAGTTTTGAGGGCTGTTAATTTAATTAGTTTTGTATTTTCATACTCCCACCTTCCTTTCAACAGTAGTTCTGCAAAGGCAGCATCAGAACAGCTTTAAAAGAATCCAAAGCTAAAAGCTAAATTCAGATTTAAAGGTAATGGAAACAAATAAAGTTCATATGGACTTCAAATGGAGCTTGATCTATTCATTATCAGGCCTAAACATTATCACAAGTGGCTCTTTAGACCAAAACAGAAAACTGTGTTCAGTGAATCCTTTCCTATATCAGCTTTCTTAATTTAACGAAGCAAGGAGAGGATTTTTTTTTTTTTTTTAATTAAAACCACTCAACAGCAATGATCTGGAGAACGTAAAAGGTCTCTTATTTTATACTGATGTCTTTTATGTAATGGGAGACAAGAATAATATTTGATTTTTTCATTTTTCAGGGCTTTTTCTGCTATAGTAAGCTAATAGTAAAATATGTGGTAAATTTTACACAGTAGGAGTAAGCTACATATCTCTGAGTGAAGAAAAGTTTGTCGGTTTTAAAAACAAGGATCATTACCCATCTAAAAATAAAGACTATCCCTTTACAGTTCCTTCTAGCACTTTACCTTTCTCATAATAGCTTGCAAACCAAATTATGTGATGTTTCTACCAAATAATACATTAATAATGCAGTATTAAAACTACCTGTGATGAAAGTAGCTATATCTGCCCATGTATACATTTGTTTCTTTCTAACTTTTAATCCTGTAAACTTAACCCCCATGAGCAGATTCCTGTCAAGGCAGGGTGCTAATAACTGCACAGATCTCCAAGCAGTATTGCGGAACTATAAAACCAAGTTATTAGATTGTAAGCCTATGCCAAAAAATCATCCTGCAATATTTGACAATGTTCAGAATTTCTTTCAACTGAAAATCCAGACAAGGCACACAAGCTAGCAATGAACCCAAATCCATGGTGTTTGCACAGCCCAAGAAGCTCAGACCTTGGAAATCCAGGAATATTTGAGACACCATGAGGACAGCAGGAACACAGAAAGAGAAACCATTTCTAGAAAACCACGCACTTTCAAAATCAACAGCAAATATCAAACACTTTACGAGTAAACTGAATACAAAAAACCAAGGAAGGCTGACATGGAGAACAGCCCGGGGATAACAAAGAGTGATTTAAAAGTGTAGATGCTTTAGGAAATGTGTGTTAACACACCCATTAGTAATAATATTTCTGTGAATGTTACAGTGTTACTAAGCAGGATAATTTACATTGGAACAGCTATTAGGTTACTACACAGATACCCAGCTGCCTTCCTGCATGGATACCCAAGCTTCCTAACAAACAGTTTCTGAAAACAGAGTTTACAGCCCGGTATTGATTTCAGGTCACCTGAAAACATAACAATGTGAACTGCAGCTGCCCAGGAGCCACTTGCTAAGCAGCCCAACCTTCTCTTCAGCAGAAACAGAGCTGAGGGCAGTACCTGCATCAAACATCCCAAAATAATCATCCTACCTGCATCAAACATCCCAAAATAAGCATCCAAGTTCACAAACAGAAGGTTTTCATCTACAAAAGATTCTAATTCACATAACATCATCTAAGCCAATAAATATAAGAAAATAGGAATATCAGCTATAGCAACAAAGAGATTCTTATAATCAATACTTTAAAACAGGAAACTGTACTAAGAGCATTGCTGAAATGCTAAGGATATCCTGGGTTGTTCCTCCCAGCAAATATTTGTTGTTCATACTGGATTTTGTGATTTTAAGAAACTGAGGAACTTTGTGGCATTTTTGGTTGGGTTTGTGTTTTGCTGGGTTTTGTATGACATATTTTTAATTACAAACAAAATCAACTTCCTACCTGAATTTTCCTTTTTAGTGGGAGAAGGTGTTTTGACAACACTATGAAAAGATGCCAATATCATTATACACATAAGGAAACTAGTACTTTGCCTAAAAGGTTTCTGAATTTAGAAGATTGTGTAAGACAACCTGTAGGAAGACAGTAAAGACACTACAAACCTTCTAATCAGATGAGAGATCAAAGAGTCAAAAAAAATCTGATAGGATTAGTCAAATATCACACTGAGACTAGGAACTCAAATACCTAGAGAAAAAATGATGATAATGGCAGAAATATAGAAGAGTATAGTCAGTTTACAGCAAGAAAAATGTTTATTCCAAAATCAACTGTTTCCTGAAAAATACAATGCACAAAATTTAAAATCCAGAGTCATGTTTTAATCTAAGCTTTATTTATTTATTTATAAAGTAGGTATATATGACAGGCTTCCCTATTTCTGTAGTAAAACAAAATTAGCTTTAAAAGTCTCATAAAAGGATAGTGAAGAGCTGCTCTGCCCAGTGTGACTCTTGGAAAACAGAAAGAAAAGGAGGAACTGGCAGAAGAGGCTACTCAGGGAAATCAAGGGGCTCATCATGGCAGGGGATGTGATACTTCAGAGGGATGAAACTCTAAAAAAAGGCACAGAAGTTGTATCAAACACTTACTAAATTACCAAAAATTAAAAAAGTACGGAATGCAGTAGGTTCTGAAAAGTAAACATGTCATCATGAAGTAACTTTGTATCTACAGGAACAAACTAGAAGTCAAATGTGGCTACTGAATAACACAAGAAACTCCAATTTATTTCTCCCACAGCTGTGATTTCAGCCTCAATGATTGTTACAGATGCAGTGATAAACATGTTCCAGATGCAATGATAAATGTGCACTTACTGAACAGTTTTTGTCAGAATTCCTTTTCCATTGCTTCTTGACTTCTTTCTTTGCTGCAGTTGAGTGAAGAGTTGCATAAGTTTGTTTTCGGGGATTTAAAGCCAGAATGTTCTGTAGAAAAAGAACAAAAGACATTAAAATACTGATTAAAATCTATAAAGGTTCAAAGCCTCTTAGATCACACTTTACACACTTATTTACGGTGCTGTGCAAAACCAAATGCAAGTACTCAATATTATAGCCCAACTCCATACTAATTTGCTTAGATTTGTATTGTCCACACCAATTAGATGATGAATATTTCAAGACATTTCTAGGATTACTAGAAAACAGTATTATATTTAGTAGCTTTAATAATGGTTTCCATTCCCAGATATTTTTTATGTATACCATACAGAAACATATATTTCTTCTTCATTTTATCACTCCAAGTAACACTTGTAGAGCAAAACAAACAAAAATATTTTAAAATATCTATGTTATTTCTGAATGTTTCATCAGTTCAGTATAAACTCTGACTTCCCTGTTAAAATAATCTCCTTCTAAGCCTAGTGAGCTGATGAGTTAACTAATTTATCTTAAAATGCTTCTATTTGCAAGGACACTAATAAATCTCAGGAATGTAGCCATACTTTTAAGTCATAGTGGTGGTCTGACAACACAGGCAGAATGAAGTTTGCAATGTCTTTCACTATCCTAGTGTAACTCAACAAATTAAATGCAATTTTTGGAAACAAAACTCTTTTTCAAATGAAACAAATAACAGATTTCTATAGCTAAAGTGACCTTGTTTATTTCAAGGGATGAGTGTGAAAGGCATCCAAGAGACAAATCCAGACTCAGGTCTGTGATGGAGAACAAAAACAGGCACATTGTTGGTTATAACTTCTGGAATTAGTTTGCAAATTTACCTATAAATAAGCCTTGGCTTTAGCACTACATGTCTCCACTGTGGTGAGTAGTGTGTGTTTATTCCATTACTATATGTTAAAGATGTGCGAGACTGACTTACAGGAACATGATGAGTGTGATGGGGTTATGAATATTATATTGTGATTCTTCGTAATTTTAAAAATCTGCTTCAGAGGGTGAGAATGATGAAACAGGCATCTCTTGTATTAATATTTTATTGCCTTGATTATGGGGACTCTTTTATTTTAAATGTGAAGGAGTCACTTTCTATTAAGCTATTTAATGCCTTACTCTGAACTGATTGGTAATGCAATTTTCCCACAAACCAGAAACCTCACCTCTTTGAAAATTCTACCTGCAAACAGCAACACAGCCCAACACAGTAACTCTCAGCTTGCCTGAAGCACAGAGACAAAAAG
The DNA here is from genome assembly GCA_013400175.1 of Phainopepla nitens. Taxonomy (NCBI): domain Eukaryota; kingdom Metazoa; phylum Chordata; class Aves; order Passeriformes; family Bombycillidae; genus Phainopepla; species Phainopepla nitens. The sequence continues at coordinate 907,597 of VXBQ01016905.1, forward strand.
TGAGGTACAACATTCAAAAAACATATAGACTATTTAGCACCCTACATGCTGTTGCCTTCCAGAAAGAGTTACAAGGTGTCACTGGATGTGCCCCTGTAATTCCAGCAGCAAAGACTCTGCTCCAGTTCAGGGTGTTCCCCAGATGAGTACCTCAGGCAAGATGTGGCAACCTAATTCATTCAGTGCTTATTTATGCCAATTTATTTTGCCCTTAATTAAAACAGAGCAGGGACATCTACATAAGGGATATCTCATCAGTGGATACGTGAATTTCTCAGGATGATCGAACTCAACTGTCAGAGTGTTATCTGACTGTTGAGTGCCCAAATTACCCAAGCTGGGCAGTAGGTTCTGAATCATATAAAAACTTCAGCAGAATTTTGTCTACTCTCGTTTATAATTGCTTAATGCTTGGCCATGAATATTATAATTATTTTAGCAAACTGAAATGAATTGCAAATTTCTAGCAGTAAACTGTAACAGATGTACTCCACTGGGTACAGCACCAGTTGGTTTAAAACATGGAACAAATGGTGGGGCAAGCCAAGGACGGAAGAATCCCCATATGTTTGCTCCTGTTGGAATTCTGCAGCAGGAGCGTGGCTCCAAGCGCAACAGTTGCAGAAATCCAAAAGGACTTCATAGCACAGCATGTCCCAGAATTAAATCTGAAATAAAACTGGCACAGAAAATACTAAATCACATATACAATATAAAAACTGCTTCTATTTCCACTACATAAATAATATACTACCTGCCTAAATCTTAGTTTGCTGACCAAAGTGGCTGCTCTAGCTAGAGGTCCCTGGTGTTTAAGAACAACTCAGAAGTTAACTGCTTAAATGAGAAAATAATGTAAATGCTCTTGGGTCAGTTGAACTGTAAGAAGTGAAATTAGTGAGGGTGTTTTCTTCCTATTAATTTCAGTTCCCTGGTTGGCTTTTCACAGCTTATGGCTAGTCAGATGTCTAGTAAATTTAAGAAATAAATTCAGATGGGTCAGCCAGCAAGTGCAAAATTACTGAGAAGAAAGTTCTAGAGTATGTATTGCAAATAACAACGAATACACACAACTAAACAAAAATAAACCACTTGGATATGCAAGAAAGGAAACCTGAGACCTCCAATACCTCAAACACACTGGTCATCTGAGCAGGGGAGGAGTTCATTGGTGAGGAGAATTATTTGGGCACCTGCAATCTTGCTTGTCTGAATCCCATGCTCATTCTGCTACACAAATTCTCATTCTTGCCAGATGAGCTGTTGTTTGATCTCTCCAGATGTTGAAAGGGCACAACTCAAGTTCCCCAATAGAGGATGTGGGTGGATAATGCATCCCTTTTTGAAGTACTATGAACTTTGGATTTCACATTAAGATGCTATTTGTACATTTATGCAGAACCTTTGAATTATATCTTTACAGTTTTACATAACTGGCTCAATTTATTTTATTAATAGTAGATACAAATCATTAATGGCTGCAAATCAGAATATAAGGGTACTGTGTTTCAGCAGAAATCTGTTGTGGTACTCTGTTGATGAAGAAAGAGATGGGGTTATGAGTAAGGACACAGAAGTGAATTTGAGCCCATGCTGAGTTTGTGACTTGTGGCACAGAAGCACAACACGCATGGTCAAGTTAAACTTGCAGCTCTGCATAGCGCTGATGATTATGGGCGCCACCAAAGTATTATACTTTCCTTTACTATTTCCATAGATTAATTTGAAGACTTCATTTGGGGAAAAAAGCCAAGGAGCCCATCTCTGTAGAACGCAACTCAAATATATTTTGCAGATGACTCCCTCAAATTACCTTAAGGAATTCCTTTAATAATTATCCATGAAAATGACTTCTTTCAGGTCTTTTAAAAGACGAAAATTATTATATGCTACAAAATATAGAAGAATTATTCAATTTCAGAATACATCCTCTTCTAGAAAGGAACATATTTGTTATGTCTAATAGATATTGATTTAGGTTGCAAGTATCCTAAAATGCAATAAACTACTCATATGTAATGTACATTGAGAATGACTAGCATGTATAAGTCATAGCTACAGTTTTTAAATTTTGAGAATTTAGTGATAGATGGTTATGTTGATCTGTGCCAACAGCAACATAGCTTCTGAGATTAAACTTACCATGAGCTATTTGTTAGATGTTTATTGCTTAGCTTCTACTTTAAATGGCATGATTAAGAAGTCTACACATAAAATACTCGCTCTAATTTTCACTATCATCTATTAATGAAAAAGCTGTAAAAGTTTTAAAACAGCATGTTATATCACAGTGAGTAATTTATCAGGAATTTGAATTAATATTACTCCAAGTAAGTCATTTCAAAGCAGTCACCCAGGATAGGATACACTCTCCAGTTGGGAGTCCTGTCTGTGATACAGCACTTTCAGGTAAATCAAGACAGGTTTGCCACATGCTCTGCAGAGAGGCAACATAAATTTCTAAAGACATTTATTTTTGCTTTTAATTTCATTAAAAGTCACACACTTTTTATTCTCATCTCATAAAGCCACTCTTTTCCTGAAATCAGAAGAACCTATTTCAATTAAATGTGACTCTTAATTACGTGCATAATCAGTAAAATAAAATATAAAGTTATGGAAGCACTATGCTCACTGGGAATGCTCCAAAGCCAGTGGGGACTGGGGGGCAGGTAGAGAGGGGATGTTGTTAAGAAAAAAAAGGTACAATTCAGAACACAGGTGGGACTGCAGTAACTTTAAGACAGTCATCAAAAAGTCCTGCTAGTCTAGTAGCATCTTTGTAGATTATGTGACATTACTTCAAATTTTGAAAGCTTTTCTTTAAAGCACTATGGTGTGAAATCTTTGGATTTTCTTTATTCTCCCCAGAAGTAAAAACCTTAACAAGGTGTCTTGCTTATGTGGACTTTATCTCTCATTCAAAACAATAAATTTGGAAAAATTCAATTGCTAAAGATCACTCTTGTTCTGGAGAGCCTCCTACTGAAACCAATGAGTTGCACCAGAAGTATTTAGTGCTTAGTAATCCTCATATTTGCTACTGCTCATTCAAAGCCAGAATATGGATCAGAAAAATCTATCTTCAGGCTCTGTCACAGGCTGATATTAAAACCATGAAAAATTCTTAAAAAGGACTAAGTAAGTATTTGCTCGTTTCAAGGATTCACTGTGGACTTCCTGTAGCTTGTTGGGAAAATTTCCTATGAACAGCCCCAAAACATCTCCTGAAGTTCACCACAGGTCAATACGTGTACCGTCACAGTGAAGCTGTAGAAAATGCAACACTTCACATGCAGACTGTGATTGGGCATAAAACAAGATCCCATGTGTCAGTCTCCTTGTTTAAGCATACAGCTCATTTCCCTAGCCCAGCCCCTGCAATTCACAGGCTATATCCTGATTTAATCCAGTTGCCTCACAGAGCCTCCTCAGCTGAACACTTTTATATATATCAATTAAAATTCGGGAGTAGGCCAGGCATGCTAAGGAGAGCATGTGGAGAGCAATTTAACCCACCCCATTCCATTAATCTACCCAATTTCCTTAAAAAAGAGTTGTAATCTCCCTCACAGCAAGCAACATTAAATGTATTGCAAGATACATATGTTCACCAAGTGAACGTAATGAGAACATATTTATTTTTTCTAAGAGTAATGAGCATACCAAACAATTAATTTCAGAGCTATGCAAGTGTTAATTCACTGACAGAAACAAATACCTGGGGCTTTTCCACTAATATATTCTAGTATATCTGAATATGAAACTAATTGTATAATTGCTATACAGTCAAAGGCTAAAGAACTCAAACATATTTGTTTTCATGAGATTAGATGACCCACAATAAGGAACTTTGTTGAAAAATCACATCAGTGTAGAAGATGACCAAGGGCATGAACTCCTAATAATATTTAACCTGAATTGCCCAATTCACATTTTACTTTTCACATCTACTCTGCCTCTTGGAGAGCTGCATGAAGCACTGAAGGTCAGATGCAGGACTTGACATACCATGTAAAGCTTCCATTATACATGGAATTTTCATTGCCAAATCAGAAGGAGTGATTTCTAGTCATAGGAGAGTTTGTTACACTAGAAGATAAACACAAGATTTCAAAAAGTAAATATCCACAGTGTCATGTCTTCCCAAAGCTTGCTCTGTGTTATTTTCCATTATTGAAAGAATACAAGACTTGTGAATCTCTCCCATATGTTTATTTATGACAGAATATCCCACAAATCCATACTTATGTCAAATGTCCATTTCCTTACTGAAGATCAGAATCAATGAGAACTTTTACAAATACTTTATGTAACGTGGCTGATAATGTACTTAGGAATTCATTAATTCATGCAAAAATTTCAAGAAGGTGAAAAGACCATGCTTTCAAAGTATTTCAGGCCTGGTTTAACTGTGAAGCAACAAAGGCCAGAGAAAGTTTGATGAAATGTGAAATGAGCACAAATGTCAGGGGAAGAATGTGGTCACCCTTAGGAAAATCCAAGGGAAACCCCCAAGAAATTATTTTTGTAAATTACCAGATATGTTTTCTGTTACATTCTGAGACAAATGGCTGCACACATGAGCAAAGTCACAAGCTGACTGTGAACATATTTTACTCCAATATATCCCAGTGTGACAAGGTGTAACCCTCCATCTCTTTCAGTAATGATAAATTCTGCAGGTGGCCCCCTGTCCATGCCTGAGAACTGGCCCTTTATACTACTGTGAAAGCTACAAACCCGTCCTCAAGGTCCAGTGAGTTGGAAGATGAGGCTCCACTACTTTGAAGAGACAACCAGCCTACAAATCAATGCCAGAAGAGCAGCAGCACAGCAGCCTCCTGTGAGACAAGGATGGAGAAGCCAACCTGCTGAAGGGACTGAGGCCTGACCCTGAATCCCGCTGTGCATATTGGAACAGGGAGCTCAAACCCAGCTGGAAAAAGACTTAACTTTTAACAAGGCAAATTTCTTCTTCAAGCCACACAAGTTCACAGTTTCAAAATGGAGCAAGAACTAAGGTCAATGGATGACTTCGTGATAAGCATTTGTGCTGCCATATGCCTTTAACATACCATTTAGGTGCTATATCTTTATCTTTACATTTCCACATAGCTTTAGATTTCCCCATAAGACAAACTGCTGATAGCAGAACAAACATCTTTCTGGTTTCTTGCATTCCTTGCACAGCCTCTAATATTTAGAGAAAGACAATTTACCCTGTGACACCCTCATAGCATACCAGTGTCCTAGAGGTCCTAGATTACTAGGTACTTAGATAGATAGCGGGATTTTCAATTTTACCACTTCAAAATGTCTTCATCCTCAGATTTTCCTGCAATATGTAAATACTGCATCTTAACAAAATGAGAAGTTTTCCAAATCACTCCCACAAAAGTCAGGAAAGTCTTAGTTATGAATATATCTATATTAAAAGTATGTTACACTTCATGCACTTCCTGTTACATAAACAAAGTTAACGCATTACACATTAACAAAGTAGCAAAATTACACACCCTAAGCACAGTTTACACAATCGTGCTGTTACCTTAACTGTCAGAGCTTGATTTCTCTAACTGAGCAATGCATTTGTGCTAGGTATTAGTGAAAATTCTAAAAGGTTTATTAAAATGAAACCCAAAAAGCGTTACTTGTTTCCCATAGATACCAACCACTCTCCTCTACAGGAAGGGCTCTGAGTGGTAAATTACGCTCCTGGAAACTCTGCATGCTAACTCCTTGACACAACTAATTTCTGCAGAAGCGTCTTGACCCTCGCAGGAAAACCAAAGTAAATACTCACCCCCCAGGCTTTACTGCAGTATCTGAGTAGTACCAGGATCAGTGAATTATTCATGCATTCAACACAAGCATATGTATATCAAAACCATACAGCCTAAAGCAGGCTCAAACTTCACCACAACACAGGATCAGTTCTGAGGCTCCTCCAGGGACACTCTACTCTGTGACAAGATCCTTTCACACTATAAACAATGCACCACATCCAAAAATACTAGCCTTTACACATCAAATTCAGGGAAGACATAGCTGAGCACAGCTCTGGTCAATTTACTCAGCATTGAATTCACTATATGTATTCATTTCGCGGAATAAAACATTACTTAATTTACAGCCTTTAAAAGTAGAATGTTTTAAAATTTTGTACAGCTATCCTTCTACACATACAGTTAATATCATAGTAATTTTTCTCCTTAACAGGACAGTCTTTAATCATCCAACTAATTGGTGAAGTGCAAAAAAAAGCAGAGCAACTCATGTCACATCCTTGATTCTCAGCTTCATGACTCCTATTACTTTAGAAGTAATCACATACATGGTCTCCAGTCTACCACATCCACTACACTCAAGGTCACCTTTTTTCAACTTCCTAACAAAAACATCTTCCTCCTCTACAAATCAAAACTTAAAGCTTCAGAAAAATATTAAGTTTGCATCACAGAACTTTTTGGTTTACTCAGTATGAAATTGATCTATGTCTCAAATGCTTGCACATTACATTGCTCTGTTACATGAGGAATACAGATGTTATTTGGTAACTGCTAACTCACACAGAGAGTCATTTATTGAAAGGATCACAGCAAAAAGGATCGTTATCATACACATACATTTATATCTCACTTCTATTTTTCTGCAAGACAAACCGATCATAAGACAAAGCAAGCTCAGTTGCCTTTGAAAAGAAACTTTGTCAGAACCAAAAAAAGGCCATTGTATCCCCATAATTGAATCTCTGAATTGGACCCTCAATTGTGAGTGTTTGCTTAAGCAAAACCCAAACTTGCATTAGAGACATGTCTGTTAATGACAAGCGAATGCTCTACTAACTTTTGATCAGAGGAGAGAAATTAGCAAAGTTAATACTGCTTAAGTTTAATCATTGGCAAAATTAGCAGAACTAATTTTAGCTGAGCAAAGCAATGTTCTGAAAACTTTGTTAAAAGGTGATTTTCAAAGTCCAATAAATGAACTTGAAATGCAAGGATGAGAGTAACAATATACATCCAAAAGATCTAGTACATTCAGTACTTGAAACAAATGTGCACATTTGTACTTGTTCCAAGAACATGCCAACTATCTATCAAAACTAACTTCCTAAATCTGTTGCAACATGAAGAAGTAACAAGTAAACCTACCTTTTTGCTACTACTGTGCAAACTTCCACAAAAATTTCAGTAGCAACTGGTTAATACAATGGTAAAATGCAAAATTGACAATAGGACTACAGACTTTCTACTAACTTTGTGTATACACCAGAGCATCCTAATCAAAAGGAAAAAAAAAAAGAATTAGCATGTAGAAATAAAACGGAAATGTGAAGGATGTGTTAATTGTATTCTATAAAGAGCAAGTATATGTAAAGTCATATTATAAAATATTCTTCTCTGATAATTAAAAAACCCAAACACACACCTAATTTTCAAGCAACAAAATTTGACAGCCCATGTACGTAACACAAGAAGAAAGTGTTGCCAGTTTCTCCTTTTTGTTTTAAGATGTCATTGTCTTATTTTGCAGAAGTACACAGTGATATTGACACCTTTAAGCAAAGAAACATGACACTGTCAGTATACAGGGACTCACGTGTTATAAATGAGAGTGGAACATACATCGGTAATAGGAAATACAGAAAATTCCTCGGAGTTCTTCACTCTTACAATTTTGATTTTCAAATCTTATTGAGATTAAATACTGATGAATGTGTGGGACCGAGGCAAAGGTGTTACTCTTAAAATAAAATAATGAGATAAGGCTGCCCAATCTAGAAACATTTGTTTGCCAGCAAACATTTGGATTCTGATCTATTACACTTTGTCCCATGCTTATAGAGAAAACTTATTTTTAAACACTTATTAAAGAGTGTTGTATGTAGGGGCATTATTTTCTAATTCTTTTACTTATTAAACAAAATTACATCTTTGCTGTGAGACCTCTAAACAGGGAAGAACTATTTTTATCATTTGTAAGGTTTTCCAAAATTACAGTGAAGTACTTCTCTCATAAATATACTGCAATGATTCTAAGGCTGAGGATTTCAAGCTGCATCAAAGTATTGGACTTTTGAAAAAATAAAATTCCCATTTTGCTGGCAGGTTCAAGTTCTTTTCCTAGAATGGAAGATACAAGACCACAAAGCTATCATTCAATTAGGATGGAAGTATTAAAAATCATTTGTCTCAGAGCAGTATCCCTTTGTTTGCTGTTTGTCATGAGCAGGAGCACATACTGCAGAGTAACAGGAAAAGCTGCAGCAGAAGTAACATTTTTTAGAAAGTATACAAAGGAAAGGTACCCAGGTTACTCTTCTGTAAGTACCATCTTTCTGCACTTCTGTGCCTGACAGCTTCAGAAATGTGGGTTTAGTCTTTATCTCATGGAATCATAGAATGGTCTGGGTTGGACAGGACCTTGAAGTTCCAAGCCCCCTGCCATGGGCAGGGGCACGTTCCACTACACCAGGTTGTTCAAACCCATTCAACCTGACCTCGAACACCACCCGAGATGAAGCACCCACAACTTCTCTGGGCAACCTGTCCCAGTGCCCTCACCACAGAGACTGAAATATTGTAGTTTATGACTTAAACATTTTCATGAAAGACTTTTGGCTATTATAGCAGAACTGGGTTACAAAAGCTGCAGAGAAGACTACCACACCCAGAATGGGGCTCTGAGAGGCCCTGGACCCGTTTCACTGATGAAAATCAGAAAGTAACAACATTCACAAAGTACAAGCTTAATACCTTCAGGGCGGAGAGGACAGACCAGGGCTATCAGCTGCCAGGCTCGAAAAGACCCTCACACCAAAGGGTGGGGGAAGAGAGGCTTTGGGTGCATGTTGGAAAGCCTCTGGTGAAAGACAGTGACCACCCATCCTCTGATGTGCAGAGGAGCTCAGCTGAGGGGCCCTCAACCCAGGCAAAAAGCTTATCCACAGCAGAGGGGGTGACATCGGCCATCAAAGGGCCCTCCAAAGGGGTCCCCAGACCCCACACCAGAGCACTGCAGTATGATACAATAGACCCTCAGTGTTGCAAGGGTCTGTCTCAAATGGGCCCCTGCAAGTGAGGCACGTGGGTGTCCCCACCTGGCCCACAGTGTACCTTAATCGACAGGATTCTGTACTCTTCAGCATGGCACTGCATGTGGCAGCCGCAGAGGGGGACTCTCAGCACCAAGAAGACCAGATGCAGGGGAGCAACTTTGCTGGGACCCTCGGATGGGTGATATGCTTCCATACAACCCCTGTCACTCTCTTCTCCCTGTCTCCGCACTCACACTTCTTTTCTTTTTTTCTTCTTTTTTCTTTCTCTTTGCCCTTTCTACTATTAAATAAAACATATCATTTTTTTTGGCACCAACATTTAACCTTGTTTGGTTTTAATCTCGCTTTTGGGTATATTTTGAACCTTTTAAGTTCTTTCCAGTTTACATACAGAGACTTAGCTTTCTTTGCTTTTCTGGGTTTAAACCAGATTGTAACACCCTCACAGCATAGAATTTCTTCCTAACATCTCATCTAAACCCACTCTTGCAGTTTAAAGCAAATCCGTCTTGGCAGACCACATGTCCTTGTAAAAAAAAAAAAAGTCCCCCTCCAGCTTTCTTGTAGGCCCTCTTCAGGTATCAGAAGGCTGCTCTAAGGTCTCTCCTGAGCCTTCTCTTCTGAACAACCTCAACTCTCTCAGTCTGTCTTCAGAGGAGAGGTATTCCAGCCCTCTGATCATTTTTCTGGCTCTCCTCTGGACTGACTTGAAAAAGTCCACATCTTTTTTATGTCAGGGTCCTCAGAGCTGGGTGCAGTACTCTAGGTGGAGGTCTTACAAGGGCAGAGTAGAGTGGAAGAATCACCTCCTTTGACCTGCTGGCCGCAATTCTTTTGATGCAGCTCAGGATATGGTTGAGTCATATTTCCAAGTCATGTTGAGCTCTTTCCACTTGACTTCACGTCAGCTTTTCTTTTAGCTATTGTTTGTTCCCTTTTCCTGAGTCAGGTCCACATTCACGGACCAGGAAGCTTTGTAAAGGAGGGCAGGTGACTAACTCCAGGAGGGGAAGCTGCACGCCCAATTAAGCTTCGTCTTACAGCACCTGAGGAGAGGATTCACACCTGCCAGTACACCAAGCTCCTCCAAGCTACTCCTTAGCTGCATGTGACAAAACACCAAACAGACAGGAGGCACACAACCACAACAGCTGTTCTCGCTCACCCTCCTAGACTTACACACCAGCAACTAGGGTGATGGCTCTCAGCCTGAAACTCTACCTAAGTTTAAACACTTACCTCTACTCAAATACATGAGTTCCTGGCTTCCATTTGAAATAGGGAAAAATTGGGGAAGTGTAACAAATAATTACAACAGACAGTTTTGTAAAATAGTCTAATCATTACTGGAGTCACCCCAGGAACAAGAAGGCCTCCATCTCTATGTTCCTGCCCTGCCCAGGATAGAAGGAAAACCTGGATGAGAAGTTGAAATGATTTGCTGTTCAGCTAAGATTAAAAAAGCAAATCAGAGAACAAACATGACAAGAATGCTGCTCCAGCACTAAAAGAGTTTTAGCCCAACTCTCAAGACTTCTTATGTATTTTTCACTAAGGGCTCATTAAGTGCATAAAGAACATTATACTAGGAGTTAAAAATTACCTAACTTTGCTTTTGTGCTAAGTACTTCTTGGGGTTCCTAAGTAAATTCATCTTGCTTCCTCACCTAGTGCCATGATTTAGCTGCATGCAAGTTATTCTGCTTTACCGAAGAAGTGGTTCTTATTCTACAGTCTTCCAGAAACTCTCTTATCATACCCTATCCTAATGAAAGAGTACTGGCTCTTCAGCATAGTAGTGGATACTGCTGACTACTGACACTTTACTGATACTATAGATACTTTGAGAAGAGATAATATTTTCATTTTTTCTCTTCTGTATTCATTTTATTTCCACATTTCATCACCAGCATTCTAGAACAGCTTCTGTTGTGGTTATCTTCTTTGCTTTCTTTTTTTCATCCCAACTCTTTTGTCACTTTCTCACTTCCATCTGTTTTCAAAAGCTATGTTCATGCTTACTAAAATCTTTCAAATTTTGCATTTTCAATTGGAACTGAAAAAAAGGCAACAAGAAACACAACTTTAAAATGGAAGCAGAATAAGTCCGGGAACCACTTCTCATCTCCCATCTTGCGTTCCTGTAGCATAGACACACATCCACACAAAAGTGCGTACACAAATTTGCACAAGCCTACTTTGTCCCCGATTCTTATGTCTGTTGAAATTGACAGAGAGGTTCATCTTAGCACTTATGAACAGATTTCTTAAGGCTAAAATCAGATCTCACATTTATCTGTAATTATATTCCAAAATGTTACATTACACATTTTAAGCACAGATGCTCACACCAATTACTGATAACAATCCATGAGAGTTAGTATATAGACCTAACTAGACACACCAAGGACAGCAGGCTCTAATTTCATCAATAGAAAACCAAAGAAAATCTGGTACTCATTCCCATTTTCGTCCTGAGCAGTAAATCAGCAGTATTCTTCGACACTGATTTAATTTAGAATTAAGAGTTTTCCTTAATATGATGACTACACTCTAATTTTTAACCCTAAAATGTGACATAATATGAGAACTGCTGACACAAATAATTGACTGCTTTATTATAAATAGAATATTTGAAGTTATTTTTTAAATGCCTCATAAATCCACATTAAGTCTACTTTATCGATTTCAGAAGAGTTCATTTTATTTTCACAGTGTTAGTCCATGATCTGTGCACTTAAGAAAAACCACTTTTTTTCAGTTTAAACTGTCATTGAAATATCCTTCATTTCAAAGATATCAAGAAATTATCACTATTCACTTTCAATACAAAGCCTCTTACATTTCAGCTGTCATTTTCAAAAAATCATACTGAAAATAGTGTTTCTAAGCAGAGTTCAGTTGCAGTGTAATAAGTAATAATTTCATCAATTAGCAGTATTCAGCATCCACTGAGAGTTCTCTCACTATTATTTTATTCATAGAGTCCTTTGTGGAAGTAGCATACTAAAAAGATCCATTTATCCTTCAAGGTTTTTCATAAATGTGTCATACATCTTAGAAAACAATTGGTTATTATTCTCGTTCAATCTAAATAACTATAATAACTTCCAGGTGTAAAACCTCTCTTTATATTTCCAATCTTCTTTACTCCCATTATGGGTCTACATTTTTAATAACTTATTCTAACACTTCTACCTACTTTCACAAAGGAATTCTGGAGTTTTGCATGGATGCTAGACGTGCCTGGATGTAAGGGTAGTCAGCTTATTGTAAAAGGCAGAATAGAGTGGGTTTCATAGAATGCCCTTCACAATCACTGAAAACCCAAGCATTTTATAATGAGGAAGATGCTGGTATAGATGCTAACAGTGCAGTGGTTGGACAGGAAAATGCTGTGATTATTAAACTCAGCAATAGCTTGCTTTCAGTGCATATTTTATTTCTCCTTCCCAGTAGATCCCTCCACATATTTACTAGCACTTTTTTCCTCTCTCAGAAGCTCAACCTTCTGCCCTTTCATCTCAAGTATGCAAAGGGCTCCCTTCAGAGCACAATATTCTCATTCCTTAATCAACTGACAGAGATGCAGTTGGGCAGCACGAGGACCTCTCTCAAGGCTGGGCAGACAGCCCTGCACAGAGTGCACAGCACAACAAAACATCCCTGTCTTAGGAGACATGCATCTCCTACACGGCAGCCTGCTTCACTCTCTCCACATTGGCCAAATGTTTTGTTGACTGAGAAAAACCCAGCCAGGACAGTTCATTCCAACGGACATTCCAATTTACATAAGGCCTCTCAGAGCACAAAAAGAAAATCACACCAAAAACCAAGGCAAACATGCAGCAATATATTAATAAATTAACTAGTTACCACAAGAACCTCTTTGCAAACAGCACAGAGTCCAATCTCCATGATAAATATAAACCTAATGACATTAAGTGTGTGACTAATACTTGAAAGAAGAGGGTCCTCAGGAAGAACACATTAACTAACATCGAACTATCACTTTTTCCACCTTCTACAGTCTCAAAGTGGTGTGCACAGGTACCGCTATAAAAAAACCCACACACACCAACAAGACACGTAAATCAGACAGGTTGGCTGCCTGGACACTTTGCTCCTTAATTACATATATAATTGTTTTTGAACCTGAAATTAAAATGTCAGAATGCACCATGATTGTCTTTAACTGATGACTAGCATCCCATCTAAATGGAAATATTTAGATTCATCACCTAGATACCTTTTTAATTTGCTTTCAAATAGAGTCACAGGCAAGTATGTCTGCCTTCTCCCATTTGCATTGTTGGTGTCAAGTTGAACTGGAAAGGCCAGCCATTTCAATGAACTAAAATAAACGTAATTTTAAGGTCAAGTCACTTGTAACACTTCAGGCAGCAAATGTCATACTGAAAATAAAATTGAACCTTGGCTTGAGCAGAGATGAAAGGTTTGGCATTTCAAGGACTTCATTGTGTTTATCACTTTAAATCTACAAATTAAATACCAACATCACATACATTAATATTTATTGAACTAAGAATGCTTTCTGAAATGATATCCTTAAATACTGGAAGCATTATTAAAAACAAAATACTTTTATAGGTGGACTCACTGTTAATTCAAATGGTGAAGTCTTTGTGAGACCTAAAACCTCTTAAAAGTCTGCATTGGCTACGGGAGGCATCTATGACCACAGTAAGAACCCAGCTGTTTCACAGGAAGCTCTAAGTATTTTGACAGAGGAAAGAAGTGAAATTGCAAAACTCATATCACAGCGTAAGAGAACAAGGATGTTGAAAAAGTAGATTATTTCATTTGTGATTTATGATTTGGATAATATTAAGAAAAAATTCCTTTACATATCTTGATATAAACACTCTTCAAACTTACATGCTTTGTAACTTACTCCTCACTGTGTCTTCTAATTTTCGCTGTTACTATTAGTTTCTTCTACTTCTACTTGAGTCGTACATTCTTTGCCATATCCAATAGCAAAAAAATATTGGGGTATTTATTACAGTTGTAAGAGTCTATGAACAGAAAAAAAGCAATTTAAAGTTTAAACAATAGACCCAGTCTGAATCACCTGTTATTTCATAAAAGAATACACCTGGTCAACTGAAAGGCAAGATGTACTTATTTCTAAAAAGCATTACATGAGAAGAAAACTGAAAACTTACTTCAATTCTCCCACTTATTTCTTTAGCTGCTTTCTTCCCCAGTCACAATTTGACCTGGATATACATGACTTTTTTAAAATTTATGTCTTGAATTATGGCATTGCATATTGCATTATGGAACTGCATAAAGACCAAGAGGACAAAATGCCCCCCAAGATCTGTGTAGCCAATCTCTGTTGGCACATTTCACAAACTGATGCTCTGCACATGTAGAGATGTCAGAGATTTATGCTGTGCTGATTTGCAAGAATTCTGCCCTTATTATAAAAATGACAGCAAATGAAGATGAAAAGACTTTGAAAAACATGCCCACACAAACACCACCCTCTGAGCTTCTGATAAGGCATTTATGGCCAAAGGTTCCTAATCCCAAATGTTTGATTTCTTTGCCAAATCACATACTTGCTGAAGTCTCATATAAAGGCACAAATCCTGCTCTTCTCAAAGGCGACAGCATAGGGCAGGGAGCAGTGTGTAACACTGTACTGATGAAATAAAAAAAGGAATAGAAATCATATGCTAATAAGAGGAGGGAGGTTGCCAGGCAACCAGGGAGGGAGAGAAAGCAGTTTTTGATTTGAACTCAGTGCTGTCAAAGGGTTAGCATAGCCAGAACGAACAGGACATATTCAATCCAGCTTGTCTGCAGCCACCAGGAATTTCAGTTTTTCTCAATATTTTAACAGGAAGTATGTTCCCAACCCAGTGCGAGTTAGTTTTGTGTTCCCTGGGACATTTTACTGACACTGGAAAAATGGTATAGGATAGGATGGACAGTAGAATTTTTCAAAGTGTTAATTTGAAAAGCAGCAACTTGTGTCTTTGGGTAGCACAAATTGCACCACGCATGTACACTGGCCAGCAGGATGGAGAGAGCCAAGCAATCTTGGGTCGAAGCAAATCCCAGCCCATCAGACACAGTCACATCCCTCTGGGCTGCACTGAAAACTGGGCAAGTCCTGCCCTGCTGCTAAAACTGCACCCTTTCCAATGCATCTCAAATGCCTGCCATGAAGTGCTGCAGTCTTGTCACAGCTGATCGGCAAAATCCTGCTGCATGGATATCAGCTTTCTATATCAGCATGTAGTTACACTTTCTTAAAAGATATGATACTAAGCAGAGGAAAGAATAAAATTCCAGTTTGGTCTACAACACAAAATCATCATGGAATTAATTTCTGTAACGAAAAGAAAATTATATTCAGTTCCTTCTTGTTCTCAGAGTTGCTAATTGCAGTGACTACTCGTAAGTTTCAGCCACCAGAAGGCTGGGAATAGCAGTTCTTACATGAAAGACCTCACAAAAAGAGTAAAAAAATTTTAAGGATGGGGAAAAAATTGGAGTTTAACTCGTAAGTGACATTAAAACAAAAGGTTGAAGAAAAATGAAAAGCACAAGTCGATTTTTTTTTCCCAACGTAATTATTTTGGAGGGCTTGACTGCTACAATCTGGCAGACTATCGGCAGTAGAGGCAAGACTATACATAATTCCTTGAACATCAACAGGATTTGCATATAAAACGTGAAAAGAAAAAATGTTTCACAGAGAAGACTTTCCTTCCTACTTGCCAGATCAAATTTTAACCTGATGAGTAAATCATTGTTCAATTCTCTAAGACAGACATGATAATTGTGGTCTGTAATCTTCCATGAGGTCTAAGCAATCATGCTATAATTGCCGTTCCACTCAGCTAAGAGTTTATTACAATAAAACCACTAAAACAAAACAAAAAAAAAAAAGGCTTGAGGAATTCATTAAGCAAAAACAGCTAAATAGGAATTTTTGTTTTCTCACTGACTGCTTGTCAAATGACCCTAGGAAGACACAGCCATCAATCTGGAACAGCCATCTGATCATCACAACAAGCTATAAAGCAGTAGCTTAAAAACATTCTACATATTAAAGCTTCATTATGGAACTTCAAAAAACTAACAGGTATCTACAACAGAGAGAGACACTGTAATAACTGGAGCTTTTAAAAATAAAAGTTTAGCCTTGATCAAAGAAAGCTAGCTTCAGTTATTTATTCACATACCCTTTGCCTAACAACTTTGTGAGCCATGCTGACAAGCAGAGTTCCCTGCTATCTTGCTGGAGGTTTCCTGTTAGAGTATTCTTTATTTTTCAATCCCCACCCTGCTTCCCACTGTGAGCACACCAAGCCTACCTCTCAGACATACCTTTCTACCTGCAGTTTTTCCACTGCTCTTGTCCATTTGCACTGGGAGAAAAATAAGCCTGACAAGTGAAACTTGCCTACCTTGCTGTCCTATCCTATGCTTGGTAACAGCTACTAAGTATATCCCAGGGAATGAAGAACTGCCATCACTATCAAACCTGCTGCTTAAAACACTATGGAATTTGCAGGTTCTACAAAATAATACTTCCTCAAGACTTAGAAGCACTTCCCAAGTGACTCTTCCATGAAGCAGGAGGCATGGCACAAGGGATTGTGTTCCCCTGGCCAACTCTGGAACCAGCCTGCAGTCCTTAAATGCAGGTGTGCTGTCTGTAGAATGAGTGAGCTGCTCAAACAGCCCATAACCTCATCCCGCATTCATTAGGGCCTTTAGACAGAAATATAGAACTTACTTGTGAAGAAACTCAGAATCAACAAACATGCTGCCTGATGAGCATTGAAGAACTCCTGGAGCCTCTTGTGTTCTCACTAAGGTCAGCACCCAGTGGGCACAGTCTGGCTCTTAAGAAACATTCCTCTGAACCTTGAAGTAACACCAAAGAAATATGTGGATGAATTATATAACTTCTGAAATAAAAATACGTGATTTAAGAGCCATTTATATTTTCTGAAGGTAAATGAAGAGAAAGCATAATATAGTTAGAGTGAAAATGCTCATTGCATTATAAGTGAAAGCGACACAAATTTACCCTGATAATTCTCAGACAGTTCCCCAGTTGCAATTTCAGAGCATGGCTCTAGCCCTTCACACCTTTCATTTGATTCTCACAAGTCAAGCATCTCACAAGTCAAGTGCTGGGTGGAAACAGCTGCGACAGCATTCTAGGTACCCAGCTGCTGGTCTAGCAGGGAATTACCCACTCATCAACACCCAATTCCCCTTTAAACATATGCAATGCATGATCCAGAAGGAAGGACAGATCTGAAAAGTGCCAACATACTGCCTACCTCCCGTAAGAATGATACTGCTGTTCCATACTAAGTTGTGTTGGGGGGCTGGTCTTCATTTTCTGTGAACCTTTCAGGCTTGTGCAACAGTGTGGCAAAGTGTCTCCACTCTGCCGTGAAGAAGCCCCTTCCAAAAACCTGGGAGACCTACCCTTCTCCCCAGATGCAGTCTGGGTGGCAAAGAGCTGGAAAGCATCCACTACCCAAACATCACCGAGTGAAATGATGAGAGGCTGCACAGCAACACTGGAATGCAGTCAGGAAAACACAGCGCGCAGAGAACAGCGCTAAACAACGTCATTCAAGATTCTATTAGACCCTTAACCGACGCTTGCAATTCATTAATTTCTGAGTACCCGATTTGACAACTTTAATTCTTCAAAGAAGATTGCAACAGATGTAATTATATATGGTTTACAGGCAGTGATAGTCAGGAATGGGGTGAAACAAAAGAGAAGCAAAAGAACGGAAGACTTTCTTTCCCAGAGTATCACTGGGAAGTTTACATGAAGTCTGTAAACATTCTCTGGAGCTTAAACATACATTTAACGGTTTCACATTACAAGTTAGAAAGGGAATGCTGCCCTCATAGTGTAGATTTCAAAAATTCTTATGAAGATTTAGAGAGATAATAAACAAAAACCCAAGGCAAGTCCTTACACCACAAATGCAAGGTAGGTACTTTCACACCCAGCTATTTTTAAACAAGCTTTCTTTCCTTTTGCTTAGAGTATCAGTGCCCAAGGAATATTAGCAGCACACTTTGATAGTTGACTTTATTCAAAAAAAGGCAGTGTTTGGGGTTTGTGGAGTTGCAAGTAGTTGAGGGGAGAGAGTTGTTGTTTTGTTTTGGTATTTGGGTGTTATTTCTGTTTTAGTGTTAAAAAATATAACTGGAGAAAAGCATATATTTAAATCACAATATGCCTAGTCTTTCACAATTTGGAAAGCAGATTTTAGGAAAACAACTATCTAATGTAATTTATTCATCTTCTTTAGTTAGGTCCAGAGGCTGAAGCTGCTGGCCAAGCCAAGCAAGGGGCACAAGATTCCTCAGGGAGAGTTCTGTGGAATTTCTAAAATAACTTAGAGAACCATCAGTGATTTTAGCTACTTGTAGCACAGATTCTTGGCTCTTCTTTAACCAATGACATGTTTTTTTCATCCAGCCTTAACTACTTAAATACATTCTAAAGTATCACCAGGACTTCAGAGACAATTTTTAATATTGTATTATATGAACTCGAATTTGAGATACTAACCCTTGAGATAAGTTTCATTAAATCATTGGTTCAGTTTTTATACTGTAGCCAAGAAAATGACCAAAACACTCAAGTTGTGCTGCCAGTGTTCATCCTGATAGACTCCTCCACTCAACAAATTACTGAGAATATTTATCTACAATGACAGGATTAGCTAACGGGCACTATCCCTACTTCAAAGACCAAGATAAAATACATTTTTTTAAAATGCAGCACTTCCTCCTCCAAAAAATAAAGTCCTATGCAGAAGTGAAGNAATTAGATTATCAGTAAATATTGATATAGTCATCTGGGAGACAAACCATGCGACTAAATTTATTTGAACAGACGGGGGAAGGACAGGACAGTACATTTGGTTAGAAGGAGACTGCGTTGATATCCTTGCTAGTTCAAATGACTACTGAAAACAAAAATACAGGAATATACTGACTAAAGTTTCTATCTGAAACCTCAGAAAAAAAGCAAACACTAGCCTTTTCAAAATCCATCAACTTATCTCCTAAATCATATATTACTGCATACTATAACCAACACAGGATCCTACCATAACCCTGTTCCTTGAATCTGAGTCATAAGTATCTAGAAATGCAAAACAATGCAACACAAGAAATACTTTGCATTAAAAATTCAAGGAAAATACTCAAAAACCTGACCAACCAAAATCAAACCTTTGTCATAGAAAAAAATGAACTTTTAACACTTGACGAAAAATCCAAGACTGGCTGCTCTGAAAACAGTGAGCTGGTTAAAGACAGACAGTGCTGATTTCATACCACAGTGTCTCCCTAATTGCCAGGAAGACTTCTGTGATAGTTCATTCTTCCCATCCATTCCATGTTTCAGCTTTATCAGAGTATCTGTAAGACCATTTCTAGACATTAGTCATGGTTTGAACAGTAGCTCAGCTAGGAAATGGACTGGACACAAAAACTCAATACAAGTACTAATGATAAAATTCAGTCACAACTGATCTAGAGATGTGTTCAAGTTTTTGCTGTGCATATTCGTGTATTATGTCTGGGCCTCAATGAGTGGCAATAGCCCAACCTAAACTTAACATTTTAGACTTCAAGGTATACCACAACAAAAAGTTGTGTCAGGCTAGAAAGGGACTATTAACCACAACTTCATTTATCATTGCTTTTGTTTTATTAGACTCTTCATAAAGAGCTGAAGTTTACAGCCAAATGTAAGGTCCTGTAAAAGGTGGGAAAATGCTGCCTTGAAATCCCACCCTGCAACCTGGGTAACACCAGCAGGAGCTCACCACGTGTGCCACGGCACCAACCTTGGTCACGCTCCACCTCAGCTCCGCCTTCCCAAGGCCAAGTCCGGACCCTACTTCCAGCATCCAGTACGATCTGCAGCAAGGAATGTCATGCAAAAACCTTAAGTGCCACAGGTGCAAAAGCTACTTGCAGCAAGGATACTACTCCTGCCCTCCTGCTCAGCATTCCATGCAATTGTTTTGGTCCGAGGAGACCGGGTGCAGTCTGCGAGCGCAGCTTGACCCATGGCGGGACAGCGATGAGCTGGGTCCCGCACTGCTCCACTGGCCCATAGGCAGCTATGGGACGCTGAGCCCGAGGCCATCGGCCACGCACCTTGAGACCGTCCAGGGCTCATCAGGTCACGGCCCCCGAGCAGCCCTGTCCCTCGGGAACTCTGCCAGAGCCGGGAGCCCGATCTCACTGGGGAGACGGGGCTCGGTCACACCCTGCCCTCGAGTTCGCCGGGGAGTGACAGGAGGCGACAGGAGACAGGGGAGGCGCCGGGCACCACCCCCTCACGCCCCTCGGCCGGGCGCCGGCCGCGCTCACCGTGGCGAGGACTGGGTCAGGGCACGGCTGGAGCGGCGCGTCCGGCGCTGCCCCGGCAGTCACTGCCCGCAGGGGCTGCGGCTACCCGGGCTGCAGGACAGCCTCAGGGGCCCGTGCCGGGGCTGCCCGCGGCCAGTCGGCACGGCTCGGCACGGCACGGGGCGGCGGGACGAGGCTCCGGGCACCGCCGGCGGGCAGCGGCGTGGCACTTCCTAACGCCGCCAAACTTTACCGGGCGCCGGCGCCGCCGGGCACAGCCCCCTCCCCGTCAGCGACAGCCGCA
>VXBQ01016905.1:928494-986850 GCA_013400175.1 Phainopepla nitens
GGCCGGGGCCGCCCCGCCGGGCAGGGCCGCGCCGGGGCCAGGACAGGTGTGTCGCGGAGATATCCCGCGGGACGGCAGCGCTCCTGGCCGCCTCGCGGGCCTGCGGCAGCCGCGGCGACAACGCGGTTGGGCAGCAGCGCTGCTCGGGGTTCCCCACACGCCGCCCCGCCGCTGCACCCTCCGCACGGTCCCGGTGTCTCGCCCCACGTGCGCACCGGCCTCCTGCGCCCCTGCCCCTCTCATTCCCTGATGGTGGACGAGAAACGGAGCGGGGAGGGCCAAACGTCACCCTGGCTGTGTTTATCCACTCATGACAATCCCACAGGAGCAGCCTGCATGTCACGGCTGCAGCCAGCCCTGCTGCGCGTGGGGTCGCTGCCCAGCAAAGAGGGGTGGACCCTTCCCAGGCTTGCAGCTTCCCAGCAGTACCGGCCTGGCCTGTCCCTGAACCTTCACCCTTCTCCCCACAGGGACAGCGAGCCTTCCCACCCCCTTAGGAGACGCCCCTCGCAGAAGCCATCCAGCAGGTGGGAGTGGTGCGCGAAGGCCAGGTCACCGCCTACCAAACATTGCAATTGTTTAACGCTAGAAACGCAATATTTACGGTATCGCGGAAACAAGCATTTCCACTGCAACAGGCCTGAAAAGAAAGCAAGTACTCTCCATTTCGGGAAGCAACAACACTACCCAAACCAACCAACCACTAACATCTGTTTCTACAGTGCACTTTCATTTAGCCACATCTATGATTCCTGAAAATAAGAGCACTCATCTCCATTTCACAAGGATAGAAGAGTTTAAAACTAATATTTGATTTCTTCCAATGTACATGCCAGGCAAGTTCTTTGGCTCTTCCTCCCCTTCTTAAAACATACCCCATATCTGCTCTTCATTCTCTTAACAGCACTCATTTTATCCAGTTAGCTTTTATTCTCCCCTCTTTAGTACAGCATAAAAAAAAAAAAAAACAAACTAAAAAGTTCCCTCTCCTATTTACTTTACAAAAAGCCTGGAAACTGTAAGTAGCTTCCGGACACTGGCGACCCTTTGGGTGCAGTAGAGAATTGGTTTGCCTATTCCTTTCACGTCTCCAGGGATAATGCCTCTCACAGAATAACATGGAATTTTTTCTTTACCTTATAATTATTTTATTTCTTTCTATCTCTGTAAATGAGCACTTTAGATATGCCCACTGGAGGTTTTTTGGTTTGTTTTTTTTTCCCCTTGTAAGATGTGAAGAAATAAGGTTGTGGCCTTTTGTATCTCAAGTGAGAGCTATATTTTCTCAAGTCTCTGCTTCAGCACTATTGCATAACAATTCTTGCTGATTACAATCACCCATGTAAAGCAGCTGAAGTGTTGGCAGGAAAATCAGAAGCAGGATCTCCTTCATTGCTAGTACTTATCTCTAACAAATCCAAGAGTCTTTGGTTCATTTCACTAATATTGATACTGCTGAGCAGCTCAGTGGCCTTATGTTAGCTGGGAAGTTTTTCAGTTGTGTTTGCTCGTGACCTACAGCACTATATTGACTATGTAAGTACATTAGGTGCAAGTCATTTTCACAAGGAATATTTCCATGTACATGAAATAATAAACTGTTTTGTGATCAACCACTTAGAGTTTGCCTCCATTTGTTCTAAAGAAGCATTTACATAGAAGAGACTAGCAGCAGGCACTGAACTCTCCATTATACACATCTTCTGTCTTGTTCTGCAAGTTGTAAATTCTTGGTTACCCCCATGTAATCTAGCAACTCAAATGAATGTGACATCTGTAGGATTTTTGACCAGTGAAACCAGTAAACAGTGACACCATTTAGATTTCATGGAAGTAGAAATTTTTCTGCAAATGAAGCTAAACTTACTCTGTCAATACACACAGGTCAGAGAGAAAGGGATTCTGAGACCTAACCATACTCTGGTTTAACTCACAGCTCCTCTTATTTCTGTTCTCATGTTTCTGCTGAGAATCAACTTACTGTCTTTAAAGCATGGCAGTCAGCCAGTCTGTATCAGCCTGCTACTGTTTGCCAGCTTTCCCCAGCAGTTTGGGAGAGCTGGCCTTCCGTGGATCACCCATCAGAAGCCCAGATTCTCAGCTGTGGCAAATAGCACTTTTATGAACACTGAGCATGTTTACAGCTGAACTTTGTTTCAGGGAAGAAATGGACAAAAAGAGGGAGACACACAAAATGTGCATCAGAATACAAGTATTTAATCTTTTCTAAAGTAGAAGCTATAAGAAATTTTAGTAAGAGCTCTTACATAGCCCAGATGTGGTTTGGGCTTTTTTCATTAAGTGCTAAGCCTCTGATTTTAATTTTTTCTCCTGCCAGCAGGATTTTTAAAACAGCAGCAACAGAGCAGGTATACTACTACTTTAACATCTGACATGAAATGCTGTTGAGGCTTGGTTGAGTTACAGGCTTTTGACAAATTGCCATTAACCTTTTATTCCTGGTGCTCTTCAGGTAAAATTTTCTCACATGCCAAAGAAATAATTGCATGTGAACTTTCTCAGAAAAGCTCCAGGCACTCATTGCTACCAGAGCAGCTACAGCCTTGTGCTGGGAATGGTTGCCTCACTGGGAGGGCAAAGGAGGGCAGGGCAGCAGACAGTGAGAAAAGCTATGTCCTTCAATTTCAAACTGTTCCAGGAACACAACCCTCAATGTAAAACAAAGGATTCCTCCTCCAGCCATTGCAGTAGTTAATCTCCGAGTTTAAAGGGTAAACTGCAAACTCTGAAAGTTCAGCATTCAAATTCTGGCAGTGATGTGTTAGGGAGCCTAGAGGTCTCCATGTACTGATGTATGGTACAAGCAGCTCCCCACTTTTTCATCAAAACTGTCCCTTAATCAAGTCAGTTCAAGTACTAGAGACAGACATTCCAGACTTTAATTTGCTGTGTAGTTGTACCTTGAACTCAGTGGGCACTCTTTAATCCCACACTATTTTTAATCCAGGATCGGGTTCCTCACTTTTTGCATATGATGAATAGTGATGGTTACAGTATCACAGCTAGCATCTCCCAACATCTGAATGCCTGATTTAGCTATCCAGATTATTCATTACACTTCAAGAAGTTCACCTGTCAAATTCTTGGGATTTGGGAAAGCCTGACGTGAACCCAGGTTACTCTTCTACCTTCTTACTTCTTATGACACTGCAAAGATTCGTATATCAGTTATTTGCTGCTTCTGCCCTCTTAGTTTGGCTCAACCAAATTCAAAGTAAAGGTGATATATCCAGTATGGACAGAATCCAAGAGAAATGGGATTAGCAAGAAAATACCATGAAGAATAAAAGCTGCTTCTGAAGGCTCACAACAGCTTCTCAGATTTATTTTGATTTTTTCCTTTACACTAGGAGTCATAGTAGCAGTGGTGGTGACTTTTACTGGACAAGGTAAATCACGGTTAAAGCTGAAAGTAGTGCTGCTGATTCCAGTGCCAGGATCATCTACATGAGAACATTTTTGTTACATATCTTCAGTGTACTGGTGTCAAGGAGGAAACAAGCGTATACACATGAAAAAGCTGAAGTATGAAAGGGAGAGGTTTTACTGTACTGTTTCTGAAAGGTGCATAAGTGAAGAGCCATAGAGTAACTATGCCATCACTTGTTCTCATCCATCCTTATCCAATACAGGAGGACTTGAATTCAAGACTTAATTTAGGAAAGCTTGCTCTGACTACCTCTCCCAAATAGCAGCACTGTTGTTGCAGTATGTAATTACAACTTTGTGCATTTCTTCACCAATTTAGGTAAAATGCTCAACTTAACACATTCACAGTAGTGAAGACGGGCACTGCCTTTCTAATCTGCTTGTTTGCAACTGGATTTACCCTTCAGTGCTTCAGAGAGGGCAGCTACACAGGATCACCCAGGGTATGGCACAGTGCAGGAGTACCAATGCTCTTTAGGTGTGAGATACACATAATTATAAATCCTGTTAGGAGGAGGCTCTGACCATTAGTCAGACATAGCCTTTGGGCATGGAACTGTAAAGCACAAATAGATGAATAAGTAACAAAATGGCCACCATGTGGGCCCAAATGCATTTAAAACTACAAATGAGCTGTTCTTTAGTGAGTCCACTAATTTATTCCAGCCATCTGTATCAGTGTAAACAAAAGCTTGTCTCCTAAAGTGCTTAATTTTTAAGATGCAGCGAGCACCACAAATTTCAACATGATCATCTTGGGGGAAAAAAATTAAGAAAAACGAACCCACATATTTTCACACCACAAACATCTTATGATAACCACTATCATGCAATTCATAGAAACACTAAAAAGTAAAACTTGTTCCTGGCATGACATATTTTTTCCTATTTCAATTCCACCAAATGTTTCATTAGGATATTTTAGGGTATGGAAAAATCTGGCTAATTTTCCCCCCTCCAGTCTCCAGTGATGACATATGTAGACACATTCTATTTTTTTACTAAGCCTGAGAATTGCTAAATTGATGTGCTGGGCTTGTACTACTCTGAGAATCTTTTTTCTGTATGTGCCCCAATATATTTTCAGGGTCTTAATATGCTTCTCATATTGCTGGACCAAGAAGTCAGACTGCCAAGCTATTATGCAATGAGTTTACTACATACCTAACTTCTGGAAACAGCAAGTATTTTTTTCATCCAGGTAAATTTTAGAGATGGTGAGTTACTGCTTAGCTTATACCCATGCAAAATTAACTACTTCTGTGCTTGCAGTTCCAAAGGGAAGCATGCAATGAGATCAGAGGAAGATCAGCCTCCAAAACAGACAGACACCACCAATATATTTACTGAACTATTGGCATGAATTCATCCCAGCATCAGCAGGAGATTTATTTTAAGGAATTATATCGTTTTGTTGCTTTTCAGAGATACTAACATGGTACAAACCAGCCTCTTGAATTATTTACAAAATACTACTAGTTTTTAACTATTGGTCTCTATAGTTGCAGCATAACTCATTTAAACTTTGATAGGTTTCCAAATGCCTCATTAAAAAAACATTTGACAAACAAAATGGCCACTCTTCCCTTTTTTAAATTACTATGTTTTAAAGAAAAACTTCCACCAGGGTAACATCCTCAAAACAAACTCTGTGTTTGTATCATTTTAAATTTAGTAGTTCAAAAAGGAACAAAGAGTTTGTGTTTTTCTAAGAGAAATACAGTAACTGGGTAATTCAATGTCCTTATAAATAATCGCGATTAGTCCTTTGTTTTTGCAATACGTCCTTTTCTTGTTGTGGCTTTGTGGACACTGGCAGTTGCTGGCAGCAGGTCACATACTCAAATGAAGGGAAGACCTGAGGGGTCTCCCTTACACTGCTGGTGTTCCCCTAAGTCAGTTGAACCGCATTCTGATCCAGCAGGAGTGCTCAGTGAAGGATCCCAAACGGAACACTGACAGACAGGTCAGGCACAAGGGCCTCAGCTTTCGTGGGGTATGGACAGGCAAATTAAACACTAAGATTCAAGTAAATCTTCCCACACTAAGGGTTGAGGAAGTCTCCCCTTTCCACATGACACCAGCCTTACTTGGTAATGCCCACTGACCAACAGCAGCAGTACCTTTATAACACCTCCAACTATGCCCTGTGTTCAAACAAAAAAATCTGCCAGTCATCACAACATCTATTATTAAAGCACTAATGAGAGCACTACGAAAGAAAAACCATAGCAACTGATAGGAGCTGTGTGCTAGTCTCATCGTAAGTCAGCTTGGTCGGCAGGTTTGCCAGAGAAGTCTTAGTTTTAACAGAAAGGGCAAAACAAAAATAAAGAGGTAGTATGTCATTTCTTGCTTAGAAATGATAATTTACAAGTTACATTAATTGTTTAGCTGTGTTAAAACACATATCAGTTTTATATTCTTAGACATCATCCCATTTAGTTTTTATAGTACACAAAAATCAAGATCTTCTCTTTCAATGTTGACTTCAATACATACTGGATTGCCATTAAAACA
Source organism: Phainopepla nitens (assembly GCA_013400175.1). NCBI lineage: Eukaryota > Metazoa > Chordata > Aves > Passeriformes > Bombycillidae > Phainopepla > Phainopepla nitens. Next base: position 934,465 of record VXBQ01016905.1, read on the forward strand.
GCAAATCTGTCCTCCCTCCACCAGTGTTGTACGTCAACATTACAGGACTGCACATTTTTAACTGTACTCTTTACATGCCTGCAAGCTGCTTCCTACAGAGTTCCATTTACATGGAAAAGATTTATTTTCACTGTCCTGTAAACTTCAGTAGTTGTGGCCATACACACAGGGAAACATATTGCTCCTATTGCAAGATTTAAACACATTTAAAAGACTATATATTGAAAATCATTTTCTAATAGAGGTTATTGTCTTCTAAAGGTCTTTACAATGCTCAGTGCAACAAATCTTAATTATAACTTCAATTTTATAATAGTATTTAACAGCCATCAACACTAATAGACACAAGTAATTAACGTGAATGCTTTGTTTAAGGCAAGAAATGAAATATTGTTGAAGAAAGAGTTCTATATTGCTTTACATTTAATAAAAAAATTGCTGTAAACTAACATAGTTCTTGGGATGAAAATTAAGTAGAAGTCCCCAAAGCACTAACCAGGATATCTTTTGCTCTCTAGCTCCCATCAAATAGGGCAAAAGAAACAAACACTTAACCAGGTTTTCCCTGGGACAATTCAAGAAAATCTCTTCCCTACCTTGCTATATAGATGACTTTTACCCAGGACCTTTACACTGCATAGAAGAAAGCAAATTTCCACTTACAATCTCAGATGTAGCCGTAGCCCCTCAACTGCTGGTGTGAGATGATGTATAAAGACTATCCACAATCTCAGCTGTTGGCTGGAGAAATGATGCTCAAATAATATAAATGACTTCTGGTTCCTCCCTATGTCCTTGCTGAACTACTAGGCTGATGGCAAGATGGCAAGCCAGTCATCTGTCTCGGATTGTTTTGAGTGAGTTCCTGAAGCTATTTCTGAACCAGTGAAAAAGGCTAACTTTACAATCAGCAACAGTTATTGCCTTCTTAGCAAAGTCAAAGTGAATAGAAAAAATTAATTCCTAGCCAAGGCCCCTGCAAAATATGGGAAAGACGTTAATTCACTGCCATTCTAGCCTAAGGTACCAATTGTCAAAAGGACAAACAGTCTGCATCATCATTTTCTCTCTAATTTAATCAAGATCATATTAGATCACTACATCAAATCAAACAGAATCAATTTGATTAAAAAAAATCTGAGCTAAACCAGATTCCTTTTGGAAATTAACCCTTTAAAACAAACATTATCCATCAATGTAGGGCATCTTATTTCCACTGAAAATTACTACGGCTATAGAACACATGTCATGATTTAAAAAAATCTTCCCCCACCAAATAAAACAAAATTACATTGTCTAATCTCATGCCTAAATTTGTGTTTGTTTGTGTTTCTTTACTGTGTATTGCCTATAAGCATTTGCCTGCACTGTAAAATAACAATTTTCACAGAAACTGAAAAATATTTCTGACAAAAAAAAGTACTGTATTGTGCTGGGTTTCATTTACCTCACACAAATTCAGCTTTTAACAAGACAAAAAATAAACAAATCAGGGTGCTGTGGAACTGCCCACTTCTTACACAAATGAATAAAAGGTTTTATGTTGTTTTGCCTTTTTCCCTTGTTGATTAGATTCGTTGGGGTTTTGTTTGTGTTTTTTAAGATGATGTCCAGTAGAGCTCCTTACCAAAAATTCAAACCAATTATCACTTTAATTATAATATGTACATATCCAAGATTTTACTCTAACTGCACAATAATCTATTGCTATGGCAACTTTTGGCTATGCTGCATTCCACGTTCCTGCAGAACGCTTAGGTAGACTGCTGCCACAACAGCCAGCTAGGAAAGTGTGATCTCTACCTGGCTGGGCCACAGATAGAGTCCTTTTAGCCCACACAGCAAATTCCTGCTTCCAGCACTCAAAAAATTTGAAAGATCCCTCCCATAGGTCTCATAAAATCAACATCAGTGGCTTCTATAGCCAAAACATTTTTTTTAAGCTTGTCAAATACTGACAATAAGATTATATACGTATACGTACATATGCATATTATATACACATACTTGTAATTTCACACTTATTGCAGAGAGAACCTATATCACCGTCACTGGGTATTTGTTACAAGCCTGAAATGAGCAGAAAAGCATAGGATTTAAAAGGCCTTTTTATTTTAAAATCTTTTTTTCTCAATCACAGAAGAAATTAATCATAATCCTTCAGCAAAGGTATTGTAAATACCAAAGTCAATACCAAAGCCTGACAACACACCTGAGGAGCTCCCAGACACAGAGCCAGAGCTGCAGTTGAACCCCATTGTAACAGCCTGGCTTGCCCATCTGTTTGATATATGCTTGTTTGTTCCTCTCCCATCATTTCCTCAAACTGCCAGCTCTGAGTTTGGGTTATGTGCTTTGCAAGTACATTCCAGCCATTTAAAGATAAGCTCCATCCTGCTGCCAGTAAAGCCATGGTAACACAATTTTCCTTGGATCTGATTTTGCACTGCTTGAGTAACATGACACTGAGCAAATAATACTCGCTACAGATGTAGTTGTGATCTTCTGAGGGACAAGCCTTGGCATCAGCAGGATGGATTTGGAAGGATGCAGACTATGGCAGAGAGAGACATACCTGCTTTTGTTTCTTCCAGTAAGAATTTATTTCCTTTTAAGTCTGTTCCTCCATCTCATACGACTTGCACAGAATGAAATTAAGTAGACTAGAAACATTTATGACTGTTTTAGAATAGGAAGAATACGTGCCAAAAGTTCTTTATAGATCCATGAATTTTGGTAAACTGTATTGTAGGGTTTATTTTTCCTTTTAAAGTGGAAATAAAGCACTCAACAAAACCAAAAATGAATAGAATCCCTTTGGTCAGAACACATTTGGTTGGAGGAGAACGCAGTTTTCCATTTAGAATTGCTGCAACCTAATTTTTTTTTAATATAAAATTTAGGAGTCTTATCCATGGATTGTGAATTTTAATTTCAAAATCAATTATGGAGGGAGTTTTATCTATCAACTATAAGATGTATCTTAGCACCAAGACATTGTAATAAAATACTACTTTAAGATTTAAAAATCTTTATATCACTTTCTATGTGAATTTGTAATTTTCTTTTGCCCACGATTGAAGGGACTTTAGTTTTTTTCAAAGCATATCAACTACAGCAGAAAGTCTGTCTAGGTGTTTGATGATAATTAGTAAGAAAATTAGCCTGCTAGAAATATTATTCATCAAAATGCCATCAAGTCCTAGGGAGATTGCAAGCCTCTGTTGGAAAGTTTCTCAGAGACAGGTTGCTTGGTTGCATCAGGTTTAAATCACATGAAGTATTGATTAAAGTTTTTCTCAATTAACTATTGCCAACTTTAAAGGTAAACCAGACTTTTCATGTCCCATTTTAAGGGAACATCTAGGTCCAGATTCTCCACTCTGTTAGGGCTGTTTTACTGTACCACAGCAGCTAGAGGCTGCCAACTAATCTTATGGTTGCTATTCTACCACATCAAATACAAAGAGTAAAGAAAAGTACTCAAAATATGAGTCTGTTTGGGCCAAGTACATAACACATCAATTCTTTAGTACATAACACATCAATTCCTACTTAAGTAAATGAGCATCTGAAGTTTCTACAATACAGATACCACTTCTGTTATCAATATACACATCACAGTAGAGTTTGGAGTTTTTTATTCATAACTTTTTTGAAGTGCCCCAAGCATACCTCTGGGGCTGTGTGTGCTTCTTTAGTCTAAGCTCTTGCCTTTAATGTACCTTTCCCCTGTTTTTTTTATCCTCTCTCCATGCTACCACCTGTTCTTCATTCTCTTTTCTCACTTGCCTATGGTCCGTGTGGAACTTCTGCTTTTAACTCTGTCATAGCATCAGGAGACTTTTGTTTTCTTACTCCTCTGTGATGAACTGTTTATCTTTGAGTAGAAAGTCAATCTAGTTTTTGTAAATTTTCAAGCAGAGTATGGCTACTTTTTGCAGTATTTATTTTAGCAAATAATGGGTCTGCAGGACACAAAGCAGACTTTTAAACCAAAGTAAATCTTAGGATGTTAAGGAGAACAATCAACTTCTGTCTGATTGATCCTGACTCTTAAGGGATGGACCACATCTGCTATAAGTTAAAATTATTCTCCTGCTTAGAGAAAAGCCAGAGGACTGGAAAATTAAAAAAAAAAAAAAAAAAGAAAGAAAACCAAAACTCATAACAAAGCATCCTTTTGATAAAGGTGCTTTGAACATAATGAAATTATTCAAACACAATGCAAGATACAAATGGGTTCTTTACACCCTGCTTATTTCAGTTGCTTTCACAATTTCCAGGCAAACATGGGAAAAAAGAAATATGCTCATAGTGGGAAATGCTTTTTCTTTCCCCATTTCTGTGGGTGAGTATTAAGAAGTATTTATTTCTTATCAAGTTACTCTAATCTCTGTTACATTTCATTCCCATTAGCTTGACTGCTATATCAGGGCCTGAAGTTTGTACAGTATAATCTGCAATGACCTTTTATTCCATAGGGAACAAAAATAATACTTGCTAAACTGTTGCTAAAAGCATAGGAATTTTAGTATCTGTAAGACTTTCTTCCTTACGATTAGCATGCCTTGACATGTTCCTTATTATTACACATTTGAAAAAGAGTAAAGTAGTCTTTTCTTTAGTAAAAAGCATAATGAAAAGAGCTAAATTGCTTAGGATGTGAACTTAAGCATCCAGCAGTTCAGAAGTCTGCCTCTCTCTGACAAACTCAGAGCAAATCAATTATATTTCAGAACTTGACCCAATATTGGTAGGCAAAACCAAAAAAATAAAGTCAGAAGGCAGATTCATGAAAGTGACTTTCACATACAAATTGTAATCATTATCAATTAAAACAGAGAAAAACTTTGACAACAGGAATAGGCATAAAAGGATAATGTTTGATAGCAGAGCTGGTGACTTTTTCTAGATCCTCAAAAGATATAACAGTAAAATGTAACAGTATAACAGTAAAAACATAACAGTAAAACTAGTAAATACAAGTGAAGTGAGGGGGAAACATTTCTTTTCTATGACCTGTATGTTATATGCATATATTATTACACTCTAAGCAAATGTATCAGGAAAGATGAAAAAAGTGAAATCCCAAACTCTTTCAATCAGTTACAAAACATACCTCTAGAATGAAATTCACTAGAGCAGTAAAATTTCAGCAGAAACTAAAGAACTGATTAAAAAGATCCTCTCTTCACGCCGGAAAAAGCCTTTCATCCACCGAGGACCTGCTCCTGCTCACCTTGAGCTTCATAAGCTTTTTGTGCCTGCTAGGCACTAATTGATTTCATTGAGAGCAGGTGACTTAAATTAGGAAATTTAGCTCCAATTCATGGCTAAATATGGAAATGCCTATCACATGCAGTGACTGTTTTGTATTTGTTGTAATCTCCCCATCCCCTGGGGCACTGTAGATGGAAAAGGGACACTGAGGTTTTGTTTGGGTTTTTTTTTTTGGTAATATGAGAGTCATAGAGGAAGATAAGACTCTTGTGCTTACCCCTTGCAGTCTGCCCCTTGCTCAACAGGGCCTTGCTCCAGAGCTTGCAGTGAGTGTACAATACAGCAGGTCCATATTCCTGACTCACCACCTCCAAAGTAAGTGTAGGTGGCATTAGGATAGATCCATGTGATTGTGTGAGCCAGGTGAATGCTGAACAGCTGCTTTTTGTGCATTATTCCCAAACTCTGCCCACAGAACCCAGTGGGATAATGTGGATCACAGCATTGCTCTATGGTTGTACAGAGATGTAGCACCCATTGATTCTTCCTGCATCTTCTTATGATCTTCATACTCATCACTCTTCAAACTACATTATTTGATGGGACCTGTTGTAATCAACTTCCCCTTTTATGTCTGTGTTTCCACTCTATAAACAATGTTTGAGAGCCTCTGTTTGCCATCTTAATAACATAATAAAGAAAACTAAAGTGTGAAATGTTTTTTTTGTAAAACTTCTACACAATGACACCAGAAACATCCATGGTTTTACCCTGGCTGCCCTCATTGTGTAATAAAAATATGTGATCACTCAAAATTCCATATATATATAAATGGCTCTTATAAATGCTGCTTTTAGGGATGAGTTTCCTGTAGTATTTAATATGCAATTTTCTTCAAGTCTGTGGGATATCAGAACCTCTCCGCCTCACCTTCCATCTTCCTGATCTCCAAAGGATTGCCACATGCTGGGCAATTGAGAAGGTATTGGTAAATAATTATGGATGCCCTTTTGTGCCAGCACTTTTCCTGTGTCTTATTTATTTATTTGAAGAATATTACAGATACACTATCAAGGGATGACACTGTTCATCTAGTATTTTTGGCATAAATGGAACATTTCCCTTAAGGCTTTCTGATAAATTCTATAAAATGGATTTCTTGAGCAGAATAATGTGTTATCTATAGGTATTTACCCATGGAAGTAGAGACTAAAATTCTGATTAGCCATGTATCTTTTCCAATATATTTCTATCAGTGCACTGATTTGGCAAATATTTGGACCCAAAGGTCAGGGCTGTTCATAAGACCTGTAGATTTGAAAGCTGAATGTCTGCCCAAGATTAAACACAAAGAGGAATGATTTCCTAAATCAATTTATTTCAGTCAGTATGTAAGTGCTCTGTTGAATCAGGGCCTAAAGTCAGCAACATATCAGGAAAGATAATGAGTTTGGGCCAAATATGTGTATTAACAGCCAAAACATACAATGAGACAAGGAACAGAATTATTATTTGGATTTGAACCAAGATCCTTAAATGTGTAAGTTAATCAGATCTTTAAATTTCATTTCTTTTGAAGCTCTTAGCTTAAATCTAAATGGTGAGATAGGTTACATTTACCTGCACAAACTAGGATGGCCCTTCCTTGTCTTCTGCTCTGCATCGGGATCTGCTTCCTGGAGAAGTCACAAAATTAGCAGGAAAGACAGTGCCTGCTTGAGTATCTTGCTGGATGGTACAGAAGATATACCTAAACTCCAGGGCTGGGAAGGACTCTGGACCCCACAAGCTTGGGGTTGAAATCTTTTGTTTTCTGCAGTCTCTTCAAACAGAAGTTTATTTTGAGTTTCTGTATAAAGCAAGTAGAAAGTCGTCCTAACAAACACAGGAGATTATGAATCCGGTGGAGTACAATGTAGATCAAAATGGTTTTAATCATTACTCCCTGTTTTAATTACTACTTGACACATTATCTCTATTGTCCTTCTACAAGTCTGTCTTTTGAATGAAATATTAAAGGCAAGTTACAGCTGAAAATATATGCAGTCCCGAAAGAAAATGGCTTTGAACTATTTGAAATGATTTATTGTCCACATTTCTTTATGAATATTTATTTGCCATAGTGAAAGCAATTCAATAAAGAGAAAACATGAGGACCAGTTAACTGAACATTTGCATACTCTAACAGTTAAAAAAAGGGAAAGAAAAATAGTATGCTGCATTAGAATGGTGTTAATGTTTGGTTTTCCTATTTCCTGTAGTTCATTAATATGCAAGATTCAGATGCTGAAGAGGAGATATAAAAATAGCCTACAAATAAGTGTCCCCAGCCTTTATATATTCCCATTCAGAAGGAAACAAACATGTTTGTAGAGGGATTTTCAAGGCCAGGGTGGAGACTATAATTTTGTTTCCATACTACTTTGGGTAGCTGGCTGTAAATCTTGCTTTTTTCAACAATCATATATAATCTGAGTCCTCATCTTGTCAGAACCAGAGGTCTCTCATTCCCTGGCACTTCACAGAGGAGCAGCTGGCTATCAAAACGAGACATGAGCACACTGATTATTTTAGTGTTTAAGCGTGGCTTTGTGCACCAAAACCAAGACCACACACAGTGATACTTCTTTTCTTCAATCCTCAGTGGAGGAACAGAGTTTTTCGTGGTATGCACTCTCATTTCTCCCTGCTTGAATTAATGTCATTGACCAAAATGCACTATGTGGTAAACTCTGAATGAACTTTGTTCCTCAGAGCTTCTTAGTGATGTTCTGATACCCAGTTGCAGATGGGGCCTTGACAGATTTTGTACTGATTTTCATGATTCCTTTTCTCTTCTTCTTCTTTGTCCTTTTTATTATTATTTTTTTTTTTTAAGCAGGACTGTTTCTGCTTGTGAATTCACATGCAAATGGAGATGTTTACTGGCATTGTTTCATAAGGAAGTTTGGTTGGTTGGTTTTTAGAACTGATAAACTGAATAGTATATCAAAGAGTATTTGGAAAAGGATAATCCTAATATATAATAGTTCTTGAGAAGGATGGTTACAGAAGTGAAACACAGAGTTTGGGCAAATACAAAATTCTCTATGCATCAATATTGCGTTCTTCTGAGCAAGAATGATAATAATACTATTTATTTTTAGTAATAATTATCATTATTATCTACCTGAAAGCTAGCTGTGAGGCTAAATAATTAATATTTTCGAATTATTTCACAGTCCTTAACTAGAATTTGCCCTGAGAGTACTAAATATAATAATTTTCTCTGTATGCCTGTTTCATTTTCCTCTGGAAAAAACACAATATGTTGTTCTCTTTATATTTATCTACATAAAACATTTTAAAATTCCAGCTGTTGAGCATTTCTACAAGTTAATAACAGGAAATTTTGACATTATTGTATTTATTGCTTATTTCTTCCTCTTTTGTCATAGTCTTTTACCCCGACATGGATATCACAATATCATTATCTTCTAGGAGTTTGTTGCTGCATGTACAAATAGAGAAGTTGAGACCTACACTTGCTGTTTATTTCCTTGCCTGATTTTGGAGTTGACAAGTAACCACACACTGGTTCTCTGGAGTTAGAGTTCTCTTGATGTACCACTTTAAATGCATTTTGTGTTCAGGGAGTTTAAGTTGCACACAGTTAGATGCTACCCCACAGTACATGCCTGGATGTATTTGTAGGTACCTCAAATGTTTTCTTTCTTCTGCAGTTTACCAGGTTCTGCATTTATTGGCAAACGTGTATCAGTTACTCACAACTGAAGATACCCAGATCCATTTCCTTTAGTTGTTATCTGTTGGATAGCTAGACTCTAATGGCTGAACTCTACATCTACCAACATAAAAGCCACAGGATACACTGGTATCTTGTGGTTCCAATCAGCCTCCTGGTACTACAGTAGTGTTTTTATTTAACTGTGTTTCTACTGAGTTCAGCATGCTCAGGCACACTGGCTGTTTTGCATAGCATCTGCACTGTATATTATGGTAATTGAAAACTCAATACAGCCTGGAGGCACTAGCACAACAGGACAGGAGCAGGCTGGGGCATAACTCAGAAGAATAAGGCAGGCAGGCAGCAGCAAGCAGGGCCGAGCCAGCCCCAACACATCTCCAGCAGCAGTCGAGCTGGGTCAGGCATCCAACAGCTGGGGGTCCCATGGTATGCGGCAGCTCTGGGAGCAGCAAACGCCCAGTGCAGTGCCTGGCATGTCCCTCCATCTGCCATCGTGGGACTGTCATCTGGGAGCACACACCGTAGGCAGAGTCCGAGGTTCACCTGGAGAATTACAGGGACAGATCAAAACCAGATTCACGGCCATGCACTTCACTGACAGCTCCCATCTTGTGCATGCCCTTCCCAGCGTGGTTTCTGTTCCTAAAATGTCATCTAGGCATTAGCAGAGAATAGGTCAGATATTTTTTCTGGTGTTTCAGAAGTGTAACACATATCAAACGAAAGCACTTGCTATTTGAATGCTTGTAATTAGGATTAAAACAAATTACTTTAATTGAATTACTGGAGCAAGCCACAGCATTTCTTTCTATTACCTATGTAGAAAGAAAAAATGCCTGGAGTGTAAAAAGGAGAAAAGAAGAAATAATGAAAAAACAATTTGTGGCATGAGGAAGATAAATATTTCTTGCCTGTCATCTTGGCTCTATCTATGAAGATTTTGTCCAACAACGTCAGCCAAAACTATTTAGTGAATGATTTGTGTGTCTGGCTGATGGAAGGCCCGATTGTCTCGGGGGCAGCTTTGCAGGGTTTCCAGGAAGCAGACAAATAGGTCTCTGCAGTGGGCTCATGAGCTTTTCATGTCAGTAGCACACCTAAGCTGATGGGATGGTTCGAAGGAGCTAGATGTGGCCCTACCTTGTAGCAGCACCCCCAGGAAGTTGCTGATGTTAGATTGTCTCCACAGGCTGAAGGTCAACAGATTTCCATGAGTCATTTGCCGAGGAAGGAAGGAAGGTAGACTAGTCCAGGAAACTTAGGCTGTAGGGTTGTAAAATTGAAAGAGGTTGAAACATTCCACCCGTGGGGGCTCCTCTCTTGAAAGTATATTTGTATAAGAGATAAATCACCCAGGATGTCTTTATAAACACACTTAAAACCACTCCGAAGAGCAGATCACACCGGTTCCTGCCCTCCCTGGCGTTCTGGCCTTGCTCTCCATTCTGCTCCAATTTGCTAGCCCCAGCAGTGCAGCTCCCAGCCCCCTGCCCAAAGCCCGGGAAATGCCCTGCTGAGCCCCTGCAGGACACCTCACACCGTGTCACAGGGCTTCACCCTCCATGGGCTCTGTGCCACCTCTTATCCCCAAGCTCTGCCCTCCAAACGCCAGAGCCTCTGAGGCACAGGTACGGTGGTAGGAGTGGGAATCTGTGTTCATGTTCTCATCTCCAAACTTTCTCCTTGAAGTGCAGCCTTTTAGGGCTCCATTAGGCCTCTGCATTAGTGGTGTGATGATGTATATTTCCCGCTCATGGCATAGTCTTAGTTAATCATTATTTCTAAAGTTCTTTTAAATTCTCAGGCAGTGGCACCTATTATTTTCCTCTGACTCTTCTCTTACCTTTTTCTTCTTCTATTTAGTATAAGGAGTCATCAGTGGTGAACTGATTATAAGAAACTAATTTATATCATCAGTTCAGTAGTATTACATACGTCTTAAATCATCTAAGATAAATACTTTTAATTAAGCAAATGTCCTACTCAATTCACTGTGGACAATCCCATCATAATGGATATTACTTCTGCATGCTAAATCTTAATCTTCATCACTACTGAATGCACAATACAAAACCACTATTAAAAAAAAAAATGAGGCTTACTGTAATATTGCCATTTTGAAGCTGCCAGCTTTTATATTCATTAATATGATGACAACAGACTCCTGCCTAAGAGATTTTACTACAGATCCGAATTTTTATCAGATATGTATATGAGATCAAATCTATGCTAGCCTATTATTTGCAGTTTTTATTAAAAAGTTAAATTGGGATTATTATAAACTCTCTTCGGATTCCTTAATAAAAAAAAAATAAGTTAAAATCGAATGAGATTCCCTGGAAGCATTTTAAAAGGCTGCAACAGCAGTAAAGTCAGCAGGCATTGCACAGCACAAGGAAGTATTTACCAACCAGAAGATGAATGTCTCTTCACTGAGAGTCTAACGGGTTTACTTTATATGGATTTTTGAGAGACAGAGAGAGGAGAAAGCAAGAAAAACTCCAAGCCAATACTTTCCTAATCTAAGACATCATATTGCTTCCTGATAAAAGCTTCCAAATTCTGATATAAACTGACTTCTTGCTCTTCTGACCAAAATCTCCTCTCTTTTCCCCCTCCCTTCATCTGTTCAGGCTTGGATTTGGAAGTCTCTATTCCAAAGGAAGAAAGCCCAATCCCTATTGCTTCAGTTGTGGTGTTGAAACCCATTAATATTTCTCTGGCAGGTACCCTGACCCTAGTGCCCTTGAACATGCTCAAAAAACATAGGGTATTTCTGAGCCTTTGTCCCTGAGAGGATTAACAGGGTTGCCCTGGAGCCAGCCTGAAGGTGTTTTAATAGGTAATAGGGGTGGGCTTCACAGCTGACTTCAAGCTTTGCCTCAGGCTGCCCCTGCTCAGCCACACAGATGCAGACGTTGAAATTAGGGTGTAAAGCATGGCTCTGTGTATGAGTTAGAGTGTGGATCCTCAGAATCTGGTGAAGGATATCTCCAAATATCCTTCCCCCACCAGGACAGGCATCCCAACAGAGGGTACAGGGACTGATGACCTGCACTTCTTTTGCCACTGACTGCTTCTCTGACCTAGAGAGTTAGTAACTTCAGCTGTCTCTCCCTCTCTCTTTCTTGCCTCTCTGGCCTCTCTTGTGGCTTATAAATTGTCTGAAGGAGAGACTGCAGCACTCTGTGTAGTTTTGCTGTGCTTAGCCAAGTATGTCTCGTTCTCAGTTGGGTCCTGTGGCTATATCGTGGTAAAAGTAAATAAATAGATACTAGTGGTAACAACAGTTATCTTTCTGTGTGTGAACAATAGGTTCTTAATGGAGGAAAAGCCTCTTCTCTGAGTTTTTTTTATCTGCAAGTTAATGTCTCTCTTTCCTCACTCAGCTGGAGAAGATAAGTTTTGTCTGATTTACAAAAGCAGTATCATGTAAAGTGGAACACATCTTTGATTATACTGAATACTATCCTGTCTGTAATTTACCCTTGCTGCTGCGAAGGACACAACATGATTAAGCTAAGAAATGATAGGCTGAACATTATGTGTCAGCATGGTAAAAGAGTTTTCCTATCTAAATAGGAAACAATCATAAAAAAAGTGCAAATACATAAGTGTTTTATCATATTATAAACGAGTCACCCTGCTTTTGCCTTATATTGTATTGTTTCTTATATTGTATTCCTTGCTCAGATTGCTGCAGATACTTCTCCCGTAGCCTACAATATTTATTTTTTAAAAACTACAAACTGTCATGATTTTTTAACAATGTATCCTTCCTCCATTAGTTCATATGTACTGTTACTGGCTCAGTCTGTCATCACTTCTGCGTTTCCCTGGGTGAGTCCAGATCCTCCCAGTGACATTTCTCAAATTGTAGATCAGTGCAGTGCATTTTCCCAGAGCTGTTAAAAGCGTTTCTACTTTACTTAATGACAGTGTTTAGCAGTTCCAGCCATCACTCACAATTTGGTATACACCAGGTACTCTGCACAGGGGCAGAGGGGGCATTATCCCGATTTTCCAGATCAGAGAAACAAGGTGTTGCGTTTGGCAGCAATTAGCCCAGAACATGCTGCAGAAGATGTGAACAGGAGAAGGACCAATACACCTTCAGCTCACATTTTCTTCTTTAGTGTGTTACTGCTTTTGTTTCCTCCAGTATTCACAGTTGCACTGTGCCCTCCTAACAGGATTTCAGAGAATGACCACAGTAGAGTGGAGTGCCTGGCAATAACACATTCAGGCACTACAGCAAACAATGTGTGCAACTTTCCTAATTTTGAAGTGTGACTTTGCCATGTGTGGTGCTTGGTAACTTCTATCATGTCTCTGATTCGTGAGTCTGTTGCCAGTAACATGATACATTCCTAGCCAAATTAGCATGTGATATTTTGTGCTCATACTCCAGTGGTAAGGTCTGTTTGCTGTTTCCATATAGATGTATTTTTGACAGGAAGAGCAATTCTATAAGCCCAGGATGAAAAGCCCATCCATTGAATTGGTACCACATTGCCATGGCAACAATATAATGCTAATGAAATTCTGACTGTTGAACCTGTTTTGTGGAACTCTACAAAATGGGCTTCATAAAAGGAGAAATTTTGTTGATTAGTAAACGTTTCAAAGCATGATGAAAACCTGAGAAACACATGTGCTGTGACTTATTAATCATGTTACCATCCTCATTTAAGATAATACATTGCTCTTTATATGAGGAATAGTGCTCTCAAAAAATAAAATTATACAGTAAATCTCTGTTTCTCCAGGTTTTAACATGCACCACAGAAAGACTTGCTCACCTCTGTGTCCTGGTTCACTGAGTCAGTTGGCATAGGTCTGTATTGAGTCATGCAGTTTTTGCTGCTAATTTAATCTCTCTCAGAATCTGTAAGATTTACTGCTACTGCAGCTGCAGTAAACACATTTCTGTAAGAAAATGTGGCTTAGTTTCCATAAAATTATTCCACAAAAACATATCCTTTTAGATTGAACTCTACACAGAGAAGGGGTGGTAGCAGGAATGCACTCTTCACTTCCTACCTCCTTTCTTTTTGTGTATTTGGCAGTTTACTGTCATGTAGACTCCCAGCACAGGGGAGAGAGCCACCCCAGCCATTCCTCAGGACAGCAGCTCTTGCTGAAGGCAGGTGTGATATTATGCCTACTTTTAAACAAAAAAATGCTGAGCACTCGAATTTCCTGGTCATTCATGTCTCTGGACAGGCTTCTGGGGAGGTGCCTCACCTCTAGTGTCTGGGGCTGCAGCACCAAGGTTTCTACAGCATGATTTAATTTTTAGATAGATAATAGGTAATATTTCTCTTTGTTTTCACCTTGAGAATGACAGTGTGCCTCACCCTATGGAGTCCATCTCCTAATTTGCCAGGTAAATCAGAACAGAAAATTGGGTGTGCCCTCTCAATCTGCATTCACCATGTGGTGCTGTTTAGGCATTTAGTAAAGACAACAGGGGGAACACTGCTCATTTTAGTGAAGTCCTGATCTACATGGCACAGAACTCAGCAGAAATCTTCACAACATTAGATTTGATGGGCTTTAAATCAGGGCTTTAAAGGGCTGTTTCTGAAAGATCCATGTTTGATCCTGTTTGGGAAAGGAAGCCCTGTCTAACATTTCATTATTTCCATGGTTTTTGGGAAAGCAACACACTGAATTTCTGGGTTGATAGAAATATAATGTAATGCAATTTTCCTTAATATATATTTTGCCCTGGCTGACAGTTTTATTAAGCAGAAGCAATAATCATCATTATTCAGTGTAATAACCATCTCATTAGAAATGGTCTAATTTTCCCTAATTTTAATTTACCTCTCAGACTAAGCTGTTCTAAAATTACTGAGGTGCCTACAGTTCAGTTTCATAAGACTTCAGGAGAAACATAAGTCTTCAGAAAGCGACTACTCACCTATTGCTGTTAATATAGTGGTATGCCAGACCTTTGTGAGAGCAAAGGCAGTACAGAAAATTCAGGTTAGGAAATTGCTGTATCACTTTATATTTCCTTACTGTCCTGTAAGTAGCACTTTCTGCACGCATTTTGCACAATGATAAATTGTACAGTTGCCTTCAAGCCTTGCATGCACTACCCTTTAATAAAGGACCTGGCTAAGGGTCACACCAGAGAGTCCTGGTAAGGAGGAGCTGACAAGCAGAAATATTTCCTGGAGAGACAGAGAAGGAGATGAAGACACTGATCAAGTTTCATTATCATCCAATGAAAATAGGATGTAAACTGTGACATCCAGGCAGATTATATATGTCAGGCAAGCAGATGGGAGCAGAAAAATGTAGATGCTAAACCTTACCTAATAGGCTTACTCTGTGGATTATACTCAATGAGCAAGGCTATATTAAGTGTGGCCTTGTATGTAGTTATAGTTAATATACAGGATATAAGAAACATGCATTCATAAGTGAATCTGGGGACATTCCCAGCTGTGCTACAGTTAATGCTCTTTGATATACTTTGGAGCATCCTTAAAGCACTCTGAGTGTCCTATACTTCTACAGACATCATAAACAGCATTAGGGCATTTATATAGCTTTAGTTCCAAGATTTCAAAGGGCACTCTGTTTTCTCTGAAAATGTGCTCAAAAAATTCTATACTCAAACAGCACTTGTGCATGCAAACTGCTACAGTAGCTTAGCTACTTGATTTGGTTGTGCCAGTTCCGAAAACACATTTGATCAAAAGCATTTTGTTGCAATCACAGAGATAAGTAATCTCATATGAACAAGGAAGCACTTTGCAGGTTATATTATAAAATAGACACATTTTATAAAGGTTTGTTTATCATCAGATGTTATTCTGTGTAGTTCCGAGTCATAAAAAATAACTTTTTTTGTTTGCTGGGGGTTTTTAATGTTCCCCTAAAATAACACAGAAAAGGCAGTCTCTTCTATGGAAGCACTCTACTTATGAAATCGCTTCTCTTTGAAATTCAGAGCCTTTTCCAGCTGTAGTATTCTTTGCTCAGCTATAAGAACACAAAGTACAGCAGTGAAAAGCATTACACTATTATCCCAAGATAATTTGATAGTCTGTAAATGTATTTTCCTGCCTGTGGTTCCAGACATTATGCTCTCATTTGAAGTAATGATTTGCAGTTATTTATACAATTCAAGTTAGCCCACATTGGTTCCACCCTGAACATTTTACCTGCATGGTACAAACATGGCTTATTTGTAGATTGTACGAGCTAGATTAGATGGGTGATTTTTGCAAGCCACACTCGATCAGCAGTGCAATGGGATGCCTATGGTAGACAGCCAGCTCCTGCAGGAAGTGGTGCAGTGACTCACTGGCGGCTGTCTCCTGCCCACGTCAGTGTTATCACAACCATACATCAGCAGGAGTCTGCTGGACATGTTGAATTCTAAGTTCTGACATAAAACCATAGCTCTGATCTGATGTGGTCAGTAAATACAGCATGGCACTTTCCAAAAGTACTTACCCTCTTTTCTCTTTTGGCTTCTGTGTGGGATGTGAAAACTCACCTTAAATTCCTCTTGCATTTCTGGAGTTTGCCATACCGTTCCCCCCAAAGCTGGAAACTAGTGGTCCAGTGCTAACTGGATGGTTGTTTCACCCCCAATGCACCCACATTACAGCATTATACCATTTGTTGTAGAATTTGCAAGGTTTGTGAGTGAGGACCACAAAGCTTTGGTTTTGCATGGGCTCGGAATTCACCTCCCTTAGTCTCACTTGAGAGCCTGTGTTGGGAACAGATTTACATAAGTGACAGTAATTTACTGCTGGCTCATAACTGGTCAGCCATGGATGGAGCTCTGTGGTGCTGGCAAGAAGAAAGTCTCATTTGAATCCCTGGTGGTCCTCCTCTGGGAGCCCAGGGTGAAATCAGGGGAGCCATGCACTGGTAACATCCATTGAGCTGCCTGCTCTCTGTGGGCATCAAAATGCTCAGCAACGCAAAAGATATAAAATATTATTTCCACTGTCATACATTCCCGAGTATCACCCCGGTTCATAGTTGATATTGGGAAAAAAAATCAATGTCAAGGGAGTGAATTACAGAAGGGTGCAGTTCTGACTTGGGGCGGTCAGCAGCCAGGCCAGGAACTTCCACCTCTGCCATCCTGCTTCTCTTATCCTCAGCTGGAGTGGCCCTCAGAGAGTGTCTGAGTGAAGTGTGAAACTTACAGTTCAAATAAAGCAAAGGGGGACAATAAATATTCACTAATTATTGTGTCTCTCCTCTCTCATATGTTCATGGTATCTTGGATACTGTTGTGACAATTCCGTCAGTTTCTTTAAAAAAAAAATTTAAAACCCCAAACAAATATTTAAAATAGTACTTCTGTTTTGCTGAAAATCTTTAAAGTCTTTTATTTTGAGAGAAAAATTAATATCAACATGTCTTTCCTGGACAGCATCATTTAAGAACATCAGCACTTTAAAAAGTGCAAGAATCCCAGTTTACCATCCTGATGTCAGTTTATGATAACGTTTATGACATTAATATAATGGATTATGACCTTTCTTGGCTTGTCTGTCTGACAGTTATTCATATATAATACAGTACTTATCACCTTGGTCCTTCCATAATAATAATCCCTTCAATTTTCTGAGCTGTGTCATCAAAACATGTACTCATAAGTGTTGATCTCATCTCTGGGAGAGTAGCACTAGGAGCTCCTTTTGAGCTTTATGTCACCTAAAATCTAGAGTGAAATTGAAGACCAGTTGCAGAAAAATACCCCGGCTCTAACTTTATCACGCAGTCCGCATAATGGCCCTTATGATTTTAAATGATTTACTGAGTCCTGTCAAAACGCTGTGCCTTTCTGTGGTGGAACTTATTGAAGTTCAGAAATGCCATTATTCTGTACAGCTGGAGTGATCTTGAGGAAATACACAATAGATGGTGTGCTACAATTACTTACCTTGACCTTCCTATTTTTTTTTCTCTTTAATCTCCTCAGGATAGACAGAAAAAAAATATATTTTCTTCAATATTTAGAGTGAAAATTTTCTGTGCAATTTGTACCTGCTTTCCTCATGCCCATTTTTACTAAACAGGGTGTCAAGATACTCTTTTTAGATTAGAAGATTCACATTAATCATATGTAAAAGGTGAAAGAGGAAAGTGAAAATTTTGTATGTTTCCAAGACTTGACCACTTAGCAAATACAAATGATATTTGTGTGGACAAGGGGTCACTCGGAAATCTTGGATTAGACACCAAGGCCTGTCACAGCCCTGCTCCATGACTGTGTTCCTTCCCTGTTTGCAGTGTTTGCACTGCGCCTCCCAGTCTTGGGCACCACGATGCTCCTCTGAGCATGGGAGTCAGGCTGGGGCTGTTGCTGTGGTAAGCAAAAGATGTTCATGCCTCAAGGTCAGGTCTCCTACAACAAGCTGATCATTCAACTCTATTCAAACAAACCTGGGAATTGCATGAAACACCTCACACCAGCAAAGCAGGAGTGGGAGCGGGAGCTTCCCATGCACTGAGATGACTCCTGCATCTCCCTGAAACGTGGCAGGCTGTGAGTACAGCCACAACAGCATGTGGTCTTTACACAGTAGATGTTCTCATGCACGTAAGGATCCTTCAAACAATAAATATTTTAAAGAAGCATTGTGCCTTTAGGCTGGCTGAACAATTCCATATGCCTTGGAGCCACACAGAGGTAGGATATTCCCATTCACAACGGGGCTCTGCTTCCACAGCCAGACAGGCCTGCCTCTCCCAGGAGGGCTGAGGCTCTCCAGCCCTCACTGTTTCCCTGGGGCTATTCAGCACTGTCATTCTGGCACAAACATCCCATCTACAAGAATGTCAAGTTCAAGCAAGGACAAGCCTACAGCACTGCAAAGCAGCCCTGGGACATATCTGTGACTACACTGATACCTCTGTCTTCTCCCCAGCATTTTGTCAAGAATGTGACATGCTAACTTTTTTTGTTCCTAATTATTTTTTTTTAAATAAACCAGCACTGTGACAGGGTAGCTGCATGCAGGGCAGGAGTAATGCTGTTCTGTGGGCAGAACAGAGGTGCTCTGGTGCTCAGCTGTCACCTTCTGAAGCTGCCTTCAACATTCTGAATGAAAATGGTTCATCAGTGACATATCCTAGGCTGGCTTTTCAGGCTGGGTGCTGACGAACAGCCATTTCTATCCCTGGGCCTGGTGATTAGTTTTATTCAGCTGAGAGACAAGTACTTGGACATTTGTCACTGTTTCTTTGAAAAATGTGTGCGTGTTTTCTTGGGCTACCAAATGGGACATATGGGAGCTGGATTCCATCTTTCATTAAATCTTGGAAATTGTGTCCTCCTGAGGCAATTAATTAGCATGATGTTCTTGGCTGCTAATGTTTGATTTCAGATTTCAGTGGCAACAGACTTGGCAACACAGATTTTGTGAGGATGGTCTAATGGTTTAGGTTATTAGCTGTGACCTTCACACAGCTTTCTTCAACCCCTCAGCTTTTGCAGAGTTCCCTTAGGTGTGCAGAAAAGTCCTGTGGTTTCTGTCCCTATCTTAGCTCTCTCTTTGAAAATTACATATAACAGCACTTTCCTGCTTCACAGGACAGGTGAAGGACAGATTGCACCTCAGCAGAGGCCAGGCAGCACCACTGCAATCCTCTGCCACCCCAGCTCCATGATGGAGAAGCTGTTCTGCAAAGCTTTTCTTTGATCCTTACGCAGTTTAAGGCAAAATCCTTTACAGTAAAAATTTGTCAAATGAACACATTTCTATTTGTTTACTTTCAGTTTGCCCACTGTAGATATCTACAGGCTGTACAACCTTTATCTTTGGAAAGGACACCAGTGGAAAAAGGCTAAGTGAGCTACTTGATGTAGGCTCACAGGTAAGGTATAGCCCCTCAGTGTCTTCCATGTGTGACCATTCCCAAACTATACCCTTCTGAAATCAATATGAAATACAGCAAAACCACACACTTCTAACCTATGGATACAATCCAGAGATATAATCTAGACTGTTTGCTTTGGTTTTATTACCTCAATTATATTAATAATCTTGTATAACAATGCATGGCCAGAAAACAGTTTCAATTACAACTCAAAAAAAATATATTATGCCTCTCTCAAAGGGAGACTCAAACAAAATACAAAATATCTATTGAGTACAGTTATACAGTGGATAATAGATCCTCTGTGAGGAAGAACACACACTTTTCTGTAGTATCCTTTACACAAAAACAGAGGGCTGAATTTTCCAGGGCAATGGAGAGAACAAACCTGTGAAATGCTAGTGACATTTTATAGATGCACTTAGTAGTACGGTTGCAAATAAGTTGTTGTGTGTGTAGGAGCTCACTTAAGTGGTCATCACTGTATATGATTTGAACTCACAAAGGGCATTTCACAAACCTGTTGGAAGCAGGTGTGCTTCTACCCTGCATTTAAAAAAAAATTAGTCCATGATCTTAATTTAGGTGACTTTTGCCGTCCCTAATATACAATCACATATTTTTTTAAGCATGTATGAAAGGCATTAGCAGGAAAAAAATAAAGGTAAGAAGAATATATCACTAAACAGTACCCGCAATGTTTGATATTCCTTCCAGACAGTTCACTCACATTGAACTGGAATGAGAAAATGCAAAACATGAAACGCAGTATTGCCTGTTTTCACTTGATGCAGCTAGGAGTTCTAATTCAAACACTCTGAGATTGAACTTTGTTTTCATACCTGCCAGACAAACTTTCATTAATTAAAACCAACAAAACCACAAGCAGGATAGCTGAATAACTGAAGGTTAGTTTATCCTATATATCCAATTTACTCGTGGCATGTTTTTTTTAAACTTTTTGCTACTACCCTTATTATCCCATATTATCTTATTGCAGTGCTTTTTCAGAATCCCTTATTCTTCCCATCAATTCAAGATCTATTTCCACACCCCCAGCATTCACCTCCAATGCTCTGACTTTCAAACCGTGTCTTTTGCAGACCACCAGGAAGGAATTTGCAGAACACTGCCTGAAAGAGACTTATTGTGCAGCTAATAAGGAAGGTTGAAATACCATTAAAATTCGGACTTGTGCTTTAAAATGCCATGAAATTCTGAATTACATCTCTGCCTCAAATCCCCGGTTGCACAATTGCACTTAAGTACTGCCGGCGCTGCCGTGCGATCGCAGGCTGCCTGCAGCAGCTCAACCACACAGGCACTTTGGACCCCCACAGCTTTTTGCTCTGGCTCCTGATGGCTTTCCTGAGAGCTGATCACTATTAAGGCTACAGAAGAAAGCACCAAGCTAAAAGTCTAAGCTCTGAATTACTCTGATAGTTTTACTTCAGCCCCTCATATACCACATGGCTGTCTTTGATGCCATAGGACCTCCCTCCCCATTCAAATATTTAGTTTGGCCTCAAAGTTACACTTGCCCTGAAATTATTATCAGATGACAATGGCAAAAAAAAATGCCTAAGAAGTTAATATTTTATCAATCAGTTTCAAAAATTGAGGCAAAAACATACATAATATTTCATACTCTTCTTTTAAATCATTGATTTGAAAGCATTTCGTGAGTGGGTATCACATCTATATGACGGGACCAAGAATTTTCAGTTGCCACATGGTTGGTGTGATGGAACCTTAAGATCTGCTGTGTGGATGGGAGCATAAGTTTGAAAATTAAGATCCAAAGAAGCTGCATGAGAAAAATCCTTATGATTAAAAATTGAAGAACATTGATCTACATTATTGACTGACAATTGTAAATTTTTCCTTTTACAGGAGAGCTGCTTTCTAATTTGTACACAAAAACCTTCACAACCAGTAGTTCTTTTCTGTTCAGGTTTTAAAAATATATTAACTGAATATGGCATAAATATTTTTGCATGTTGATTATGGGGCTAAACTAAGCAATACCAGCATAAGAAAAAAAAAAGCACTATATATTACAGTGGAATTGCTTACAGAACCAACAGCCAGCCTGAAGGGAGCTGCCCTTATGACAAGTGTCCATGCATGATGTAAACCTCTGTTTTGGTGATGGTGTAGTAATTTTCATTGCAAGTGGGTATTACATTTTTAATTGATTCCTAGCAGCAAAGTCTGTAACCTTCACTGATACGTGTCCATTTCACAAGGTTATTGACTTTTGACATATCTTGTTAGATGTTATGATGAGACAGGTTTTTTTTTGCACAGATTGATGTATATTGATATTACATTAGTTCATCAAGGTCACAAATCACACTGCATTGCACTACATTTCTCATTTTCTGTATCATGACAAGAGGTTTATAATATTCACTCTGGGACATATAAAGTGCCTTGCACCCATCCCTTGGATAAATAATTTAAGAAATTGTTGGGAAATAATACCTAATTAGTAGGATCTGCACTCAATAAGTGCCCTTTGATTTAAATTGTATTTGTGTTTTGATAGGTATTGATTTTAGGAATAGGAGAAATGAATAATACATTTTGCATTTCTCCACTGTTCACAGGAAGAATCTGACAGAAATAATGGAGGTACACTCCTGGAAGTGGCCTCTTTGGGGACCTGCGTGGCTTTCCCTAGAAAGCCCATGGGACAGTTAAAGGCACTTCTCTGTGGAATGGCCTGATCCCCTTTTCTCCCATTGATTTGCTGCATAATCCTGGACAAATCACTCAGCCTCTCAAAGCCTCTCCTTTTCCATCAGCAAAATGGAAACAGAATAGTTCCTCATCAGTTAGCAGATGGCCACAAGTCACGGAGAAAAGCAACAGACACCAAGTAGGTATTTTACACATCCTAACTGCCACATGGAGCCAGCAAGTGAGGCTTCCTGTGGGCAGAGGAGAGTCTGGTTCCCCACAGCAGGACCCACGGTGTCACTATGGACCTCTGAGAGCAGCGTGATGGAGCAGGGCAGCACACAAAGAACACACCCTGCCAGCCTCCTCCTGCACTCAGTTCTGCCAGCAGGAATGTTCTGGTCGGTCTGGATATTCGCTTTCCTAGGTGAATTGAAACAAGACTAATTTGGTTTTCCTTGGATGCTAATCCCTTAGAGTGAGAAGAGGGAACAAGGTGAAGTTGTACCATGCAGATAAGCTGGGTAACAGGCTGGTATCTTCCCGAGGCAGTGCAGCTCGGCATGCAGGTAGGCAGGGCTGCTTGCATGAGTGGCCAGGGGTGAGGAACACAGACAGACAAAAACATCTCGGAGGCTGAAAACAAATTAGAATATATAGGTATTTACTAACACTGATTTCCAACACACCAACAGCTGTAACAAATGCAGACTTTATGAGATAACCATAATTATAGAAAAGCTTTATTTTTGGTTTGGCTTTTTTCACCCAGTATGCCAGCTCTGATTTGAAAGGAAAAACCATAGGCTTAACTGTGCAACACAATAAACCATGGCATCAAAGCAAGCATCAAAGTGGCCCCTTGGCTGCTGGCAAACAGTACACTCATAAGAAAAGAGACAATGAAAATACAATAAGTAGAAATAGCGCTTTTTTCCCATAAGATAAACACCACAGACATTCTTTTAATACAAAGAGAAGCATGATCCAATGTGACAGCTTTATATTTGCCAAGTATCATGGGAGGACTGTAAAATACATCCTCCCCAAACCAAGCCAAAGGAGCAGAACAAGCCAAGATGTTCTCATCAGAACAAAGACATCCCTTTTCTTAGGTCTCAGACAGTTAGCAGAATTAATTTTGCTTTTTATTTATTTTAATCATCTCTGTCTCAAGCTAGCTTCAGCAAGATGTGCCAAAATATCTATTAGTGCCTGTCTATAGAAGTACAGTCCACTGCACCAAAATCATTTTATGGTCTTCAAATAATGGAAATTACATTTAAGACTTTTTTTGAATATATAACTTTAAAAAGAATTCTCAAGTAGACAGCTAAGAGCCAGGACTGTGCAACTCTGAAGCAGAGAGATTGCTGTCACATGGAAGAGCAGACAACTCGTGTGTGTTTGAATCCTCAGCCTCTCACAGGGGGAGATTTAAATAATGCGTAGTGGATTTCTTTGTGATGCTTTTCCTTCTCTCTTTTTACAGTTACTATTTTACATTCTTTTAGAAGTATTACCTGTAAATTAAGCCCTATATTCATATAATCACGAATGACATGCAACTTTTCTGTCTTGCCCTTCTACTTTCAGGCAGACTTAGAGAAATTGAGGCCTGACAATTCACAGCCAAGGTGCACAGGAGCAAACAGCTGAAAACTTAAGAAAGGGGCTGCTCAAATATATTTTTACCCTTCTCTCATGAAAGTTTCATCTGAAGAATTTTTTGGGAGCCTTAGCCAGTAAAACAGCACCTGTCACTTCTAGGTTCCCAAGCAGCAGGGACACAGGGGAAAACAAGAATCAGATACAAACAGTCTTTCTTCTTATGTCTGCTGTGCCCTCCCAGATGCAGTAATTCACCCTCTTCATAACTTTTCATGAAAGAAAAGTGATATTAATTATCCTGAAGTATTTTTAAAGAAGATGAATATTGGAGAAGTTCTTACTTATTCCACAAGACATTCTGCTTTCCATGTAAAATGTAATGATTTTCCATGTAAAATTAATGATTATAATAAGTTTCATTTTAAGGCAGGTCCCTCCTGGGTAACCTCTCTAGTAAAGTCTGATTCCAGATGAAGCCAACATGAGAACCATATTTGCTTTTATGAATGCTGAAATGGCCCATGAATCTCAAATAGCATTGCACCCTCTGTTGTATAAATATTTTATGTGTTTTTCTTCAGTAAATACATATATTTTTTCTTTTTGAATCTCAGGGCCCCTTTTGAGCTGTGTGGCTCTTAGAATGTTAATAGAGAAATAGCAACATGAAACTGAAAATAAATGCTTTTAACAAACAGGGAAAGTCTATATTTCACCAAGGAAAGTGTGGTTTAAAATAAAACAGACTCCTGCAATGTCTAAATCCCGCATATTTTCTGCAGAGCATGCCACAGCTATTGACGTGCTGTTGGTTTTATATGTCCCAGGATGCATGAATTATTACTGTCATTTGACATTTTATATTCCTAGTTCCATAGCCTATAGCAACACTTACCGTCAGCTGTGGTAGACTATAGCAGACCTCTGGCAATGCCTCTTATTGATCAAGCACTGCTCACTGTTTGCCTGCTCAGTAATGCAAAGACATCCTAATTCTCTAAGACAAAAAACCCACAAGTTACTGCGTTTGGGATTTCTAGTCTTTTCAAGATACTCAAGACACGAAACACAGATTACAGATACCTTCTCCCCCACTGAGAGGCAAACTGAGTTATCTCACAAGCTTTAGGTACTACAAAAGAAAGCACATTGCGTGATAATACTAAAGAGAAAAGCAGGATGCTAACGCACGGTGCTAATACAACTGGTTATGAAAGGGACCTCAGGAATGAGAGAGAGGTGTTCTGCTGAGTCAATGGAGTTGTGCTGCCAGCTTTATTAACTTCTTTAAAAAGGACCTATACAAAGTAATACAGCGAAAAATTATGTCAAAGGTGCTTGTGATTATGATTTGAATAAAGGTAAATTTGCCCAGTGCTTAGTTAGGTGAAATTCCCCCAAGATAGCAAGAGCCTGAGTTCATGTAAATAATAAAATAGAAATTGCAGATCACAGGGCAGTAGAACGTACCACGACTGACCGTGTAAAGACCCAGTGCAGCAGTGACTGGTTTCTGGGCCTAGCAAACACATCCCCCAACACCCCCTACAGTCAAAGGAAAGATGACCTGCCCCGGGCATGGGGCAAGTCCTGTCCTGTAATGCAGCTCACCACAGCAGCATACCAACCTCAGCCCCTGCCTTGAGGAGCTGGTTTATCACCTGCTCCCTTCTTCCAATCCACACTCTTATCATCTCTGATCTCTCTCTCCTCCTTCCAGGGAGCAGCCACAGCCCCAGCAGGGCTGCCCAGCACAGCCCTCCGTATGGAGTGGGTCAGCAGTGAGCAGAGGCTGTTTCCACCTGCTGCCCAAGGGGCTCCTCAGTGAGTCACCTAAGTGGGAGCATGACGACCAAGCCTGACAGTGGTAGGCTCCATGTCTGCATGCCCTTCCTGCCCCAGCAAGTACCCTGTACTGCAGCAGCCAGGAGTCAGCTCTGACCCACACCTGGGACCTCTGTCAAAGTAGTGACAAAGACAAGGTAAAGGGACATGCTTAGCTTGGTCAGCCTGAACTCCCAGAGAATATATGCAAGACCAGCTTGGCTTTTGCCAAGACTCACAGCTGCGCTTCCTCAGGGTCTAGTCCCTGGGGAACAACCTGGCCCTCTGACGGCCCTACACAGGTCACGGCTCCCACTCAGGGCACCAGCACCCACATAGTCCCAGGGCTAGCTGCTCAAGGACGGAAATGCTCTAGAGTAACAGCACATCCACGTTTGCTTGGCTAAGGATCAGCTTTGATGTGATGCTTGTGTGGTGAGTGAGTGTCCATCCCAGCATCCAACAGTAACCTATCCCAGCTGCTTGTGAATCCCCATGTGGGAAGAGGACCTGAGGGCCTTCCCTGATTCCGGGGACCCATCAAATCCAGTTCTCAGGGTGATCCAGATCTTGAATCTGACCCCTGCAGACCAACCCCATCTGATCGTGGCATTGCTCCTCACTATGACTGCAGAGACAGTGGCTGCAGCACCCTCCTGGCATGCTCTGCTGGTCTTCAGGAAAGGGCTTTTCCTGAAGCTATTGCTTTTAGTCCCCCACCTTTGAGTGCAAGAGTAAGCCTGAAGCATGGCAAAGGGGTTTTCTGCTTACATTGCACCTTTCTGTTCATTCCCTCCCACTGTGTGATCCTTCTGCTTCCCTTGCCTGTCCCACCAGTGTTTTTCTGACACAAGGATCCCCCAGCATCTTTTTTAACTCATTGAATCTCTTGGAAAGCATCATCAGGTCATGAACCATTTCCTCCAAGCACTGACTTCATTTGCTACCTTAGCACAATGATGGAGTAGCTTATCCAGTCCAAACTTGATACAATGAAAAGCCACACTTTTTCGATTTATCCAGTGAGATTTTATGATCACTTGAAATACATCAGCACAGCTCTGCAACTGTAACATCTTATGAGCCACCTAACAGCACAGCCAGAGAGCACAATTCCAGTTGAGCTCAGCTGAACACAGAAGGTGACTTCTGGTGCTGGAGCACTTCATCACTGGGGCAAGACAGGCTGGTGAGGCAGGCAGCATTTGACTTGCAAAGCCTCTTCCTTTGACATTCTAAGAGGGTAGCATGGCTGCACATGAGTTAAACCCTTGCCAGCAAACAAAACATTTTGCTTTGCCAAAATGTTACAATGGTGATTTTGTTCCTGTCTTTTGAAGGCATGAGATTTAATCAACAGATCCTGTCAGCTCCTCAGCCAGCTTGAAGAGAGCTGGTTAATGGCAAAGACCATTGGCATTCATGCAGTCCCACCTCCTTGAATGCACAGTTCCTCTTTGGTTGACTTCTCCCAGGGAGAAACCAGTTTTCTGCCTCATGCCTGGAAATGATGGAAGGTGCAAAATCCAGGCTAAATGCTGCTCTTCTCTGCTTCATGAGGCTCAGCTCACTGGTCTCACATTCCTATGGTCAAATCTGTCAGAGAAAACATCTGGAACATGCAAACAAACCCTCAAATTCAGACACCTGGTCATAACAAAGACAGGGAGGGGGTTTGTGCTGCAGTTGATTATCACTAGGGTGGGAAAAGCCATGTTCCAAACAGGACAGTCAGAGAGACTGCTACAGGCACTTGTGGGACAGGACATCCACAGAAGTGGCACAGATTGCAGGGCCAAAAGCAGCCTTTGGTGCTTCGTGACAGCACAATATGCATGTAGGTATTTAGGTTTAGAAATATACATACACACATAAACATGTTCAACTACACATCATATGTATGTATGGCTGTACGTATAGGTGCACATGATGGTATCCTACATTTTCAGTGCACTTTTCAGTGCATCATATGCATCTGTACAAGAAGACCATAACTCCCGTGGATGTTTTATGAGCTGAAATGGGAATTTTACAGCCGTCCAAATCCTTACTTTTGAATCTTTCAGTATCTTTTTGCAACTGGGGAAGCATCTAATTTTGACTTATTGACATCTGTGCACTTTACTGAGTGAGAAGGACTAACTCCTACCATAGTTTCCTCTGAATCCTCATATGAGGAAACAGGATTATTCCATTTATGCAAACACCAGATGTAGCAGTTTTAATAAAACCAAATGCCTTTAAATAAAATACTTCGTATAATTTGATTTATTTGTAGTCTTGCTTCTAAGATTAAAAATATCTGCTGTCTTCCCATGATCAATAATCCAATTTTTAAGGGGCTGTTACTTTCATTATAAACATATAAAAGCAATCCAAGCTACTAAAACCCTGTATACAGACACATTGTAAAAGCCAAACTACTTTTTACCCAGCAGGCAAAAAAGGAGACATAAACAGGTCTGAATTCTTGCAGGCATAAATATTTTAGACAGACTAGAAAAACCTTTGGGAATTTTAGACCATAATTAAGCCCCTTAGCAGACCATTCAGTAAACCACAGCCTGAAGGACCCTGTGGTGGGTCCCAGTTGTGGAGTGAGACATTGAAAGGGTGCAAAAGCCAGCACACCTGCTTCACCCAGGGGCTGTTCACCTGTCACTGAACAGATCACAAAGTCAAGAATGGCTTCATAGGCGTGCCACAAGCATTCCCTGCTCCTGCGTGCAACATGGTGTGTTTCAGCTGACAGAAGAAAACAGAGCAGACACATTTCTCCTTTGTCTGCAGCCAGCTGGGCTTTCTTCCTCTCTGTTTCCACCTCTTTTCTGTCCACCTTCTTCATCCCTCATCCAAGCTCTGTAAGCATCCTATTATTCCAGATATTAAATCAATTAGTGTTAAACTATTACTGTTGTAGATGCTCCTTCTGTCTTCCTATTGCTCAGTAGGAAGTAGACTTAGTGGTGCCACCCTAACTAATGAAAGTTTATTTGAGAACAGCTCAAACCCACTAAAAATTAGCAGCTTGTTCCCACAGACCTGTACTCAAGCCTTCAACCTCCAGCCTGGATTTATCACTGTGGTGTCCAATAAAGTGCTCTTAGCAGACCTCACACTGTCTCAAATACATCTTTACATACATTAGTTGCATTAAATAAATCATTATCACTGCACCAAACTACCTTCTGGCCTCATCACAAGTTAAAGTTTCAGGACCTGCTTGGGACTACTCTGCATTGCTGATATCTGTGAAAGTGCCATCCACAGAGTCACTCCGAGCCAGACACTGCAGTCAGGCTCACGCAGCAACTCAGAAGCACAACAGCGTTTTTAACATCCCAGAAACAGTTACTGCATCATCTCTCTTTATGGCTTTCCTGGAATATTATTTTTATTATTTGGTTTGTACAAAGCACTGCGTCTAGGACATTAACTCTGCCTGCTCATGGGTTATTCCTGCTTAGTGAGGAATGCATGGACTTCCTCTTAAACGTGATTTTAAAATTGCGTTGATTATGAGGAAAGCAAAGCACAAATTGTCATCAGAGAATTTATCAGATCTCTACTGTTTGTGTGGGGGTAGGCAATGTTTCTGATCTCACCAAAACACAAAGATTTACAGAAGACATACTCTTAACTCTTGCCAACCCAAGTCTAGAATTCATTCTCAACTGGTTGGAAATGCAAAACCAAACTCTTTCAAATCTTATCTTAACCTAGCTTTTTATGAAGGCTGAATCGCATTTACAGGTCTGTTTTCACTACCAGTAGTAGGACAAAATTCCTCAGGTTGCCCTTTCACAAAGACACTCTTAGTTCATTTCATATTGAAGTTTATTTGGCTTTGGCTTTTTATAAGGCAGCAGCAGCAAGTAATTGCATGGAACACATGTTTTCATTGTCCCCATCTGTAATTGTAAGAGGGTACAACGAGAGCAGGGATAGTGTATAAACATCTTACAAAATAACCTTTGGACTTCGATAAGGATGCATTGATTTCAGTCATATGGTTATTGCTGAACCTTGATATGAAATCACTTTATATGAATGTATATTTTATTTTAAATACTTAGCTCCTCTAAATCACAATCATTGATTTTTTTTTTCCTTTTTGACAGTAGCAAACCACATCAGCTAGCTCTCCTCTTAGGAAAAAAATAAAATAAAAAGAGGACCTACAGACCAGCATGTGGCCAGATAGGACATTACTTCATCTTTTGTCATGGTTTGGTAAACAGAAAACCTGCTGAGATTTAGCTGGGACCTGGTGCTTACTCATGCTCCTTGTAGACCTCAGGCCAGCTGAACGTGGATGAACATCAGACAGTGCCTGTGACCAGCAGCAGCTCATTAGGGCAGCCATGGGGCACATGAGCCCCTACACTCTCCTACTTTTTATTCCCTTGTCTCCTTTTGTTTCCATTTTCTTTCTGCATTTTTCCCCATTTCTTCTCTTTGTCTGCTATTTCCAGTCATTCCTTTCTGCCCCGTTCCTCCTCTATCATTTTCCTTTAAAAAGAAAAAATCTCCCTCTCCTCTGCTTCCTTCAGGAGAGGAGAGGTGGGTAATGCTGTAATTTAGTGCTGATTTCTTACCTAGCCTGGGATAAGCAGTGAAGAAGTAAGGAAACAACAGGTATTTTGTTTGCAAAATGTCACCAGGTCCTTTAGGACTGACCCTGACACAATACCTCCAAGAAAAAGAAATCAATTGCAATTTTTAATAGGCATTGGATCACAGCTCAAGGTACCACTCCTTAAATGCAATAATGAGTCAGCTCCTTCTAGAAGTTGCCACATACAGAAAACATTTTGCCAGTTATTCACGAATAATTCTACAAAATTAATCACAACCATTATTTAGTGAGCTCTGTCACATCAACTTTGCCATTATTCAATCCCCTTGTTTTTACATACCTATTCAAATCCTGAAAATAAAGACTTCTATTAACTTAAGAACATCTTTCTGAACTTTTTAAAATGCAGTAAATTCTTGGTTTTCTGCCTTAAGTCACACAAAGGAGAAGGCAGTAATAGCTAGCAAGAGTTCTCACAAAAACATTAGAGAGACTATAATGCTACTATCACATTTTAATGTGAGATAGGGTTCTGCACCTCAGATTTAATGCGCATAGAACAGGTTCAAGTACAATGGCATTTGGATAACAACATTTAGAAGCATGAAATTACAAGCGTACTGACAGGTTTTCTGTGCTTCCTTCTAGCACAGAAGCTGCTGCTCTTTGTCCCCCTCATCCCTTGTCAGAAGCAGCCCAATACTAATAAATCTCAAATACACTTTTGAGATTCATAGCAAGGGCTACAACACCCGAGTGGAATTTATAAACATTTCTTAAAATTGTTTCTGCGTCATGCTAGAGCACAGATACAGAAGGAAAGGTCTCTTTGCCCTGTCCCTGGGCATCATAAGTGAAAACAACTTCCTTCCTCTGCCTGGGATGTGATCCCTGCATGTGCAGCTCTAGAGGGATGTGAAGAGGGGCAGGTTCCTAATTCTTGCTGAAGCAGCCCTGGGCAGAACTGCATGTTCCTTATGACCAGTAGAGATAGGGCAGCCTTCCAATGCCTTCTTCTAGCTCAGCTGGGCAACCAAAGATCTTTTTAGGACACTTACTCTAAGTATTTATGAGTATTTATGTAAGGTAGCAGCAGGGCTTTAAAATCTGGCAGTGCCTAGAATTCACAGGCCTCAAATCTGCTACACAATTAAGATTTGGGGTTAGATTTCTTTTCATGCATTTATATAACCTCAGAAAGTGCTTTGCTCAGAGCTGTCAGTCAGAGATGTTCCAGGATAATTTCTAAAACATTAGGGAGTTTCACACCCAATGTACAGCAATCTGTTTGGATCCGAAAACTAGAACATGCTGTAGTAAACAGTTTTTTTCCTGATCTCGTTTCATGTAATTGGGCAGGAAAACTGAGGTATCAGAGGCTTGAATCCTGCCTGGAAGAGCAGCGGTCCATCATGGGTTACAGTACTGGATTGTGACTCCTCAGCTCATCAGACCAGTTTCCTCTACCTTTTGTCACCCACTTGGCAATCTGGTGTCCCCAGCTTTTCACTGAGCAGCAAGTTAACACAGAGAACTGCAGGGATTTGTTTAATGCAACAAAAGCTTTTGTCTTGTGAATATCAGGCTTAAATCATTGTACGGCTATATCCTCTGGAAATCATACTCAATCTTACAGAGCTTTAGAGCAGCTCTTTGGAATCCAGTAGAAAGATTGGAAGTTCCTAAAGAGAGAAGTCCTTAGCTGCAGTTTCTTTAACCGAGACTCCTCTCTCCTATGATTTCCAGCTCTCATATTCTAAAGGTAATACTGGAAAAAAAAAAAAAAAGAAAAAATCGCTAAACTTTTAAGATTGTGTTAGTGTAAATAATACGAGAATAATATTTACCAGAGAAAAGAATTTCCTGTCTTAGTCAGTCTCCTTCCATGGAAACCCTCTTACACTGTGCTTTCTGCATATGCAAGAGAGAATCCAAGGTCGAGATCCCGGGGCCCCGCTGATGCCATGGAGCCCCGTCCTTCGGGCTGGGCAGGGAGGAGCGGCTGGCCCGGGAGCTGGGCACAGGCTCCCGGAGCCCCGGCTGCTGCCGCGCTGCTCACGGGTGGCATCCCCGCCCACCCCTCCCTGCCCGGCCCCGAGCAGGAGTGCCGCAGCACTGGCTCTTCCCAGGCATCCCTCCTGCCTCCAGGCAGAGCCACATTAAGGCAAAGCCGTGCCGGCACTCAGCACCACACCCTGAGACGAGGAGTAGAGGCATGGGACAAACACAGGGACCATGGCATTGGCCTTGAGCACGTTGTTTTTGTTGTTTTCTGTTGTTTTTCTGGGGGATTAGATTGTTTCTATTCATGAAAATAATCCACCACCTGGACGACTGAAGCTCCCAAATGTCCTGGCCCCAGGTGACCCCACCTGGGCCTCTGTGAACCCCTTCTACCCAGGATGCATGCCTTGTGTTCAGCAGCTCCTTGTACCCATTAACCTTTAGCAGAGTGCATAGAGCTGTTGTCCTGCCAAGAACTTTTCCTTCCTTAGGAGACCCTTTTTTTCCCCTTCAGCTTAAAGAAATAAAAGGAAATAAAGTGCTTTTGAAATTAAATTTACCACCTGCACATTTATGTGAGGGAAAACATTCTCACCGGCTCCACTCAGACTTCCATGCTGTTGTAAAGGTACTGTGCTTAACCCTAGGGAACTGATAGTACATTTCATACTGCCATCTTACTGCAGCACCTCACTCCGGGCAGTGCTGGAATACTGCAGTTATTCTGTTCACATGTGCCTGCACACACAGGTGCACACCTGACTGTAAAACACTGCTGTATTCTTAAAACAAACATGTTCAAATTGCATCATATTAACAGAGTATCTTTTGGTTTGAAAAAAAAGTCACCTATTTTATATCCCTTATCAATCATAATATCTAAATTTGGAGCATCCAGGTAGCATACTCACTGATTTCTCAGTCAGCTTCCTGTATTTTCCTTTTGATAATATTTTTCAACCCCAACACCGAGTGGAAGAGCAAGTCATGATGCAACATGTTAAAAACAAGAGCAATTGCTCATGTACCCTGAGTAGCAGAGCTGCCGTTCCACTGGGAAGGACAGCCTGCAGCTCTGACAGCCTGCAGCTCTCATGCAGGCAGGACTCCCACAGAGGGGAGCATGATTGCATGTCCCTAACACTGTCATACCACTCTTACTGTTTGGGGACACGCTTTCCTGCATGGACAGCATTTGGGTATTTTGTTGTAAAAGAAGAGAAATGGCTAAAATACAAAACTTCCCAAAAGTTGTCAATAATAGTAAGAATAATAAGTCAAATCATCATGTTTTGGTTTTCTATACAAGGGTATGCTGAACTATCAAAGAATGATAGATCTCTCTCTTCCAAAGAGAACTAGGCAATAGCTCTTCCCATATCTCAGATTAGATGCTGGTATTCATATCCTAATACTTATGCTACATATGTATGCTTTAATGTCCTTTATAAAATGCTACAATTGAGGCTCCAATTGGGGTGGCCCAACCCTCAGATCAGTCTCAGCCAATGCTCATGTAACATCACAAACTCAGCAGGGTTGCCCTGCATTTAGACTGCTTTAAGAAACTTGGATTCCCATTTTTCATGCTGTCCTGTCTTTTCCCCACTTGCACCTTGGCACAGGGAGCAAACAGAGAAGCACAGGCTGTAGTGTGCTTCTATACTCAGTTCCTTGAGCACAAAGCAAAGATGCAAGGGTCTGGAGCAAGGATCTGTCCCAAAAGAGGCAGTATGGAATTTGTCACCAGAAACAGGAAGCTGCAAAAATTTTTTTTACCCTGCAGGAACTCTGAATCAAAATATCTAGAAAAAGTGCAATTTAGTAAAAATTGGATCATCCTTTTCATCATTGTTTTCATCTGAACCCTTGCAATAGCATTTTGAATAGAGCTTCTCTGAGAGACAAAGAGGTTTTGTCCTGGGAAGCCACATCCCAGCAAGGGCAGACCTCCTCCTGTCACTCCCAAGCAGCAGATCCAGGCCACCCCAAGTCCTGGCTTCCCCGACCCTGTGCCCAGAGGACCCACTGGAAAACACTTCATCAATTCACACAGGCATCGGCATCTGCCTGAGTCCAGGCATCCAAGAAGCACCAGGAGCAGCAGACATTGCAATGTTTAAATTTGCTAACAAATAAAACATCGCACGGCAGCAATGTTCCAAATGAAAGGTAAAACTCACAGTTGAAAGAGGCTGTAGGATGGTGGCTCTGTGCACATTGCAGACTCCATCCTGCTCAGAGGGGACACAGCAGCTGCCTGTGCCTTTCCTCTGGGGGTCAGCTTGGACCTCCCTGTGGCAGAAGGGATGCCACGCAGCCTGGCCATCCCCCTGCCACCAAGGCCAGCCACAGCTGCTCCTGCCATCACTGGCTGCATTATTTCCAGCCATTAAAGCATTGCTCTGCAGGCTTGGATTTTCATGTCAGAATCTAGGAGCTACATAATAAATCTACAAACCAAATTATAGGGCTGAGAACCTCTTTCCCCACCAGGGCAGAAACAATTTTGACTCCTGTTTGTCCTCTAGCAGTCTTTTCCTACAGGTGAGTGGCCCACAGTGCTTCACCACAATTAACCATGGCCGTGGCTTTTAGTAGCAATTTGTTTTCAATTACCTCCTTCAGGCAAATCTAAATGATCACCACCAGTTTTTTCACATTTCTTTCTGCTGCCAAGTCTGTATCAAAGTGCTCAAAGCCTATCAACTGTCGATTCTGCCATATTCCAAAGAAAGCATCATCACCAAGGCAGCCCAAACCCTGTGTTGCTTTGCCCAGCGCAGCTCCATGGGCATGGACAGAGATTTCTCCCCAGTGAGAGGTGCAGGTCTTACTGCCACAGAGCCACCCTGGTGTCAGCTCTGCTGAGTCCAGGGGAAGTGCACACCTACTAACAAAACCACTATTGCCTGGGGCTGCAGGGCCAGCAGAGGAGTGGCAGCAGCTCCTGTCCCAGCTGAGCCCTCTGAGGCGCTGACTGCTTCCAATGCTAAGGGTGCTCACGCAGGCTTGAACACATGCTGCCTTCCATCTCTGAAGTATTTCCACCACTCTAAGATAGCAGACTTAAGCTAATCCTAACAGTAGTTCTTCCAAAGTAGGGAAATGAAGAAAGGAAACTGCAGCACGCTGTGGATCCTAATTGCATTTGCTCTGCAGGCTCTGAAATGTCAGTCAAACAAATACGCCATCGCCTTTACTGCTCTGCAGTTGCCATTTACTATTTTACTGGGAAATTGTCCAGGAAAGGGATACTACCTAGAAGGGACCATTATGTTAGCACTGGAAACCAGCAATATTTCTGAACAACCCCATGGGCCCATTATCTATTCCTACACTGCGGAAAGACAAGAAGAGCCAGAGTGAGCCAATTTGTGTTTGTGGTAGCAATTGCAGCAGTAGAGGGGATGGAGACAGCCCAGGACCCAGCGGGCACATTTGAACTGGTGCATGCTCTGGAGCTGTGACAATTCACACCAGAGAAGAGCATGATTCAGTGAGTGAAGAGAAAAAAAAAAAAAACCATCTTAAAATGAGTTCTTTTATGAGCCTGAGTTTCATTATGCAACTTTTTCAGAGTTTATGAGAAGTGGAGTAAACAATATGAAAATGCAGAACATGCCCACTCTCCAGCTCTATCAGTCCACAAACCCAGTAATTTCCAAGACTTGCAGAGACCATGGGGCAGATGAGTTTTGCTGAAGTGATGAAGCCCCTTTCCCTGGGAACAGCCCCACTAAAACCATCTCTTTTTCTCTGGCAATGCCTCTTGCCCTCCACAGAGCTCAGTTCCTGCTATAGGCAGATCCCTGATACTTAACTACCACTGTCCTAGTCTTGGAGTGAATGACTGAGATATTTCATATGCAGAATCATTCTGAATCACCCCATTTTACCACTACTTTATTTCTACTCCAAGTCAAAAGAACATAACAAAGGGTACTTGGCCCGCTTCTACTTACTGTAATTCCTCACCTGCTCCCCGCAAAGAAACACAGATTTAGCTGGACCAGATCCCAATGACTTCCAAGCAAAGCTCAGTCTGCCTGTCCTTCCCTCTCTTCAGGTAGTTAGTCCCAGAGGCCAGTTTCAGATCTATTTATAGATTCAGCCTCTGTGGGCAGGGTGAGCAGGGCCTGTGCCCAGCACAGCTGAGGAAAAAACCATCCATTGCCAAAAGAGGCAGCTCCCACCCCTCTGGAAATCACCTTAGCCAGGAAAACCTGTGCCCTCCCCACCAGCACCTGTGAAGGCTTGCTGTTCACATAAGGTTCAACAACCATTTCATTTGTGACATTTTTTGGTTTTCATCACGTTGTCTCTGGCACTGAAAGCACAAGTGGATCATGCTCAGTTAAGCTCTTGTGTCAGGGCACCCTGTGCCTGGTACTGAGGCACCAGTAACAAGGCCACACAGCGTCCTGCAAGCAGGGGACAGGGATGGGGCTGCCACCAGCAGTGCTGTGGCTGCTTTTGGCACTGGGATTGTTGTTCTGCTGTGGGCTGGCGGCTGCATTCTCTGCCTCACACGGATGTACACCTTGAGCATTCGGTCCCTTCCTAATTTTTGCATACTTATTTAGCTCTAGGTATAGTTTCTGCAGACATACAAGCTGAATGAATACTAATTTTTTTTCATTTTAAATGAAACAAGTGCCATGTTTTATAACCTGTTTGTCTCTCAGATTGGATTTCTTAAATTCACATGGGTCATGCATTTTCATAAACCACATTGGTTGCAGTAAGCTGTGTTTGAATCATCATTTAGAGAAGTGAAGATTTAATTTCATGGTGGAATTAAGGTTGACATTTCCTTTTTATTTACACTACACCAAGGATTAATAAGGTTACTATAACCTTAATCTTTGATAGCTCAACAATAGAATACTCCGGGATTACCGCAAAAGCTGGATTTTAACTCTTTTAATCCCATTATTGTTGATAACCTTATCAACACTGTGCTCCACCACAGAGGTGGAGTGGAAGGATCTCAGACTCTGAAATTCCTTACCATGGAGCAACGCTCGTAGTTTAAATAGAAGAGCCAGAGACAGTTGCTTGGTTGATGCCTGCAGTGAGGTTCACAGTTTGCAGTAAGGCTGCAATGCTGCTTTTAAGCGCCTTGTCAGAGATCTTTGCCAAGAAAAACATTGGTCCAGTGGCATATGTTGGCGGAGCAATGCAAGGTTGCTCTAATTCCCTTACTTTGTTTTTCCCTCCTCCCATGTGACAACTACTCCAAGAATCAGACTGCCAGTCTGGCAAGTTGAGATCCAGAAACTTACTGCTAATTACCATGTTTACAATTCCCAACCTGTCTGTTGGTGCCAACAATCAAACCGCATCCTCTTGAGTGCACCAAAAGACACTTGCTGGCAGTAGTTTCCTAAGGTTCCAGGCTGGCTACATTAATTACTGTTAACTTAATTTTTGCATGTTGAAAAGCAGCTTTAATTAGCGATTCCATGGATCAAAATCATCCTTTTATAAGTTTCAAGGAATAGAAGCTCAACTTATAGGCTACTTACCAACCTATGAGTCTTTTATTTGGAAACACAAGTGGTAATAAATTTATATGTGGCCTAATAAATAAAATAGGCAGAGGTTCAGTAAAAATCACACCAGGAAACAAAAGGTTATGCTTTCCCTTTGAATTAAAAGAAGCAGCTCTAAAAAGGCAGGTTGGATATATTTTATCATCCTCAGTAAACATGTGACTGCACAGAATAAACCACATTCTGGAGGTATATCACTGAATCAAAGTATTTAATGTATTTTTTAAAAAGGCACGTATTTTATGAACTCAGTAAAAGAGAGCCCAAACTCAAGTAACTGCAGGGGAGAGCGAAGGTCCCCTGTGTGCCCTGTGAGTCCTAGCCTGACACTCCTGAAGGCCATCTGACTACTCATTTGGGATCCCCTTTTGTTGAGCACATGCTTCAACCCTGCCAGAGTCAGCAGAGCACACAGGGCTGTGCAGTACCTGGGAACAGGCTGCCCACTAAAGGTCTATGCCCAGAGCACTCCCTACAGAGCCCACCCTATGCCCACAGTTCCCCCCTTCCAGCAATAAATTTCTAAACTGGATTTTCCATGGCAATGGGATTCAACCTCCCTGATGCTGGCTTTAAAGTGTTGGTCAGTCGATAAGAACTGCACTACATCGCCTCTCTGAAGATGTTTTTCTCTGTTCACTGACTGGCATGGAGCTAAAAGATGGAGAGCAGAGCTACCCTGAGCTCTGCCTGATCCAACTTTGTGCTTCTGGAGTGGATAGGCTGCTGCCCAGCACAAGGCTGGCCTTAGTTGCTCTTGGCAGAATGTGGGTGCTGGTGCAGCCAATGTCTGTCTGTGCTGAGGCTGCAATCAGTCGCATCTCTTAGGGGCAGTTTGGTGTGTCACAAACATCTGAACTTGGACAGTTTTAAGAGGACCCTGCATTCAGAATAGAGCAGCACCATGCCCATATCTGCTTATCATAACACTGGTCCATACCTGGCTGTGTAAAGATAAGCCTAGGTGTCTGATTTTAGGCCCCTTTTTCTAAAAACTTGGTCTAACTGGTGCCCTAACAGGCTAGAGTGACATTGTCTTTTCTGCCCTGCAGAAGATTCTCCACAATCTCATCAAGACCCAATGCTCCAACCAACCTCCCTGCTCTCCTGACAGGGTTTCACAGGCAGCCAGCCACTGACAGGCTCCTTCTCCTGCACCACAGTCCTACTCTGTGAGGTTGCAGTGGGCTACTAAGGAAAATATAATCCAGGGCAAGATTCAGGCATATGAAAAGCAGTATGGAGTAGGGGAAATAGAGCCAAAGCAGGGAGTAAGCCAAGGAGACAGACACTAAAATCAACAGGCATTTTAACTTACAGGGGAAGAAGGGAAGGAAAATGAATCAGTGCTCCCAGAGGAGGTAGTCTGAATCTACTCTGATCCTAAAGCAAGAGAGTGGAAACAGGCATTTAAGAGCAGTTCATTTATACAAGGCGTACTGAATATACCGAGCAAACTACCAAAGGAGGCAATAAACCTGAATCTTGGAGAATGGTTTAAAAGGACTTAGATTGGCACTTTAGAGCAAAGAGATATTTGAGGCTACAAAGGCAAGCAGCAGTGCACAGAGACATGTGGACACAGCTCACGTGGCCCACACTATTGACGTGTTTTCCCTCCCCAACCCAGCCTGCTGAGCTTGATTAGTTACGTCTTGTATAACTTACATAGTCTAAAGAGAGTCGGCCAATTTCCACTCAATTTATAATTTAGCAAGCAGAGGAGCTTGATTCTTCTAATTTACATAAAACATACATAAAACTGAAAACAAAATAGCTTTAGAGCACATGGGCAAAGTACACAAGAGCCACAGAGGAAAGCGGGAGTGAAGGATGTGGAGCAAAAGCACTGTCTGGATTGTGCTTTGCTAAGGGGTTCTGAGTACCTTATTTATGATAAATATCTCACAGACAAGCAGGTTTTCATCCTCACAGACACATGTTGGTGGACAGTCAGCACACAGACATACCTAACCAATGCCATAACGCTGAATGGGGCTTTTTTACTGCATCTTTCTTTTTCTAGGTAGAGAAATATTGTTGAAAACCCTCTGCAACAATATGGCAAGATGGAAGCAGTGTGTATGAAGGTAGAACTGCCTTCCTCCCATTTCTACTTGGACATGTCCTTTTCTCATGAGGAAAGGCAAGGAGCTCTCACCCTGTGGGGTAAGAGCCAGCATTCCACTTCTGGGGGAGCAGCAATAGGGCTGCGCTCTTGTGACCATTTCTCCTGCATTCCTCCTCCATGACTGCTGAGTTCTGGCACAGCCAGCAAAGGCATTCTCAGAGAGGAGACACCACCTGCCAAGTGTGGAAGCTGGTATTCCTCCCGTGGCATGGTAGGCTCCAAATCGTGCCTCTCTTCTCCATTTGCCTGAGGAGTCATCCTGGGTACTAACAATAGACTCCATGGAGGCTGGTGGAGCTCAGGCTGCCTCACCAACTTCTGTCTCAATTCAGTCATTTCCAGTGAGCAATGTATAAATAGATGCTGCCTCATTATTGATGTATATTGTGCAAAGGGTTTAGCCAGGGATGAAGCTTGCCTGCTTTCCTTTTATGGATAAAAAGCGGGATCCCAGAGCCTTTATGTGAGATCTCTGCACATGTCAATCAAACCACACCAGAAGGAAGATTCTGTGCTCTTAGGTCCATATTAAATGGCAGCCACATGGCCACAAGCCCTTGGGAACAAAATGCATGTCTGTGCATGTGTGTATAGGCACATTTACAAATATGCACAACAAAACCAAACGAAAAAAAGAGTTGTGATGGTTGTAGCCTAATTTTTCTATTCCTTTTCAAATCCCAAGACCAGGTAGTAGTCTGGGCTACTCTGACACAAATCTCATTTGACATTGTTATAAACCACTGATTTACACTAATGGAAGAGTTAGCCTCTGATTCAGGAAGCAGACCTTAGTGGCTGGCCCAGGCCTGAGCCTCTCAGCCCTGCAGTCTAGCTGTAGCGCTTTGATACTTGCCAGCTAAATTTGATCATGGACTCCAGTGAAGGAAAACTATCGATATTTCAGAAAGCCATTCCTCACACTTCTGAGCAGCAAACGGCCCATCACTAAGAAGGCCAGACCCTTGT
Organism: Phainopepla nitens; assembly: GCA_013400175.1. NCBI lineage: Eukaryota > Metazoa > Chordata > Aves > Passeriformes > Bombycillidae > Phainopepla > Phainopepla nitens. Next base: position 975,669 of record VXBQ01016905.1, read on the forward strand.
CAGCATGAGCTGACTTATATGAAATGAAACACTGACCTCACTGCTAGCTCCAGAGTTAATCTCAGAAGAGAGATTTTATTAGAGAAAGCAGAGCTATTGTTCTGAGCCTTTCTACAGGGCACACATTTAAGTTTTGCATCCAAGAAATGTGGAATACTTAAAAGAGAGTGCATTTGATAAGAAATAAAACCTGAAAACTCTAGCTAAGTATTGTGTGTGTGGATTTATTTATTTGATTTGTTTTCCTTGGATTTCTCATCATACCCATACAGCATCCTTTCCCTCACTGGAGTTTTTCCTCCCTCTCTACCAGGGAGGCTGGAGCAGAGTGAACAGCACCACCTCACTGCAGCTCCAGCAAAAGAAAACTAAACATATCTATGTTCATCTCCAACCAAGGGGCTGGACTGGTCCTGCCTTCTTTGCTGGTAAGAAATTACATAGCCAGAAATGACAAGCATCTAAACAAGAAGAGCAAAAGGGAGTGGGTTTGGCTCTTGCTTCCTAAAGCAGAACTTGCAGATCCAGTTTTCATCAAGTGGCTCTTTGAACATCTGAAGGTAAATGGATTTTTGTTATCACATGTGCGATACATGATGGGAAAGCCACGTCATAACCCAACAAAGGAAAATGAATAGTAAAAACAAAAACACAATAGTAAAAAAGTAAAATAGTAATTGCTTGAAAGCAATTACGTTATTGTGTTCTGCCTAACTCAGACCCTGGCAAACGTGGGGAGAAAGATCTCTTTCTTAAAAATGGAAAAATCACTGCCTCTTAAGTTGAGGTCCAAGAAAGTTTCCACTGCTCTCCTCTATAGTTCAAGACCTTCAGAAAAAAAAAATTAGGAAATGAAACGATCCTGACATTTCTAAAATAAAACGCGATGAGAAAGAAAACTCCTTCCATCCCCTCAAATCTTTTGAATATACTGTAAACAGGAAGAAGGACAGCAAGGTAGTGGAGGAAAGTACGAGAACAAGAAACAGTTTTTACCATAGTGGTCATTTTTAACAACCAGAGCATCAAGACTGTAATAAGTGTTGCTCCAGTAAAACAGCAAGCAATAAACTGTAAAACAGAAGAATGTATCATGGCAAATTGATGAAGAAGTAATATGAAATGCATTTTCTTGGAGTAACCACATAAGTTATCTCCTGAAGAATGATTGTTAAAGGAAGAGTTTCCAGATAGTGGGAAGCATTAGTGCATCAAGCCTCCCTGCTCTTACTATTTTCCACCTAAATTAAAGAAATAAAATAAATCTTAATAATGCAGTAATTAGTGGTGCCTTTTTTTTTTTTATCAGCATCTTGTTAGGAGAATGTGAATATTTGCACAGCTATTACTATCAGATAATCTAAAAGTAGTCATATGAAATCTACATTATCTATGTAAATGCCTCTGTAAGATGCAGTGAGATGGTTCTTTTTTTGGTAACAGGCTGCACAATTGCATGCTGTACTGTTCTGGTTCATAATGTTCTTCTTTCTCCAATTAGAGAAGACCAGCCCCATGTTGATCACTTTATCTTTGATTTCCAATGATTTAAAAGATTGGTTTGACCTGTGATCATTAATAAACTTTGTGGTATTGTCCTGACTTAGTAAGGGAAACGCTAATATTACAAACAAGGTTATGAATCAGCAATTGTTAATACTGAAGTCAGCTATATTTTTCCAAGATTTCATGCCTCATGCAATAATGTGAAAGGAGTGTACACTGCATGCAACTCAGATGAGCTGATACAGAACAACATGGTGGTGACAACTGACCCCAAAACAGATAAAATATCTACTTAATTTGAAATACTCTTGGGTAGTCTGGAAAGTGTAAGTTACCTCTTGTGGGCCTGATGCCTAGCCCTTTCCCTCTAGTAGTATAAAGTGTTGGGAAATTATCAGAGCCATTTCAGCTCCATGGAGCTGTGTAAAAACAGTCAGAGATGAGAAGGCCTCCCCAGACAGCTCTCCAGCCCTCCTAGAGTGACTACTGCTTGCTGTGTCCTGGCCAAGTTAATTTTACATCTCTCAGGCAAGGGCTTTCCTGCCTGGAGATTGCTCTGCTGCTTCATATCCTCCCCACTGGCTAGAGGGGTACTGGGTTCACTGAAAGGAAATGTTTCCTGATAGCCATGCTGCATTTTCTCCGTACATAGCTTCTAGGTCTGTTTGCACACACCGGGCTACACTGCTTTCCTGCAGACAGGAGAGATTCTGAACCCCCTGAAATCAACGGAAAATTCCCACTGGTTTCTGCAGGAGAATGATTTCAAGAGCAGAATACTCATTTCATTTATCTATATGGGCATTATTATGTAATTTTGGCTGGGTATGTATAGTCATACATATATGTGTGTTTGCATATATAAAAATATATATAAACCACCTCAGCTATATATTCAAGGCTCTTATTTTTCCCATCAATCAACCCACTCTAGTTTCTGGAACATTTCACCTGATTTTTTGTTGGCTGCTGATAACTAGATACTGTTTTTCCAGGAAGCAAACTACCAAACTTGTGTGATGCACCAGTCCTGGTTTCAACACCTCTGGTGCATACTTCCAGCACCACACTGCAGTGCCTCCTCACCTGCAGTTCCTGGTGCCTCATCTCTCCTCTGCCTTCTGACTCTGGGTCAGAAAAGCTGGGTCACATCTACCTTCTAGCATCATCTCCTAGACTCTTTACCTTCCTCAGGATCCTCTCTGTCCTTTGCAGTCAGACTCTTTCCATCACCTCTAAGAATGCTCGCTTGGTTTTTCACTTTTAGACTACTTATTTTTGGCCTGTCATTTAAATTTCTTTTGAGTCATTGTTATTATCGAGCCAACATTTTCAAATAGCTCTATGCATTGCAGGTATGTGATAATCAAGTCCTTTGATTTTTTAGCAATTTGGTTACTAAATGATAGCAATAAAAGGCATGTAACCATCATGGGCGTTAGCCCAGTAAATGTTTCTACCATTAAAGATTTCAGGAGGTAGATGATGATTCTGGAAAAAATTTATGGCTCTTAATAATGAGTGTTATGATTTACCTTTACAACACAAAATGGGGAGGTGTCATAACAGGTACGGGTAATACCTGGAGGCGATGCTTTCCAGAAAAACAGTAATCTATTAAAGGGAAGAGAAGAAAAAGCCTTTTGTGTACGTAAAGATGTGATTTATTTTAAAAAGTACATAAAAATCCAGTTGTGCACATTATGGCTAGCGTGATGTAAAAAGGCAGAGAAAAAGGCTAGTTTGCTTATTCTTACAGCTGCGAAGTATGTGTAGAGCTGCGTGGATTTATAAATATTACGGTCTTCAGTTTCCTCAAGAAAACCCTATGAACACTAGAAACCACCTAAACTGACACGAAAGACAATTACTTGTTATGGGAAGAAAACTTACACTCCCCTCAAAATCATATGTAGTCTTAAAAGCAGAAAGTAAAAACATCTGCATAACCATACACATCTACATGCAACACTGTGGCATTTATTTCAGGCAAATTTGCAGCAGCAAGAGGAATCACAACACAGGTCATAAATATGCACTGCAACAGCACAGCCCCTGCTGAGGTGAGTGGGTGTTGTGCCTCTGTCATTTCTGGGAGAACAGGGCTTTTCTACAATGCTCTAGCCTCTCTTCAGCGGAGGGTGCCTGTGTGTATCTAAGTATATTTATTCCATTCAGGGATATATACATATGTAAGGGCCATAGTTTTAAATATATCTGGAAAGAGCACCTGAAGTCAAATGGCAGTCCCTACCACTTAATTTAGGGTACTGCTAAGCAGAAAGATGCTTCACACTATGGGCATACTCAGGCAGGGCGGTGATCCTGCCTGCACAGGACAGTAGGGACCAAAACTACTCTTTGTTCTCCCACTCGGACCATGGGGCATGATGTGCCCATTGTGCTCGGGGACACAGCCCTTTGGGCAGCTCCCCGCTCCGGGAAGGGCCGAGCAGGGTGGGGGACAGCCGGTGTCACCTGCACTGCACCAGGGCCGCTGCCACGCCAGCGTCTGCTCTGCCATCAACCGCCTGTGCCGCTCTGGGGGCCCTGGCGTGACAAAGACTCACCCATGGCAGCAGCCTTCAAGGCTACTCCAGCGGAGAAAATTACTCAGAGATATAAATCTTCATAGGATTATGGCCTTTAAATACAAGGCTAAGTTCAAGTAATTATTTTTGGGGTAATTTTTTTATTAAATTTTCTACCAGGATGCAGATTACAAAACCCATTTTAAAACAGAAATTTAGCATTCTGAATTAATTAAATAAGTCCTCCCCAGAATAGCTGTTAATGCACAGTTGGTGCTGCCACAAACCTCATTCTAAAATGTCCTAGGAAACGCTCGTACTGGTACAATTAAACCCCCTTATTTATAAAGTAATTTCTTACTATGTTCCACTATAAACTTTTAGTGTAATTTTTGCCGTTAATGAAAATATCATTAGACTACTGGAGGCAGAGAGGTTTTAGAGTTATTTTTTGCACACAGGATTCGCAATTTCTAAAGCGAAGTAGGAAGTGTAGCATTGTAAAAAATCCCTTTCACTAGGGGTCTAATCTTTCCCACAGTGAAATCAATTGGGACTTTGCTATTGCATTGGATAGTAGGATTTGGCCCTAAATATTTTGGATTTAACAGGAGCAAGCTGGTTTTCCTGAGCAGTCCCGTGGAAACTACGTGCATTGCCAGAATCAGACTCATAGTATGAATAGTCACTACTTAGAGGTCTGTTGTTCAGAAATTACCTCTTCTGTCTTTCAATATGTATATGTGACAGACCCCTGGAACTGCTGATAAATGGGGGGAATCCCTCTGAGATCATGCTATTGGGAAACAACATCCAAGAGTCAACACTGAGCATTTACACAATATTCTAGAATCATTTTGGTGAGCATATCCAGTATTTCTCCAATTGGATCTTACACTTTCACTCTTTTAAGCCACACAGCATAGCAATTCCCAAAAGATTTTAGAGAAGAGAAATCTACAATCATCAAAATGTTAATTTTGACAATGACAAAGAGTACATGCATTAAAAATGCATCAGCCCTGTCATTAAGGCATTATTCAGCAAAACCATCTCATCATGCTTTACAGAAAGCAACGAGAAGAAACCAAGTATAAAGAACCATTTGCTAAGCTTGTATTTATGGGTACCAGTCGAATACATACTACAAAAAGTACTCAACCAAGCAAAGAGCAAACAAATCCACGCCCCTTATGTGATGAAATGGGAACTCTTAATAATATTCTAAGTCATGACTCAAGGGAAAATGTCAACTAAAAGCTCTGACCAGAGGAAGGTTTGTAATACAAACCTGGATTTTCAAATAGTGTTTCCATCGCTGTTCCTGCAACACTTGTGAATGTGGCTGTGTTACAGTGATGAACTGACTGTGATTTAGCAGCTGATCATGTATTTTTAAAGCATAATTTAACATTATTTCTGAGGCTGTTGTACATACTAAACTACAAGGAAAAAATTTGCTTTCAAGTGGTATTAGAGAAACACAAGGATCAGAGTGCTAGCATCAAAGATGTGTCTAAAGAATAACAGATCCACACGTCTGTGTTACAACGAGCACTCCACTCAGTACTAAAGGCAACAGACTAAGATTGCGTTGGCAGTTGTTGGAAATTATTAAGTAGGACATTGACAGCCTTTCAATCTCCAAGCAAGAGACAAAGACATTCTCCAGGAGCCCACCTCTCAGTCTCAATGATCACCTCAAGTCTGGCTTGTCCACATTAAAAATCGTTCCTAGCCCCATCACAGCTGAAGTTGGGGAAGGATTCAAAAGGCTGTCTTATCACAGGACTCCTGGTCTTGCCTTAAAATGGCTTCTGATCTAATTCCCTTAAGGCTGAAATCTGGTCTCACAATTGTGACTACATGGCAACAAGACCTGGGATCATATGGTCTTGTGGGGAGGCCTTGAATGGCAAAACACAGGCATGATCACACCCTGATCCTTTTCTCTGCCAGGCTTGTGGACAGAGGAGCAGGGAGAAAAAGACTGGAATGCTGTGCCTGGATTTTCCTAAGCACAACATCTGAAAGACTGACCAGGCTTTTAACCAAATCCTGTGCCCTGCTGCTGAGATTGGAGAGGACAGATGCACTTTTTTTGTGTTAAACCGATGGTGCGTGTCTCGGCCAGTTATGGGAATCAACATTCCCTTAGTTATGTCTCCCACCTGTCCAGCTGCAAGTAGCATTTGGGGAATCCTCAGCTCTTGGAAAGGGCACAAATAAGCCACCACCTGAGCTGCAGAGGGGAAAAAACCCCCTCAGCTCTGGCCTTGAGCATGTGTCTCAATCTAGGGCCTCAGAAGCTGAAAAACTCTGCTGGGCTGGAGCTGGTGTGAGGGTGGATTCTTAATCCTGCCCTCACTAGGTTTCAGGGTGAGGATAAAAGAGCGAGAGGGGCATTGCTTTCACTGAAAGCAACCGGCCTCCAACTGCTCTCCAGGAGCGGCCCCAGTGGATGGCCGGAGCCCTCGGCAGCCGGAAAAGAGGGGCTTCCCCGGGCGTCGGGCGCTCCGCGGCCGTGCGGGGTGTCCCTCGCCTCGCTAGCGTGGGGTGCTCGGCACCTCCCCGCCCGCGGGCACCCCCAGCCCCGCACCACTCGACCGCACCGGGGGCGGCAGCCCGGGCTCTGCCGGGGGGCGCGGACGGAGCCGGGGCCGCCGCGGCCCTGCGGGCACTCCGTGTCCCGGTGGGAGGGACCCGTGGCGGGTGAGGCCGGCCGCCTCGGTTCCCCCATCAGTGCCCCACACCGGGGAGGGGCGAGGGGCCGCGAACGGAGCGGGCTGGGGGCTGCCGACCGAGTGCCGGGGCACCGGGGCTGCCCGGACGGGGCGAGAGCCTTCCCCCGCTGCCGGCGCAGCCTAAAGAGGCTGCCCGCAAAGGCGCAGCCCGCAGCGGCCGTGGCTGCCCCGGCCACCCTCTGCCGAGGAGCTTGGCCAGCCCTGCCGCGGCCCTCCCCAGCCCTGGGCTTGCTCCCACGCACACACACACACCGGGCACCCCCCTCCGCAAGAGACAGGGCGTTCGAGCTCCCCCCGACCGGGCAGAGACACAGAATGAAACATTGCAAAGCGTAGGAAAAGATGGAAAAGGTGCTACCTTGGCAACTAGAGGAGGTGAGGAGCCAGCTGGTGGGCTGGGGGCGGTCGCGCTGCCTGCCTGCCTGCCCGCCGCCGGTACTCTCCTCGACTACGCGTATTCTTAAGCAATAACAACGTAATCCGTATTATCCACCCAAGAATACCCGTCACCGAAGAGAGTCAGAAAGCTGCTGGTGTTGCTGCTGCTGGTGGAAGTGCTGCACCGGGACAATAAATCCATAACTATAATTCGCCTCTAGAAGAAGGAGAATCCACAAGGGTTGCCAAGCGATCTTGTCCCATATCCAGTGGACGCTGAACCTTCCCATCCTGAGGAAGCGAACGAGAGGAGTAGGCATTTAATACACACACGTACCAGTCCCTCTGCTCTCCTGCTCCCTTACTGGAGTGGGCAAGGGCTTTCAGGCGAGGTGAAAGGAAATAAATCAAAGTAAAGCTGACTTTACCTGGTGATTGCCTGAGTTCTTCCTCTGTGCTTCTCTGGTATCCTATTCCCCAGCTGTATGCTCTATCAATTCTCTCTGGGAGCTTGCAATAGATGTCATACGCAGCAACAGATTCCTGTAAAAGAGATGCACGGTTAAGCACACAAATATTACAAATCTCTTTGCATAGGTGGGCTTGGGAAAGCTCCGATAAAGCAGCAGACACGCCTGAGAGACTTTTCATCTGAGCTTTGGAAATGCATTTACAAGTCCTGACTCACACTGACTCGATGTGCTACCAAGAGGAGGGAGGGCGGAAAGGAAGGCGATGGAGAGGAAAAAAAAAATCAAAGAAAAAAATAGCAAAGGCTCCGATCTCACCAGAGGCACTCCTCTGTCAGGCCTCCTAGCGCCATCAAAATCTAAGGCGAAAAAGGCTTCAAAGTACAAATTCAGCGCACTCCGCTCCCCGCGTGTGCCCGAACGACGGAGCCCGGCGGCTGCGAGGCGCCGAGCCGGGCAGGCGGCTCCGCGGCGGCGGGCGGGGGCGGCGGCAGCGCACCTCCGCCCTGACACCTGCCGCCGCCCTGCCAAGGTTTGCAAAAGGCGAACCAGGGGAAGAAATAACAATAATAAAAGAAGTTATTTCCGAATGGCGCCTGCGGCTCTGCCTGTCACCCGGAGCAGTTCCCTTATCAGCGGCGCTCGTGCCTGGGGGAGGCGGGAGGGGGAAGCTTTGTCTGATGATCTGCCGCGGTGATAATAAACGTTTATTGTTCGCCAACTAAATAGAAAGGATCTCTGCAACGTCATGGCACAGCACACTTCGCCTAGCGCTAAGGAACTTCTCCGTGCTATTTCACCCCGGCTCCTGATGCTAAGAACAGCTTCCGTGTGAGTGGTGGGGAGGGGGCAATGAAATTAGCACCGCACGGTCCGAGCCCGCGCAGAGCAGGGGTACTCCGCACTTCTTCAGCCATGAGTAATTATGCAGCACACACAGCCCTCATTATCCACTGCACTCGGTGACTGACCAGCTTGTTGATTAGATTCCAACTGAAATTAATACAAGATGCTTGCTTTTTCTACAGATTTCTTCCCTAACATGAGCCCTTGCCTCTGCTGACGTATTACCACTATGCTTCCTATGAAAACACACGAGAAGACAGCATTTGTTTTGTATCACAGACTCTTGCTTGAATTTGAAAGAAATTATAAAAACAAAGAGAGAAAGAGAAAAAATACTTTTATAGCTACATTACCTTAAATAATTAAAAAATTATTTCCAACACACTCTCCTCTATTTTAATCTCATTTTAGGTGTAATTTCCTCTATCCTCTAACACAGCAAGCTTTCAAGTCGTATTCTAAATGGCAGCTGGAAAGTAAATAACAAACACTGTAATTTTTCCCCGCTGTGAAACTGAAGGCTGTAACCACATTAGCTGGCGTTGGAACTCAAATAACTGATGCAGCGTGTTTCCTTCAACTTGAACAAAAGCCGTTTGAAAAAGTGAAATGTACCGAGTCGTGGCGAAAACACTCTATACTGGTACCCTAGACCGATATTCTCTGAAATTGGGAGGCGCTCCACAAATGCATCGAGAATTAGGCAGAAATCCAAACTTTGCGGGGGGTTGGTGGTTTTTCTGATTTTTGGTTTGTTTCTTGGGGTTTTTTTTTTTGTTGGTGGTTTGTTTTCTTTTTTTTAATATTAAAGAATGTGATTCTCGGGGAAAAGCAGCCCCGCACAGCGCCAGCGCTGTTCTCGCTGCGTCCATCTGACACTGCCCTTCCCCTCCCCGAACAGCAGCCCCCCCACTACTCCCNCGCCCTCGGGCACCGGGGCAGCGAGCCCCCGCCGCGCTGCCCGCCTCGCACCTTCTCCGCGGCGTGCGGGAGGTGCCCGTGGCGGCGCGCCGCGGCACTAAATACCTTTGTTCACCGGCTCCGGAAAGCCATGTTTATCGGCGCTGCCGCCCCGCTCCGCGCCGAAAGAGCCCGAGTGCCGGAGCGCCAGCCCGGCGGGGCCAGGAAGGGCCCCGGGGGGCACCTCCGCCTCCTCCGCCGTGCCCGCGGAGGGGGACGCACACACCGCACACACCACACACACAGAAGGGAGGGGATGGGATGGAGGGAATTAAACAATTAAGCTATAAGGAGCGGAGCTCTGAGCAGGGCTCGGTCTCTTCACGAAAAGCAAATTTCAGAGGGGGGAATATTGATCCCATCCGTCAATAGAGAGGCGCGATGTCTTTCCGTGTGAGAAATTGTTCTGAATTAGGGGGCTTTCTGGTGAAAGGGGAGGGAGCACAGGGAAAAAAAAAAAAGTACAAGAAAGGAAGAAGAAATAGTCATGCCCGCTCAAAGGGAGCCTCTTTTTAAAATTGCTGGAAGATCGCTCCTTTTGCCACCTACCCGAGTAACCACCAGAAATCCACCTCTATTGAAGCGCTTACCCTTTAAATCCAGGTTTCGAGCAGAACTCCAACTGTGTGTAAAGCCAGGGAGTCATCTGATGTGTGATGGGGAATGGGCTCTGGGCAGCAGAAAGCAGCTTTCTCTCTTGGTGCCGGATTACCATGTTAACAAACCCCGTGAAGGGACCCCGGCGCCTCTGGCTGGCCATGTCTCGTTGCTTTCACACATCGGCGGCTGCTCTTGCTTCCCATGTCCCCGGCGATCGCCTCTCAGATGAATGTGGGCTTCCAGAAAAGGAGTCGGGGGGAGAGGAGGAAAAAAAAAATCGCCTAATGCAATCAAATCGATCTGATCTACACCATCTGTCGCCTGCCACTACACACAAGCGTTAAAATAGGAAAACGGGAGACACTGACAGCTCAGGAAGGTTGTTCTGCAGAGTTCATTTTTAGCAGAGCATAATTGGGTATGGACAGCATACAGTTACCAAAGCTGCTGTTAACTATCCAGTAGAGGATCCCGAACATGCTAATGGTGGATTAATTGAGGAAGATCTGACGTGCAAGCTTCATAGTCTCTTATTCATGACTTCCCAACGGGAAAGGACCAATGCCGTGTGGGACTATGGTAACACAGAGTCAAAGAGCTGCTAAGAAAATGGCTCTGTGTTCATAGCACCTCTCTCTGATAACAAACATATGTCGACCAGAACCGTTTAGCAGGATGGGGAAAATGAAATTTTCTTAGCTGAGGTTAGCAATTCCCATCGCTTGCACTTAAAGACAAGTGAAAAATGGACTGCGGATCTAAGGCGCTTTCAAGTGCTGGTCACAGGCTTTGCAGCTAGTGAAAGCAGATGGATCCTGCTCAGATGTGGGGTTAAACCCCAAATTTCTTACTTCTTACTGTGACCAAGGTGCATCCTTAGCAAAGCTCTAAACAAGTAGCTCTGGTAATTTCATCAAGAATGACGCAAGGTCATTTTAATGCCAGGAACCCTTTTGACTTTTTCCAGCGGGAATGGCGCTTGGGCAAGACATTTCCGATCATTGAAATTTGACATAATCTCAGATAAATATGATTTGGGGTTGGGGAGGGGGGAGGAAGGGGGCGGCGAGTTGGGAAGAGATGGAGTATACATCCAGACCTGCAATCACCCCTGCTGCCAACACTCCAATTTCGTCGCGTTTTCTAG
>VXBQ01016906.1:0-23665 GCA_013400175.1 Phainopepla nitens
GCCCGCAGCTCGTGGGCTCGGACGAGGCGCTCCAGCAGAAGCTGGCGGAGGCGATCCTCCAGGAGAAGAGGGACTTCAACATCAGCGTGTGAGTGGTGGGGAGCGGGATGCGCCGCCTGCGGCCCCGGGCCCATATGGGGCCCGCTGCCGCCCGGTCCAAGAGGTGCAAACCAGCGGCTGCGACGCGAATTCACGAAAAGCTTCCGCTTCAGATCCCTGGATGCACCGAAATTGGTTAAAAATGCAGGTTCCGTCGGAGCGGTAGAGCACGCGGTTTAGAGAGACACTTCGCTCTGGCGAACGCTAGAGCGCACCACTGCCCAGATGTGACCGCATCTGCAGCGGGCAAACCCCTCTGTCCTCAGGGCAGGCAGTTTGGGCAGACTTGGGAACATGGGGGGCGGGAAAGCATTTCCCACGTTCATGTTCACCATGCACATACCCTCTGTGTGTCGCACAGATGTTTGATTACTAAATTGGAAAGGTGTGAGGGCAACACAATTTTTTTCCCTCGCCTGAGAGACAGAATTTAAACATCCTGTGACAGGAGAGGACAGGTACAATGCTTGCAAGTACTTGCAGGTGAACAAGTGTTTCTGAAAGATGTGCGTTGCTTTGGATGCTCTTTGTAGCTGTTTTCTGGTTTGTATGCACACACGTGCTTTTCCTCCTCAAGCTATTAAGATGCACTTGGAATTTCAGCTTTAGCCGCATGACATGTCCTGTCTTAAAAGCGTGATTAACTAACTTTTTACAATAAAATGTTCTTGACAGCTCTCTTGCCAAGACCAAATGAGTTTAGTCAGCTCTTCAGAGGGTGTTTGTGTTATTTCGCTGCTGTAATCCATGGCTATGCAGTAAAAGCAACCCAAGCTAATGTTCTGCTGGCTAATTAGAGTGACTGTAGTGCTCTGATTGTGGCATCTTGGATGTCTGTGCTAACTAATAGTAAATGAATTACCCCATTTTCTCTGTGAAACCTGCAGCCTCTGCTGAGCTGTGGAGTGCCATAACTAGATGGCTGCTGGTCGTACAGCTGGGTAACTGCCCAAAGGCACAGAATCGTGTGCTCACGCTACAGAGCAAGATACATCCCTGTGCAAATACTGCTAGGAAAGCAAAGTCAGTGGAGGTTTTTCCCCCCACTGTGTTGCTTTGGGATTATACACATTACAAACAAATATGGTATCTAATCAGACAGGTCGACCTGTCAGGTACAGCAGTTGGGCAAAGAATAACAGGGCTTGGGTTTTTTTGTGTCTCTTATTGCTGGGTGGAGGGGAGGAGGGGGAAGGCTTCTGCAGTGCATTTCTGGAGACTGATGACATCGTGTTGGTTTAAATATAGTAGAAGTCCAAATAATGCAGTGCTTTTCTGTGTAGCTTTTTTCTTTCCCCCAGACAATGAGATCTGATACTTTCATCAGAGTCTCCCTAAATTTCACCTTAAATTAATAAGCTGTTTGTGTTGCAGTGTGTCTTTCAAGCTCACTTTGCTCATCTCTTGTGTTAGTTTCAGAATGTTTCTGTTAAATCATGTCTTCCATAAATGGAAGAAACAAAACACCTTTATTTGGAGACTAGCAAACAAAACTACAAACTATACAGGATTAATAGAAAGGGATGTGTACGGTGGTCTGTGGCTGCTGGAGAAACTGCTAAGTCCTTGAGACTGAATTGCTAGAAGTGCTATTCCCCAAGAAGACCAGAATCAGTGTTTGGTTCTTCTTTGTCTTCCAGAGAGGAAGTGAACTGTGAGAGTGACTAAACTTCTGGGATGTTTGTTTGCCCAGTTTAAATTAAGGTGATTTCCCAAAAATACGGTGCTGATATTGTTCTTCCCCTGTGGAAGATCCAGTTATGTACTGCTGAAACCTTTTTGGGTTGAGTTTTTGTTTGGTTGGTTGGTTTGATTGTTTGTTTTTTGTTGTTGTTAGTTGTTTTGGGTTGTTTGGCTTTTTTAGTGGGCAGAGACACAAAAATCCCCACCCTGCATTTCTTCCAACAGCTCTAATTGGCAGTGGTGGTACCGAGTAGAAGGATGCCTAAACTAACCTAGTAGCTCCTGACATAGTGAAAGAGTTAAAAGGGAGGGTAATGATATAATAGAAACTCTTTTTGAGTTATAACTTCATCTATAAAGCTGTACCAGTGACAAATTTGTGATTTAAGGTTCTTCTGTACCTGGAGAGGTCGCCTCTCAAGTGTGAGCATTTGAGCAGTATCTCTGGAACCTGACAGAAAAGCACTGATGCATTTTAACTGAAACTTGGCAGCAAAATATTCCCGTAAAGAATAGGGGTTCGTTTTGTTAGAAAGGACTCCTTGTAACAATTAAATGAAATTACTTGCCTTACAGATCTGCAGGGAGAAAATGTTTCTGTGAGTCTTGTTATGCTCTAATAAGCGTCCCATTATAACCAGCCTTGTCTAGCAATTACCGTTGTGCCTGTCAGCAACCATGAGTGGGCCTAAGATATGAGAGTACCACTTAAACAATCACAGTGTCTCTTCAATGCCCACGTATTTAGTAATTAGCAGGCTTCCTGGTAACTTGCTACGGGGTGAACTGCAGTGGTTATGTGATTATGGGTAAGTGGATACTGTCTTGCCAAGCTATTTGGTTAAACTAGCAAATCTGTTATCTTTCAGTCACCTTGCTACATCCCTCCCCTTACCTTCAGAGAGGGATCATCTTCGACCCAGGATAGATCTGATTGTGTTTATGATTGACATCAAGAGCAAGTACAGGTAAAAGAAGGGCAAAAAGATGAGAGGGGGGACTAATATTCTTTCTTTGTTTGATGACTAAATTTACATTTTTACAATGTTGAAATTGCTGAATAGTGGGTTTCAAACCCAAGACTTGCTGTGGTGGAAGAACTCAGTAATATATGCAGTGGCTTTCTGATCCATCAGTGGATTAGGACTGAACCGCTCTGTCCAATAACATGCCTGTTGTGCACTAAGTTGCCATAGCAGAGAAGGCAGAATTTATTTCTGGATCTGGATATGTGACAATACGAACTGAGCTTTGGGAAGATGCTGTCTTTAGAATTAGATGGAAGTGCTGGTGGTGCTGTGAAGTTCTATAATATGCAGAAGCCTGATGTGCGCTGGGCAGCGCTGCCCAATAACCAGCAAGTGGCTGTGTCTGTGTCCTCAGTTCACTGATACTCCTGGTCAAGAGGGATCAGCCCTACAGATGCCTCTAGGCAAAAGAGAAAGGTCTGCAGGGATTGATCCCTATTCTATCATCTTGTGCTCGCCTTTGTAGAAATGATACTTGTTTCCCCAGGCCACAAGTAAAGACTTACTAAGGCACAGAAGTCAGCATTTTACAACTTACTTAACTTGTGACTGATGATCCTGGGCTCTCATTTACCAAAAATGACAGGCCCAGCTGCATACTTACAGCACAGATGGTGCTGCAGAAATGTGTGGGCAAGCGCTTCCTGAAAGAGCCGAAGTGGTGCTGAAGTTTCATTGGATATTAATGAATTCAGATGCTTAGTGCTTAGTGTCTGTAAATCACGGAGGACACTGTTCAAACTAACTCTAACTGTTGAGTCTTGAGTAGAAAGGATATGTTATGGGTTATTAAACAGCTGTGGGTATTACAGAGGTCTCTGATGTCATGCTTTTAGCATAAAACAGAACTTGCGAGCTCACAAATCAGCAGATGTTAACATCATTGGTTTTCTAATTGTGCTTCTGAAAATTATTCCTGTTGTCCTTATGCTGCACTGGTTTAACCTCCCTGTCCAACTAGATTGTGTGTACTTTTCTGACAGCTTGAAGAATGTGGAAACTTCCCTAGCTCATGTGGATGCCAGCTTCTTCCTGGGGAAAGTGTGCTTTCTTGTCACTGGGGGTACGTATGGCGCCTCTTCCTCCTCTTCAAGCAGCACAACTCACTGTTGGTTTTCTTAAAACAGGGCACTGACTTAACTTGAAACAAACTAAAGGAAACCAGTGGCTTTGTTGAAACTTTGTTTAAACTATTTCGGAACTCCTCTGCCTTTTTTATTATTTTCCTAGAAAAAACACTGTTCTCTCATGCTCACTTGCTCTCTCCTTTCCGTTTTTGCCAGTCAGACCTCTCTTCTCTGTCCCTAATCCCTGAATATGATTTGTGTTATTGATTTTTTTCGTGTGTGTGTGGCACTCTAGAAGTCTGTTCTATCTGCTCTTGCAGATCTGTTTTAATGATAATCTTAATGAGCAGTGAGAAGCATATGATACTGTGGTAATAAAGTGAATCTAAATGGATGAACTACAAAACTATGAAGTATAGTTTTAATACAAGACTGGTATCCCTGCTGTGTACTGTCTGGCCCTGTTGTGCCTCTAGTCCTTCTGTCTCCCAGTGCTTTCCTGTGTACCCTCCCTGCTTCAGCTCTGAGGAACTGGAGGGGCCAGACTGTACTGCTCAGTGTTGGAACATAGGTGCTGTGTCCCTGGAGTTTGGGGGTCAGGAGGCCTAATTCTGAGGTAGAGAAGGAGTCGTAGCATTGTCTCGTGTCATGGCTCTCTTGATGAAGTGAATTGCTTGGAGACCAGACCACTCTGTGGTACCATATGAGCCAGGAGGACTTTTGGTAAGTGAGTGGAAGACTCTGCCCTGCTGCTGATGTGCTGATTCCTTATGCAGAATGTTAATGTTACATGAAGAGTGATGTGGTACTATTCCTGCTGTTAGTATTATGAAAGACTTCTGTGCTAATTCCATTTCAAAACTTGTACCATTCTGTTTGCACTGCTCACTGTTGCCTTACCTTCTATTATGCTCTCAAAATTAGCTCTGGATTGTTCTGTGGAATTTCCTAAAATTTTTCTTCTCTGATGGATGATTATGAGACTTGTAATGTGGGAAAATGTTTTTTTTTTTAGTTGGCAGGGTGAATGCTTGCAGCATTGAGATGAATGCCGTCTGTAAATTAGGAGAAGCCTACTGCAGTCCTGTGCTATTCTGTGAGCTGGAGGTAAGGTGCTTATTTGACATCTCAAGGGATTTCTGAATTCCTGTGTGCTGTGATTGTTAGAAACATCATTATATTAGCAATAAATACATATACATATGCTACTGGCTTTCATAAGTGTCAGAGACCTGACTCTATTTACAAGAACAGTAGAGGGACAGCAGTCTGGCTCTCCTTGAAATGAGCCTTCTAGTAACCTGGTCCTTCCTGTGCTACTTCAAAACCTCATGAAGCTAAGCCTAAGCTACCAAAAAACATCTCTGATGTGCAGAGCCTTGGTACACTTGTTCCTTGCTGCATTTTCTCTTCCTGGGAGCCCCTGAGCTGTTATTTGCCATGTGACTCCCTTGCCCATGTAATGTTTTGTGTCAGCCAAACTTTGTGGCTTCACTGACCATTTTGCCATCTGGTATGCCACTCTTTCCAATTACCTGCTTGGTCTGAAGAGCTGGAGAGTGAGTTTGGTATTCAGCAGCAGCACACTTCACTTTTCTGTGTACTTGTCACTGCATCCTCAGAGAGTGCTTCTCCACCAGCAGGTAGAATCCGTGCCTTTGGCAAGCCCTTCAGCACTCCCAGCTGGCAATGCTGTACCTTTCTTAACATCAGGGAACTAGATGGGCCTCTTTGGGGTTTTCTGTAGCTAGCCACTTGATGCCTGCTCTGGTTCGTTCTTTTATCAAAGCTTACAGTTGCTTTTCTTCTTTTCTATGAAATAATTTCTCCATTTTGTTTCCAGTTGGAAGGGATTCGAGCTGCTACTGCTCAACGACTTGTTCGAATGTTACAGATCTGCGCTGGTCACATACCGGGAGTTTCTGCCTTGTCCTTTGTCTCGCTGATGAGGAACTCTGATGATGATTAGCTTCTCATTGTGATACTTCAGACACACTCTTTGGGTTTTTTTCACATCAGGCATTCAAGCTGCTGCACTTGGAAGCACATTGGGAAGCTTTTTTTTTTTTTTCATGACTTGTCATGACCACTGATCCAGACCTGTTCCTAGTTGCTTACCTCTCAAGGAAAGTTTGATTCCTATTCAGTGGATAACAGATAGGGAGGGCAGTTTGAACCGGAGATTCCTATCCATTGATACATCTGAATCCCATTTCATGATCGAGTTTGAGTTTTTTCCACTTGGCCAGGGCTACATGTTTTTCTGAGAGAATAAACTGGCTACTGTCTCCAAAGTACCAGAGAAGAGGCAGCAGGCTCCTGCTTTCTTTCAGCTGAAATGCAGCACCTTAGTCTAATGTGAAACCTTGCTGCCAGGTTTCGTCTGTCCACCAAGAGAAGAATGGGTAAGGAAGGCTGGTCTGCAGCTCCTAGATAGACCGTACTTGGCAGTTAATGGTCCAGCTGTGTGAACATCTGCCCAGCAAAGGACTCACTATTTCCATGCCTGGTACCTAATTGGGAAAGAAGGGTCTAAAGAAGATAATCAATCTAGCACTTTAGCTTTCTTTTATATCCTTGAAGAAGAAGACACCACCTGTCAAGCCCAAGACAGCCCCAGTAATGCAGCATCTGGGGCTGACCTGAGGTGAAACCCAGCAGGCCAGGCCACAGCAGCACACAGAAAACAGGTTGTCTCAGCTGGTTTGGCATATGCGATGTATAATCCCTTTACTAACAGGTTCTGACCAGCAGTAGGTTCTGCCTTGCGCTTACTGCAAGTCACTAAGGTTTGAGAGTTCTAATTCAATAAAATAAGTGATATATAATGGTTGTAGGCTCTTCATTAGTGATGTGGCACGGGTTCTAAAACCTGCGAACGCTTGCCCCAGTTTGCCCTGGCAGGCTGGTCCTTGCTGGCAGCTCGAACTCCCAGTTCGTTGTTTTGCTGCACTCGTGGCTTCAACCATGTGGTGGTGGCAAAAGCTTTTCAAATACAGCCCTTTCTGCTTATTGAGTTAAGCCACCTGCCAGAATAC
Source organism: Phainopepla nitens (assembly GCA_013400175.1). Lineage (NCBI taxonomy): Eukaryota > Metazoa > Chordata > Aves > Passeriformes > Bombycillidae > Phainopepla > Phainopepla nitens. The sequence goes on from VXBQ01016906.1 coordinate 6,916, forward strand.
AGTGCTTTTTGAAACGCTGGGATGTTTCTTACCCAGAATTGCATGCCAGGTAGAAATGAAGCCTAGATAGAATGTGTTAAGCTCCCCTCTGGTTTCATTTATTTAATCCCTAATAGTCTGCTTTAATGTTCCTAGGTGCAGAGCTCTAGCTGTGTGCACTCTTTCGGTTAGCTTGTTTCTGACATCTGTCTGTGAGCAGGAAAAAGCAGAAAGCAGCACTGCAGGCTTAATCAGCTGTGAGTGTTGGCAGTCCTTGCAAAGACAGCTCAGCAAGGCACAAAGCCTGTATCCTTGCTCAGAGGACACACAAATCCCAGCTCCAGTTGTATTGTTGCTGATGGGGGAGGGCTAGGGTGTTTGTCAGCTGAAACAAAAGGAGCTAAACCATTCAGCTGTGTTATGATGCCCAAAAGGGCTGGACTCTGGCTAAAACCCAAAGGAGAAAGACATGTGCAAACTGTCGTGGCTCGTAAGGAGGATTGGGAGCTTAATGGGCATGCCCTACTTTCAGCTAGCTTTGCCATCCTGAAAGTACTAACTAGGACTTGGCCACCAGAGAGGGGAAATCATGCTGAGAAACAAGTTTCTGTGTTGGTTGTGCTGTCTCAGCCTTGCTCTTGCTTTGAGTCCCTCAAAATAAAGGAGACCATGGCTTAGAATAGGCTGATTTCGATTTGCTCTCAATGTGCAGGTGCAGTCTGTGGGAGGAAAGGAAGGGAAGTGGCATAAAATGAGCACTCTTTTGTGTCCTCTGCAACTCCTATAAGGCAAGGAGGCTTTTCCATCTCCTAGGTTGCTTTCCAGTTGACTCTAATAACTGATGGACTCAGGTTAAATCCCTTTGGCCTCAAGAGTAATTTCACTGTGCTTTTTTAACTAGTAAAAATGAAACTGTTTTTTTGGTCTGCCCAGAATGCTTTGGAGTAACTCACATGTGCTACTGTCCATTCCTCTACCTTCAAGCAGGGTTTTTTTTTTTCCACTGTTATGCTTCAGAAGTGATATTTCCTCCCTTCTACTACTTTCAAAGAAGAAAGACCCTGTTTTTACTTCCTACAGGTGGCTGAATCTCAGCTGGAACATAATAAAATCTAGTTCCTTAAGAGCAGCATCTTGCTTCACCTTGGGGCAAATATTTTTCTTACTCTTAAGAGAAAGTATTTAATAGAACTGGCAGGGGAAGCGGAGCGTATCTAAGAATATGACACTGTGTCTCAGGTCCATCATGTTTTACAACCCAAAGTAGTTGGGACACATCTAAAGCTACATCTTCAACTATGTAAATACCTCTAGGAGCTGTCAGCTATTCGTTTAGACAGGCCATAACACTGCCCTTACTACCAGAGGAGACAAGGCAGCTGAGGATATCTTTCATCTCGATGGAGTAGCCAGGGCTAATGTTTGATAAAGGTCTTGTGAAAGTAGTACTTGGATTGGGATCAGAGGCTTGGAAGGCCTGAAGCTGAATTAAGGCTAGTTACTCAGGTTCTGTTGTGTTCAAACCTCAGGAAAGAGCTTGCCAAACTGACTGAAATCTAAACTAACAGAAACATTTTGAAGTTACTTGCTTTCTCTTCTCTCTTGCCTCAGTTCCTTATCCCTGTGGAACTCTTCAATGAGGAATCCCCCTCTCTCTGATGAAAGTACCCGTGAGCGTTGCTGGTTTGACTGTTTCAGTTAGTGGATGTGTTTCTGTTTGTCAGTTATGTCAGCTAAATTAGAATAAAAGTGGTTTAATTAGTATGGAAGAGCTCATACCAGTTGCACTGGTGTAAGTTTTGGCCTCACAGTGCTTTTTTTTTGGGGGGGATGGAACTAAATGGGGTTGTAATATGGTATCCTCTCCTATGGCAGGTTGACCCACAGGATTTCATTTTCAATCCAGTCCCTTGAAAAGATTTTGCATCCTCAGCCTGCTAGCCGAACAGCTCACAGAAGTGATCTGTGAGAGATTTTGGCACAAATCAGCCTGTTTGGTATTACCTGGTGGGATTACAGCTTTCCACTGGGCCAGGTTTTCTAAGACTGACTCTGCTGCACCAGCAGTTAAATCAGACCAACTCTTAAGCATGATAAAACATGATATGCTCAGTCTATGCCAATGGGAGAGAAAGTCTGTGTACTGAAATGGCACCCATAGTAAAAGATCTCTCTGTTCCTGGAGAAACGATCAGAGATACATCCAACCCGAGGGATATCTGTCCCTTCCAAACCACGAAACTGGTGGAAGTGTTTTAGATTCAAGGCCACCTCTGATATCTGCTTTGGGGATTGGTTAAAACTGGATGTCTTTGCTTGCCAAGACCTGTAGTTTGAAGGGAGTGGCTGTTTTAGGTCAGCAGTGGTGCTTAGTAGCTGTGGTCAAGCTGTAAGAGCTCCGTGGCTGCTCTCATCATGACCGCTGTTCACAGCAGTGGTGGACAGGAAGGGACTCCTGCTCCGCTGCCTGGAGCTGAGCGGCAGAGCTGTGGCAGAGGTCAGCTCTGCTCTCCTGCCAAAAGCAAGGAAGAGGATTCCTCCTGTGGGGTTTTTAACTTGTCTTGATTTTGCAGGAGCACTGGCTGTTTCCAGCTGCTCTGTTTCCATTCAGCTGGCCCAGATCCCCTGGCAGTCTCCTCTGCAGCTCTGAGTGTTCTCCACTCCCCACCCGAAGCTGGTGTGCAGTGTTGCTGTGGGCTGCTGAACAACTGCCACTTTCCATTCAGTGGCCAGCTGTCCTTCACTGGTGGGGAAAAGTGATTTATATGCAAGAGAAGGCAATAGCTGGTAGAGCCCAGAGGCAGGAGCCAAAACCACTGGATTCATTTCACTTCTGTGGCTGATTTCTTGCATGACCCTGGGCACATGTGTGAAAATTCACTGTGCCTCGCTTGCTCAGCTCCTACAGCAGGATCTGCCTCCACTGGGGGCGTGTAACAAGGGCAAATTGACCTTATTTTGGGGTCGCAAATCTGGAATTGAGTGGAAACATTCAGAAGAAATATTTTTTTCCTCTTTAGCAGAGTTTGACTTTTACCTAAGTTCTACGGGGGAGGGTTTGGTGAGGCCTGATGGCTGGGCACCTCCTGAGATCAGCCGCTTTTGTGCTGCTTACACGCCTGACACCACTGCAGGGAGGCTGCCTGAAACTGGCTGCAATCCTTCTCAAAAGGCATTGCAGCATGGTTAGGTTTTGGTGTGAAGTGGAACGAAACCACCCCCTGAAATGCTGAAATTCCCTGCACAGTTCAATTATCCTTGAAGTGGCCAGTGGGGAAATCAAAGTCTCTGGATCTGTTCCTCGCTGTTAAATATTAATACAGCACGGCGATACTAGGCAGGAAGGCATCCCCTCGGGCCAGCTCTGTGCAGGAGGGGCTGTCTTGGCTGTGAAGAACCGGTGTGCAAAAGAGGTCAGGCACGAGGGGCTCTGGAGCGACGTGACTTGCCCAGACGCCTTGGCAGCTGACTAGCATGGGCTCCCAGCCTGTGCTGGGCCACGCTTCCTTCGCCACAGGCTCGTTCCGCAAGAGCTGCCACCTGCCGCGATGTCACATCCCTCATCCCCCTGGAGCTTACCGTGTGCTGGGGCATTTTGAGAGGAGCCCGGAAAGGCATGGTGCCTGTGTGCTCTGCCCCGCCCCGCCGCCTCCTTTGCCGAGGGAAGTCAGCAGTGCGTGAAAGAAAGCCCGTGTTTTACATACGTGCAGGCAGCCTCCTCGCCGCCGGCCCAGGTGCAGCTGCGGGCTGGGTACGAGAGCCCCGTGGGCTCTGTGTGTCACGGGAAGGAGCACCGAGGTGGGGCAAGGACAAAAACAACGAGAGAGAACACGTCCCCTTGGAAAACATGGCCCTGATGTGCAGGGTGTGCTCTAGCCTCTGGATCCCATCACCCTCTTGGCACTACAACAAGCTACGTCAGGGCCAGCTGAAGCAACTGTGCTCAGGCATGCTGGAAAAAACTAAAAAGCCCAGCCAACATTAAACAAGCTAAGGAGGCTTTCCCCATTTTCTGTCAGTGTGGAATATTGCTTTTCTGTATCTTCCCATGAAAGCTCTCTGGTCCTGCTACGTGCTCACCGTGCAGTGACAAGGTGACAGTGCCATCCTGTGACTGGGTCTGCCTTGCTCCTGCCCTGTGCTGGGATTGTTGGAGCACCTTGGGTGTTTGTTGAGGGCCGGCAGTCCTTGAGGCACTCTCGTTGTTTGCACTGGTCAGCTCAAAGCTCTCCTGAAACTCTGTGCTGATCACTCTCCTAGGTTTGACAGCAGCATTGGCATCACCCCAATGTGAACATTCAGGTTTTTTTCCCCCACTGTATTATTTTCTTGCTCTTCCAGAGATCACAGATGTGAAACCAAACTGCATTTGCTGCAGCACAGTAACAACCTGTGGCTCATGTGGCGATGGAGTATCTCTCTTTAAAGACGTATGCCAGAATCAACTAATTAATCCTCATTCCCCTGTGGGACTGAGGGGTGACTCAGTGCCTCGTGCTGTTATGCTGAACAGCAGAGGATCAAAGGCATTGGAGCTGGGGAAGCCCTGGGATAGCACAGTGTCACTCTGTGCCTGCACACCAGGCACCTGTGAAGGCTCAATCTTGCACACTTATCTCCAGGACTTCTTTTAGCCATGCAGGGGATTGAAAACTCTGTAACCTTAGAGATAAGGCTGGAGCTGCCATCACCTCGCTCCAGAGGGAGTGTTTCACCACCTGATGTTGTCTTTTTACCTTTTCTCTTCATTACAACCCAGCTTGGACACTCTGAGCAATTCTCCCTCCTGACCTACAGGACTGCCCGCACTATGTGTGTGTCTGGGTGAAAGGCAGGGCAGGGAGGCTTGGGCACTGCTGAACTTGAGCTGCGGTGGTGATGCGCGTCCCTCTTGGGCATTGTGACGCCCGGCATGCTGCATGCCAGGCTGTGCCAGCATGGCATGGCAGCCCTGAAGAAGTGCAAACAAACCCCAACACCTGGCCTTGGGCTGCCCTGGCATCCATCATGCTGCTGCGTGAGCTGCTAGCAGGGAAGGGAAGGGGAGTTGCTTGCACGCAGATGTTGTGTAATACAGACCTAGTTCAAACACAAGTTTGCAGGCTGAGAAGCGTTTGCCCAGTCCAGGGAGAAGAGGAAAACCGTCTGGGACAAGGGCTGCTGCACTGCATCTTCTGTTCCGTGTTATAAAGGGGATGAAACATGAAGCGTGTGCTTTCTTCAAAACCTGGGTCTTACCCAGGTTTCATGTGGAGCATCACTTGTGAGAGTCCCCCCGAGTATGTATGAGCTGTGGTTTGGCTGAGCTCAGCCACTGTATGGGACTAATACATAGTGATGGTGTCCTATAAATTATATAGTTGGAATGTTCACCATCTGCTCTGTACTGAAAGCTGAGTGTGATTGAGATCTTCTTCACTTCCCAAATCTTGACTCTCTTGCCAAGCTTGAAATGTGTGTGTGTATCTCCTGTAAGTGGTTCTGATTGAATCAGGTAAAGAGGGAATTTTTTAAGCAGGCTGCAATGTTCCCTGCACCCAAAGTGAGAGCTGAAGCAGCGGCCAGCATCCCATTATAAGGCTATGAGTAAAACTGAGTCTGATTTCATGGTAATTAGGTTCTGAGGGGACTGAATCTTGATTGCAGTCATCATATCAAAGATTTAAAATAGTAATGCAAAAAGCAAAGGAAACCCCATAGTGATTCATATAAGAAGGGGAAATAAAGACAGTCATGGAGGAAGAAGGAGTTTGAGGGGGCCTGAATTGCTCTGCTGCCCAAAAGCGGGAGGGGATTTGAATCAGATTATCCTCATTAGATGTCTCTTTAAAGCATCATCAAGCCAGATGAATGGTCTGGGGGAGAGCTTGCAGGCATGGTGGCTATGATTATCGCCAGGGATTTGCAGTCCTAGTTATCTAGCTTAGAGACAAGATTATTAGGGGGTATAAAGCTGTTCCTGCCCTCAACCTCTAATGTGCATTTCTAGGTTGGGTGATGGGAAACACTGTGCTGCTGCACAGCCCCTCAGAAGCCTGCCTGCATCCTCTGGTGGTCCAGCCCTCTGCAGGGCTGTGGGTGCAGTGTGGAGGGGAAAGGGAGCTGTGCTGGCCAGGAGATCTTCCAGGGGGATGGACAGGCAGCCTTCCCTGGGGAGTATGGCAAAAGGGAGCCCCTCCCATGTAGGTGCTTACACTGTGATAGGAAATGGGGAGAGCATCTTGGGAAAGGGGATTATATCTGCCTGCCTTGGCAAAACCGTTTGCTCCCCACAGCATCTCCCTTCTTGTGACAGCCCTTGCCAAAGCAACTCATCCTTCTTCCAGCTAGAGCCTTTGAGACCCCAAAGGCTCAGCAGCTGGTGTGGCCGTTACAGGGGGAATGCCTGTGAGCTGTGAGGAGGGCTCTCCCCTTGAAAGGGAATCAATGGACATTGCCCACAGGTTCCTTGGAGTTCCTCCTCAGGGGTGGTGAATATGGCACAGGGCTGCTGGCAGTCACTCTCCGCCTCCTCAGCCCTGCAGCTGCAGCAGCTCCTCATTGCTCCCCTTTATCTCCTTCCCTACTCTGTGTGTCGCACTCCCGTTTCTTCTCTGGATTTGGCAGGGTGGCCAAGGCATTGTGCCCAGATGCCAGCCAGGAGAGGAGGTGCACCGGCCAAATCCACCTGTCAGTTCTCTTCTAACATTGCATCCTCAATACACTCATGGAAATTCATGACATTACTTCGCACTCAAGCCTGTGCACGTAAAATCACTCCGGCCTTTTTACACCAGGCTGGACCTAAAAGTCTGTGGGAAGCTGGAGGATGTTGTAGAGGTACTGGGGCAAGTGTGGCTTTGATTTTTGGCTCTGGAGTCATCTGCTGGAGATTCATGCCTTGAAAGTGCGGTGGTGGGGCTTCCCACTGTGAATACTGGGGAGATTTCCGCCCCGGCATAAAGGATGCCTGATCTGGCTGAACCCACCTGTTCAGAGGTTTTTCCTGTGGCAGCACATCACCCTCACCCACTGCTTTCTGCTTCGGTGCTGGAGGGGCTGCCTGGCCCTGTCACGGCACGTGAACACTCCCTATGAACAGCCACAGGCTAAACTGGGGTGGCACTTGCCCCCGCCGCAGTTGCCCAAGAGAGACAGGACAAGATGCCACTTCTCCTCCAGATGGGGGTGGGGGCAGCATCCCTGCTGCAAGGCAGAGCGGGCAGGGAGTTTGAGTACTGTTTGTTCACATTCAGCCAGAAGAGCCAGGCTCAGCTAACGCTGTGCTGCTCATGATGTGGAGAGGCTTGCAAGAGCCAAGGCACTGCCAGGGACCCAAGCCTCGCTGAGTCCCCATCACACTCTGCAGATCAGCAAGAGCAGCCAGCACACTGGCTGAAAACACCCCTCACTCTTCCCCACCAGGGGAGATCAAGGGTTCAGCCTCTCCAGGGCTGGATCAGACAACAGAGGTTTTCCCCATCTCCTCTGTGCTGCTGTGTCCCTCTTGGGCTCTATGGATCAGGGAGGGGGAATGGGCAGAGGGAGTTTGAGCTCTGAAAGTGTTGACCCACCCTTCTGTAACCCCAGAGGGTTCTTCAACAGGCAGCCCACTGAGAAGCCTCATTTGTGTGTTCAGCATTACCCCTGCAGGGGTCCAGGCCCCCTTGCAGAGAGAGGCAGGGACACTTGCCCTTTTTTCTTCAGCCTTGTGGACAAGGAACATATAAACAAGGAGCAGGGAGATAAATTCCATTCAACAGGGTGCGGCACTGCCCCACATCAAACACCCCATGCAGGTGGCTGAGCAGTGTCACAAACCTCCTTGACAGGAAGCAAAGCACCTACAGAGGGGTCTGGGGTTTAGAGTGACTGTGAATCTCTTGAAGCCTTTGGTTTCCCATATTATTCCTAAAATCTTCCCAGATTTTGTCCCTAAGCCCACCTGGCTTTAGGAAGGATCCCAGTGGATCCCGAGGAGGAGGTTTATGCTGGAGATGTGACAAATCTGCTCCTGATAACCATAGTGGTACTTTTTGGGAAGGGATGTTTCCCAGCAGCCAGCAAAGGGGCTCTGGGAAGGGGTGCTGGGATGAAGTGCTGAATGGGCTTTGGGAGTCGGCATTCTACTGGACCATCTGAATGCGGGGCAGGTGTCAGGCTGTGTCGAGATGTGCCTGAGGCACTGGGTGCATGCTGTCAGAGGTTTGTCCTGAGGTAACTGGGTCTGTTCAGTAAACACCTCACAGTTTCTCTGATCGACAAGCTTTTGGGTTTCCGGTGTGCACGAGCACAAGGTGAACTTTCGGGGGATATTTTCTGCTACAAGCGGTTTTGCAAGTGCGTGCGTGAGTCACTTCACCTACCCCTGACACCAGAGGAACCGCTCACACGAGTCCAGTCACTCATGTGTGCACGAGCCCTCACAGGCCAACCCCCCATGCTCCTGGAGCACCAGCGCTGCCCTGTGCCCCCAGGGATCTCAGCTGATCCAAGCTGACCTTGGCCAAAGCCAGCCCTCCAGGTGCAGGAAGCAAACGGCACTGGAAATCGAGCTGTCTGACTCTGGGATGGAGATATAATTCTTAAATCACTCATTTGATATCTTTTCTGGTTTATTTGTTTAATAAAAGGACTTAGCCAGAGACCCAGGCTCCTGGGGTTTTCATTTCTCTGCAGAGGAGATAAGAAAAGCGCATTTCCTTATCCAATGAGTCATTTTTTTCTGCTCTTTAATTATGCATTTGTGCGATTATCAAGCGTATTCAGCTTTGAGATGCAAACAGCTTGAACTACTCACCAAGCTTTAACTTTTGCTATTCCAAAAATGATCAACCACAGTTACGAAGGGTAGGGGAGGCAAAGATGGGGGAGTCGAAAAGAAACCCCAGAACCTGGGCCATGCTCATGAGCAGGCATACGTGTGAGTGCTGCTGGGGTAGTCAGCACTGGTTTTCTTCTTGAGTAAGCATTATCATGTGTAAATTCAAACATATCTTCTTGGCCCAGGAGGAGGCGGACAAGCTGGGATGAGGGCAGGGAAGACTTGTAGAGCGTGATAAAGAGGGATGAGAAAATGGGGGGGAGTAGGGTAACGTCAGTGGCAGCAATGAGGCAGCGACATCCTTCCATGTCACAGGACCTGGGAGCGCCTCATTCACAGGAAGGCATGATGGCTGCCATCCACGGGCTCCCCACATGCATTTGAAACTTCAAGTTTCCTTTCCATGTGATGAAATGGGATCTATGAGCTCCTGAGCTTTAATGTAAATCTTGCCCTCCATGTCGAAAACGCTGTGTAGGTTACTTGGTTTGGGCTTTCCCTGGTGTGCATATTTGACTGGAGGGCTTACAGAGTTAATCTGTAAGTGTGGTACAGCAGATGCTGGGAACCCTTTCCCAGTCTGCACTTTAAGCCAAGCAGGGAGGAGAGACAGGAGGAAGAGGGGCAGGGTGACAGTCCTGTAGTGGGACCTACAGAAATAGGGGCTGGGAGTCCCTGAGAGATGATTGACTTGGGGGAAGTACAGTGGGGGCATTTGCACGGCCTGCTAAACAGGAATGATGGAGGAGGATACCTCTTTGGGAAAAGGAGACTAGCAGGTGGAAACACCCCAGGGCAAGAGGAACAGCAAAGCCTTTGGAGCAGGGAGGTGGTTTGGGGATGGGTACCCTAACAGAGCACTGGATATTTTGTGAGGATCCTCTGCCTACATGCATGTCTTCAGCCCCACCAAACCACAAGACAAGGGATTTCCTTGGCCCGAGACTCTACACTTGCACTTCTGAGAGCTGCCTGCTGGGGACAGTGAGGATTCCAGGTACCCTCTCCTTGCCAGGTCTCTCCACTGTGAAGCTCAGATGTGGGCTGGAGTGAGCCTTGCCTTTTATTTTTCCCCCTGCTGTGGGTCATGGCACTGTACCACGGCTTTCCATCCCTTCCTGCTCCCCTGCTGCTGGACACTTGTCTCTCCAACTCCCATGCCTGCACCCTAGCCCTGGTCCTCACCTGGGGTGTACAAGAGGCAGAGGGTCAGCTAAAGTGGGATGTGGAGAGATGTCCTGCTGTTTGACCCAGCTCCCCCAGCAGGTACGAGCAGGGCGAGCACGGCCTGCTCACGGCAAGCATCGAGGCAGAGGGTGCTGAGCTGTCTGTGCCATTTGTGGCTCAGAGCTGCGCTGAGAGAGGGAAATGCTTGGTATGCTCCCACTCCACTGGGGAGTTTTATTTTGACTGAGATGAAGTGGGAATAACTGAGCCACAGGCACAAGCATGGCACAGCTCCTCAGTGCAGCCCACAGCCCTCTGGCAGCCATTCCCGCTGGCATGGCACAGGGGTGAGGGAGCAAGCGCCTGGGCACACTGGCTGGAAGGGGAAGTGAAATCATGGCAGTTGTGGAACTGGTGGGCGGTTTTTGGTTGGGACTTGGGCTTGCCTGGAGCCCTGCAGTGGCCACGGTGGGGCTGAGACTGTGTTGAGGCTGCTTTGACATTGCTATGATACAAACTATCCTCTGGGAATGCTGCTGGCAGGGAGGGAGATATGCTGTAGGGCAGCTCCTCCCCTGCAGGGCATGGGGTACCAAAGAGCTGCACTTGGGCTGAGATCTAGCATCGGGGGCTGGTGACTGCATCCTACTCAGGACTTCAGGAGGTGGGATGTGGAGCCTGTGGGCTCAGCTTACCCAACAGTCACTGGCAAAGGGCAGGCACACTCAGGGACCAAGTCCTCAGGCCTGTCTCAGAGGACCTCAGAGGAAGAGCAGCACTGAAATCCATCTCTTCAGGTCTCAAGCATCAGGCTTTGATGTGTGGGTATTGGTGGTGGAAGATTTCTCCTGCTCCTGATCAGGAATGCCTAAGAGTATTAAAGTGTTTTTTCAGTCCCTTCCAATGGTTTGAGGACCAGGCTTGCTTGGTGTGATCTACTTTGCCCATGCCCTGCACATTTACTGAGCAGAACTAGATCTGAACCCCAGAGAATGAGACATGGTCCTGAGGAGCCACAGGTCTAGGTCTGTGTTGGAGAGGACGGAGAGAGCAAGGTGGTGGAGAGCAGTGTCAGTAGGGGTGGAGAACATACAACACTTGGCCTGCTTGCAGAGCAGTCACTGGCAGGATGTGTCCTCGGGGCAGTGGGAGCTTTGAAAAGGGGAGACATTAGTGCTCTTTCACTCTTTTCTCCTCTAGTCCTTTGCGTTTTTAATTCAAGCCATATCTGTGCCCTTGGGATGGAGTCTTGTAAAGATCTGTGCACAGGAAAGTCTCCTGTAGACACTGGAGGAGGCTGAGGGGGCTTTTCAGTGTAAGCAAAGAGGGGTGCAGGCTGGGGGACATGCCTGGGCTGGGGGCAACATGCAGGTGGGCAGGGGAGGAGTGAGGATCAAGGAGGTCAGGCTGGGACACAACTCTGCTGGGTACGAGGTGCTGCGCGGCCGAGGCACACGAGGGGCCGCAGGGCTTTCGGAGGCACATTTTGGAGGAGAGGGGTAGTTTGAGGGCACATTGCAAAGGCAGGCAGGGGTAGGGCTTGGCCGCTTGCTCTCCTCCTCCCTGGTGAAGATCCGCCCCAGGCCAAGCGCAGCGATTGCGAGCCCCAAGGGAGACGATGCAGCTTGACAGACTGTATCTCCCTCTGCCACGGGGCCTGGGGCGCTGCGATTTCACACTCCGGCGGCTCCCTCGCTGCTACGCCATGCAAGAGCTGGGCTCTCACTCCCACTCTGCCATGTCCTCATCAGGAAAAGCTGCCATTGCCTCCTCCTGCCTCTCCTTCGAGTGCTTCGACACCCTGACCAAGTCATGCATCAAGTGCTCCGACCTGTTCAAGGACAACACAAGTAAGGGGACAAGGGCAGCTGCAGTCTGGGCTCCCCAGCGCTGGGTGGTGGTGGGCCAAGGAGGCTTGGGGCACCCTAGGGATGGGCAGGTGGAAGTCACCTGCTCCTGAGGATGGCTATGGAAGTGCCAGTGGAGGATGGAGCGCTGCCTTCACCTAAAGCAGAGGGGAAGAGAGCAGTCAGTTTCAGTGAGAGGAACATGGTGTAGGGAGAAATCAGATGATAAACCTGCCCCAGGGGTGACTGTGGGGAGAGCAGGAAGCTCTCATCTCCTACCACCCAGGGACAGGGAGTGGGATAAGGGTCTCATCAAGCAGAGGGATATTTTGTTGCTGGTGGCAGGTGGGTCACAGTTAAGTGCCACACTTCTTCCCTGTCACCGCAGCCGCCAGGCCAGACAGACAGGTGAAAAATGCTGCTGCCCTCCTTCCTCCTTCAGCTCTCCCCCTCCTGACACTACCGGCATCTCGCCCCACAGCAGAACCCACCCTGGCACCCACTCTGACCAGCACCTTCCTGACCTTTGGGATCCTGGTGGTGGTGGGGCTCACCCTGGTTCTGGCTGCCCTCTGTGTCTTCCTGGCCTGCAAGGTGAGAAAGCGGAGGAGAAAGAGGAAGGCAGCAGACGAAGAGGACAAAGGTAGGAGACCTCTTCCTCTCCTTCTCACAACACCCTGAGGACCCTGGGTTAGATGGGATCAGTTACTGCTGGCTCCCCTGAGGCACATCCCTGTCCAGGCTAGTTCATCCACCTCAACATCACCTCTGCAGGCATCCCATGGCATTTTGGGGCATCTGAATCACTGCCTGAGTGACAGCGTCCTGCATTCCCTGGGAATGTATGCCTGTACCTGACTGCAAGTGCAACCCTGCTGAGCCATCCCTCCCTTTGCTGGGTCTCCCTGTGCTTTTGTTTGCTTAAAGTATGTCCTGGCACAATCCTCTCTCCACAGGGGACATGCCCAGAGCACTGGTGAGTGGCTTTTGTGAGCTCACTGGTGAGTGCCCTCTCCCCCAGTAGTCAGAGGACCATGGATGGAGTGGAAGTAGTGGGGGCAGTGGTGGACACCTGGGAATGGCTCCAGAGGCAGCCTCTCCCTGTGGCGCTGCAATGGGGGTCCTATCGACTGCCCAGCTTGCTTCTTGTGCTTGGGATGTCCAGCATCCTCCAGCTTGCATCCCAAAGACCCCAGTGGGATGTCAGGACCAGCCCCATTGACAGTACACTGCAGCACTGCACAGGATTATCTTGTGCATCAAAATCAGGGCTGGGGTTTTTCCCAGGTAGGGGGTATGGCTCCCCAGGACCCCCAAAAGGGCTGCTGCATAGGGATGCTGGCACTCACCACTGCCCCACGACCCGGGTGGGTGTCCACAGTGGGGCAGCTGGTCCTTGTGCCCTGGCTTGCCTCACACTTCAGGCCGTGCCGGATGGTGACTCAGACCAGGGGGACATTACCCGGGGCCTTTCTGCTCTCTGACAGCCCATGACGCACATGCCTAGGAAAAATACCAAAAGTGAAAGAGAAGGGAAAAATCCAGTGGTGAGAGAGATATGGCCATTGTGGAGAGTGTTGGAGGCACTACTCAGTCTCCTGTTGCATGCCCTGGTTCACATCCCCCTTGTCCCCCAAGGCTGCACCGCAGCAAGCCCAGTGCTGCAGCACTGGATGTGTGGAAAGTGGCAGGAGGCTTGGGGCTAGAGGCACACGGCTGCATTTGAAGTGTGTAAACAAGTCTATTTTTAAGTGGGAGGCAGTCAGGGAGGGCAAGCTGCCACGGGCTGGGCTCTTCTGCTGCCGGCAGGGTTGAGCGAGAGGATTCGAAGTGGAAGTACAAGTTTCGGCCTTTCCCTCATGTCTTTTAGCAGGGGAAAAGCCCATCGGTTGTAAGCAGGAACAATTCTGCAGCAGGAGAGGTGTGGACACCTTGCAGACTCCTCCTGTTCCAGATCCATCTTCTCCCCTAGGGACAGGACTATCTCCCTAGGACCTGCCTGATCCCACTCCAAAAGCCCCGTAACCGCCTTTTCTTGTCCCTTCCCAGAAAACAAAGACATCGCCAGCCCCCTGCCCAGCCAGGACCCTGCCGTGCCAGAGGGAGATGGTGCCCTGAACCCAGCCCCATGCCTGCATCTTGTTGGGAGCCTGAAGGTGCCGGGGCCACCCAGGAAAGCCAGGGCAAAGCAGAGGCCGTGCTGCCAGGGCGATGCTGATGGCGACATTGTTCTGCTCTCTGCTGTGTGCCCCCGGCCTGAGGAATGCAACCACAGCTTCCCACTGCCCGCCACTGAGCTGGGGGCCACAGCGCTGGTCACCACCAAAACCACCCAGAACTGCGCCAGAGAGGAGAGAGTCTGAGTGCGAGGGCACTGGGGCTGGAGTGCTCCGGCCAATCCCTGTGGATACTGACAGCCTGTTCCTGGGATGAGCAAAGCCTTCCACGGGTATGAGCTCTGTGAGAACCAGGCTTTGCCTTTAGCAAGATCAGCCTTTTAAGATGACTGTCCTTTTTGTGCTGAGTCCCAACTTACACCTGTAAATGCTGGAGGAAGCCAAAGTGGATCATGCTGAGTTATAATGAACTGTTGACAGCTGCCATGGCTGAACCATTGGGAGGAGGCAGAGCAGACACAACCAGAGAGGATGGAGTGTGGCAGGGACTGCTGTGCCATTTGCAAGGCAGCCGTTGTGCCTGAACAGGCATAGGTCTCCTGCTGGTTGGGTAATTTCTGGGAACATGTTGCTGGAACACCAGAAACTGCAAGGGGGAAGGAAGCAGGGTGTTACTTTAGGACCAAATCCCACACAGCAGTAGCTTGATTTTTGCTACTGACCTCAATAAAAGGAGACTTGAGGCCATATGGAGCAAGGCACACCCAGCACATACTCCATTTACAGTCCTGCTGCCCTGTCTTCTGCACTCTGTGACACCCAGGTCTTTCCACCTTCTAGGCTCTCTCACATGGTGGCAGGCATCCACCGACATGTGTGGGAACCCAATCCATGTCCAGGTACCCTCGGGATAGGAAAAAAGTTCATCTTCCCAAGCAGTGAAGAGGGGAAAAAAATCTGTCTTTGCTCTGACCTGAAGTTAGGGAGGACCAGGGACAGCCAGTGGAAACAACTAGTCCAGAGGAGCTCCCTGAACTTGTCATTACAGCCCTAGACAACCATCACTTCAGCTCACTGTCGCTGCAGAAATACCGTGTGTCACTTCCACGCTGCACAAAAGCATTCAGGGAGTGATATGAGTGTAGGCAGGATGACTTAATTTATGAGAGTGTCCTCAAGGCTTTGCCTGTGTGCCAGAGCTGGCCAGCATTGCTGATCCCAGGCATTTCCCCATAGATGTGTTTCTTCACCCGCCTGTAAGTGGCTTTACTTCACAGGAAGGGCTCTGTTTGGGAAATGAACAAGTGTGTGGGATTACTGATGTTAGTGTGGGATTGCTGATTCTGAGTAATTACAGCGGTGATGTCCCCTGGCTGAATAGAGATTCTGGGTTGGGCAAGAAGCCTGAGGAAGGTGGTTAGTCACTTAAATGCACTTTTAGGGCTTATTTATATGAAGTACCATCTCTGGGTCTGCTCTTCCTTAGATGAGGTGGCTTCCTCATCCGGGAGGCTTTGGACACTGAACAGAGCTGGCCAAGCAAGGTAGGGGACACTGACACCGGGCACTAATGGGCCACTGATTGCCATATTCCCAGTAGGGTCACCTGGAGGCACCATGCGGAGGGGATGTCCCTCTGATGATGGGAAGGTGACTCCCTGCCTAAGCCTGGGTTCTCTGGGGCTGCAGTACAGATGCTACGGTTGAAGGGTGACCATCTCTCTTCTCCCGTGTCCGTGGCACTGCAGCCAGACTCGTGGCATCAGTCTCATAGAGCAAACACAGGCGCTGCCACAGGTGCCAAGGCCAAAATTCCTCACCACAATTCCTCTCCTAGACCTTAACACACTGGCAGAGGTGAACTCCCATCTGACTGAGTCTCCGCATGATCCAGGATGGGATGGTTCCCCATCTCAGCCTTGGGGCCAAGGAGGGTGGAAGAAGTGGTCCACATGCCCAGTGACTGTCTCCTGGAGCTCCAGACAGCTGTGGCAGAAACTTTGTAGGCTCAAGGGCTGGTGTCCCAGATACCCACAAGAGCCATGCTGCCCTTTGCAGAGGGGGTATTGCCATGGCGTGAATCAGACATCTCCTCATCCTCATGCTCCGCACCCAACCCTGTGAAGTAACTTCAAACAACCTTTGTGTATCTGGAGTAGGGAAAAGAGCTGAAGCCAGGTTGGGGAATGTTTTGTCACTAGAAGGACTGCTTCTGGGAGACAGAGCAACCTGTTACAGGGGGTGATACAGAAATGGAGCAGAACTGTCAGGAGCCACCTCCACTTCCCTCCCAGTGACAGCGGCAGCCCAGCCCTGTGGATGCACTGCCCACCCCAGATGATCTGGGAATTTGAAAAAGAAACACCCCACCCATACAAATCCTATTGAAAAAGCCCCTCTTTCTGCTCAGGTAAGGACTTCTTCTCTCATTTCTGCTGGAGCTTAAGCCAGGCATCTCCCTATATGGGATGCCACTGGCATTTGCAGCACGCAGAGCGGCAGTTGGATCCACACTGTTCCTCAACCAGTGAGTGTCCCTTGGATCTCCTCTTTTATGGCATGTGAGGTGTCTTCCCTGCATCGTGTCTGCCCAACTGCCAGCTGTGGCAGGGATTTAACCTCCTCTGTGCACTTCTCCATCCTTATGTATAGGGCAAAGGGCTGTCCATCTTGTCTGCATGGAGATCCAAGAGAATAGAGATGAAAAATATGGCAGTAAAAATTAAAGAATAAAGTGAACCCATTGTCAATGCATGCTCAGAGGTCTGAATGGGGACCCCATTTTTCTGGCTTTAGGGGTCTCCAGCATGATGGTCCTTGGGTTACAGCAGGGCTTT
>VXBQ01016906.1:28688-42971 GCA_013400175.1 Phainopepla nitens
TTTAAGGAAAGACTGGACGTGGCACTCAGTGCCATGGTCTGGTTGACATGGTAGTGTTCATATAGGTTGGACTCAATGATCTCAGAGGGCTTTTCCAACCTAATTGATTTGATGATTCTCTGGCACGGACCTCAACCCTCACAGAAGAATGAGCACACAAGGGACATGAGCAGCTGGTCACCCTTGCTGAGCCCTCATGGCCACCACTTCCCTGCCTTGAGGATAGCCCTAGCTTATTTGCAGTGTGAGCTGATAAAACCACTTCCTTCTCCGAATGAGAGGGAGCATCATTATTGCACTGGACAATCCTGTCACGGACAGTCAGAAAGAACTGGAGCAGTGGATTGGGATGAAGGGGAGGGAGGGACCTAAGCCCCTTTCAGAGCCACAGCCCCAGCCTCTCCTACCTCCTTAATACACTCCTGACAAATTCTCTTTTGTCTTTCTTCCTGTCCCTCACCACTAATATCAAAATTAAATCTATAAATGCTTCTGGGGTGACACATTTCCCAGTGTATTCCCAGGAGGGGTCTCTCTGGGTTTCTGGTTTGCTCTTCAGCTCCTCAATTATTTATCTCTGCAAGGGAATAGGAAAACAAACTCAGTGAAGCAAACTTCATGCCCTGTAGTGACACCATGAGTTATTAAAAAATATAATAAAAATTCCCCAGTGAGTCATTTAAGAGACACTTAAGCAGCTCCAACCACAGAGATGACAGTCATGACTAAATGTTTACAGCTGGCATTGGCTGGGGAGGGCCAGGGGCAGGACAGAATCTGGATCCCCTCATGGCATTTCCCTACAGGGAAGTTTGGGGGGAACCCCACTGGTGGACAGTAAACACTAAATGTTCTCATTTACAGTTTAAGGTAACTGCAAGTTCCCTGTAAGCCTCATACATGCCGGGGTGGCGGAATGAGGTGATGCAGGGGATGTGGGGAGTTATAGAAACTGTGGTGGGATGCAGGGGACGAAAGACTGCAGAAGCATTTGAGGGATGCAGAGCAACGTGGGGGAAGTGGTAGAAGGTGAGGAATGTGATCGGGGGTGAGGGATGCAGAGCACACAGAGGAATACGATAGACACGGGGATGAAGAAGACAGAGGGGACTGGGAGGATGCAGCAAGTGTAGAGAGGGATGTCCATCTATATGGGCAGATCGTCCCAGACTGCTGCTGGGAACCCTCTGCCCCAGCACTCCCCTGCCCACCTGAGCCCCATGGCAGCTCTGATGCCAAATGGCCACAGGAGCAGCAGTGAAAGAGCCCCCTAAACACCACCTCCCTGTGACAGGGAGTGTCCACTGCAGCCAATCGAGCACTGATCCCATGCTCAGGAGAGATCTCCTTGACCTCTCCACCTGTTGCCTCTCACGTCACGGCCAGTCCTCTCTGCTCCCTCAGCCACAGGGACCTGCTGGGGCACGTCCAGTTTTCCTGCTCCTGGCCCAGAGAGCAGCAGCGGCAATGCAGGGGATGGCTATATGCTGTGCAGGGAGTGTGTACAGCCCAGCATGGGTGGGCTCCAGTAGAGAGAAACTGTGGGGGAACGAACCGCTGGCCTTGAAGGTGTTAAGGGGAGCTTATCTTCAGCTCATCCCTTGCTTTCAGCCCAAACCCAGAGCCCTCCGCAGCTAAAATGCTCATGCCTAAATTGTGACATACTTTGAACTCAGGTTTGTGTGCGCTGTCACAGGGGCAGTGTTCAAGCCTGCCTTGCTTCAAGGCATCCTGTGATCCAGCTTCCACTCACGAAGCCCAAGCAGCAGAGGGGGACCCCTGCTGTCCCCCTCTGCCCAGGAGCCAGCACGCTGCAAACGCTCACTTGGGCAGCGCTTAACCCCTCGCTCCGCTGCCCCCGCAGCCAGCACGGCCGACTCGCTGCTCTCCTCGCATGCCGCTGGCACACCGGGCTCTGCTTCAGCTTGAACGCCGGGAAAAGCAAAGGGCATAATTTTAGGAGAAGCGTGTGAAATGTGTTCTGGCAGATCAGCTGAAGAGCTCTCCAGCGCAAGGAAAGCATTAACATTTGCAAAAGGTCCTTGCAACAAAGCAAGAAATTCCCAGCAAGCAAATCCAGATGTGGGGATGTACAAGCCCTTGGATGCAGACAGGAATGGGACAGGTCCACTGGTTTGGGAATTATTCAGGGGTGTCCTGGGAAAGAAATGTTCCTGGGCAGGAATGTTACACTGCAGGGATGAAATGGTGGAGGCAATCAGAGTGGGAGGGACCACTTGCTCCTGGCTGGGATTGACAGCACACAGAGGTGCAAGGGGATGGATTCAGGTTGTTTGGGACAGGATCTCCCCTGGGTCTGAGCTCCTTTTCTCTGTCAGCCCCTCTCCCCCACATGATGGATTTGCAAAGAAAGGATGGGTAAAAAACCCTGAAGCCTGCAGCCTGTGATTCATCCTTACTATATTTGCACATATTATTAGAAAGATGAAAATATAGCCAGAGCTGGAATTACAGATTTAGTAAGCAGGACTGCCTATTTCAGCATATACTGCTTCTCCCAATGACTCTAACTCTACAGGGGACCAATTTACTCCCTCACTAGCATTAAGGCATTACTGCCCTATACAATGCCCTTATATATCTGGGCAGATATATTCAGCAAGCAAGTCCTTCAGGGACAGCAGTGTTTGGGTTCTGGTGCTGCCCACTCAGCATGCTGTGCAACTGGCTGGTGCCTGTAAACCTCTGCCTCAACATTCAGTCTCCTGTTAATGCTCACCCACATTTTGGGGATATATCAGTCCATGAAAGCCATAGGCAAGAGAGACTTGTTTGTTTGCTGCTTTGCAAGCCTCCTCCATCCCTGGCAGGGAGCTTGAGGTGAGTGAAGAGGGAGAGCTTGCCAGCTTCCTGCTGTAACTCACCCCAAGCCCCCATCTTTTTATGAACAAATTATTAGCAAACCCCACAAGTTTGAACCCACAGGTGTCAGTAACCATGCCTGGTCCCTACCAGCCCTTGTCCCCATGCCTGGCCAGTGGGCTTTGTGCCCAGCAGGTAGGGAAGGTGGCTGATACCTCCCTGTGACACCTCTTTGTGCTATCCCATGTGAGGAGACCTGGTGCCTTCTGTGAGCCTGGGCACAGCACTCTCCTGCATGGGTTCTTCTTTCTTGCTGAACTGTTAAATGTAGTCAAGTGGATGGAGTATCTGCTGTAGTCCACTTGCTTGATTTAAGACATTTTGTGTTGCTAATGAACCAGGTTCATTCAATATTTTTCTGCCTGCAAAAGATGTCTTTCGAGGTTTAATAAAGCAGCAGGCAGCTGTGTGACCTGAAGAAGACCAAATAAAATACCAGGTACCATGTGTGGTTGCTGGTCTCCAGCATCTTGCTGAGAAAGAGACTGTGTACTGAGCCCACTCCAAGTGCAAAAGCTCCCAGGTGTGCCAATGTGGAGGGGCCAGCAAGGCAGCACTGGATCCCTGCTGCCAACCCAGAAAATAGTGTGCGTTTTCCCATGAGGTGGCAATGCAGTGTCTGGAGCAGATCAAGCCAGGGAGGTGAGGAGGACTCCAGGATCTGTCCTTTCTGGCTGCAGTGGGACATAACTCCACAGGGATGTGACCCCAACAGGGTGAGCAGTGCAGTGACACAGATATTTTGGCAGCAGTGCAGTGACCTGCATGGCTGAGCTCTGCAGGGAATATATCCTTGTGTGATGTTTTCCTCCTTTTGCTGGAAGTAAGGGAGAACTTCTGCTTTTGTTTTTGTTTGTTTGGTTGGTTGGTTGATTTTTTCTGATTGCTTCAGCCCCAAGGAAGGAAAGGGAGGCTGCCAGGGAGCTGAGTCTTGGGGACTGTTTGTGACAAGAAGCCCTGAGCAGAGGAGACCCCACCATCGTCATGTTTGCTGTGAGAGACATTGGAGACTCCACTTTTGGGACTGCAAAACACTGCATGACCCCAACCACTCACCAGAGAGGTGATGGCACCCTTATTTCTGTCCCTGGCCTCCTAGTGAACATGTGGGAGGTATTTTTATCCTCCTGCCAGCTCCCTTAGTCACCGGTGCTTGCTTTAAATGGGTCAACAGGGAATAAAGATGCGGCAGCCCTTGCTCCCTCGCTATCTGTCTTAGAGCACGTTTACTGGCAGCACTGACTCTTCCTCCTCTTACCTCCATTCTGGCCAGTGCTGTCGGAGACCCAGCAGAGAACTCCCTGGCCCGGGCAGTGTCAGCTGCAATTAGCTCCTCATTAAAGGCCGGTGGTGAGGCAGCCCCACTGCAGAGTTGCTGCGTGCCAGGACAACAAGGGCTGTCTCCCGGGACAGTGGAGAGGAAGGTGGCTGCCCTGGTGGTGGTAGAGGCAGTGTGTTGGGGTGGACGGATGCACAGGGGAAAGAGGCAGCAGGAAAGCAGGAAAATTGCATCCATCTCATACACCCCTGTACCCAGATGCGTGGGTACAGGGTGGCAGGGATGGCTTTGGGGAATTGGGAGCAGGTATGGCCCCTCTGAGCCATTTTGGGAAGGAGATGAGGTTCACTAGGAGAGTCCATAAGGTTTGCATCTGCTGCCAGCAAGGTCATGGAGCAGATGCAAATCTGCACGATGACATCATTTGACAGCAATGACCCCAAAACCATGGTGATCTGCCTGGATAGTGCCAGTCACTGCCGAGACTGCCAGTGCTCACTTCTTCACACTTCTGTGCACTTTGTGATCATTGTGCCAGCCCCATGGTTCAAAAACTCATATTTGGTGACCATCCTGAGAGCTGTAGCAAAATTTGAAGGGTTTAGAACCAGGGCTCTGCCTGAGCACTCCCCTGGCTCCAGCTCCACTGTGCTGGTGCAGGCCAGCTGATTCTGCAAGCAGTGATCCCTCTTCCAGCAGTAATGCTAGCTGGTCACCATTTAAACCATTTTAAATGGTTTGTTCCTGAAGGGTGACAAGAGAGCTTCACATCTGCTCCCATCTGGCGTTTCAAGGGTGAGATTTCCACTGCAGTCGCCTTCGTGGCCAACTCCGGGCTTAGAGGGGACAGCGCTCGACTCCAAGGTGACCTCAAGAGATGAGCATGGGGCGAGCGCAGCATCCAGGGAGATTTGGGCCTAATCCTTGTGACATCTTATACCCAGAGAGAGAGTAATACAGCAGGAGGCAAGCTGGGTGCAGGGAGGAGGGGGGCAGAGGGGGCAATGGCTGACAGAACCAGGCAGTCACCTCCATCACATTTAGGGAAGTTCGTTTTCCTCCTGTCTCCTCAGATCTGTCCTCCCGCTGCGCTTGCACAGAGCCACGCGGCTTGGCTGCCCTGGGGAAGAGGCGAAGGGAGGGGGACCTGCTCGTCGGGAGATGTCCCAGAGAGGAGCCACAGCTCCAGGCACACTGTGCAGAAGGGATTGCCCACCCTGGTGTGAGCCAGATGGAGAGTGAGGGGCTGGCAGCCTGCCTGGGACCCCCAGCACATGCAGGGGGTGTGGGGTGGGTGCCAGCAGCCCACCTCTCCCACTCCCAGGGGAAAGCATCTTTGCTGCAGGAGGAGACTGCAAAGCCCTCCCAGAATACCAGCAGCTCTCTCAGGGGGCCGCAGCACAGTGTTACCCTCAGGCACCTCGGGGCAGGAGCCAGGCCTGCAGAAAGCCAAAAACTGGCATGAAGATTGCAAGAGAAGAACAGAAAGAAGAAAAAAAGCGAACTTTTGGAACTTTTCTTATTTCATCTCTGGCTCCTGAGCCTCTAGGCTACACTCATTTTACCTTTTCAAGTCTTTTCTCTGTGAGAAGGATGACTAGAAACCCACACCTTGCTGATGAAGGCAGAGCCCCACGGGCACTTTTGTGGGTGGGGAACACGGCAGGGCCTTTGGAGCTCCAGCCCCTTTGATTTCCAAAGCCACAGAGCCTGCTGGCAGGTCAGGGAGGGGAAAGTGGCATCAGAGTGGCGGTGAGGGCAGCATGGCTTGCAGCGGCATCCGTCCCCTGAGGTAATGCTGGTGCAACAGGGAAATGTCTCTGGCGATGATGTGGAAGACGGCAGAAGGGCCACTCAGGTGTTGCTAATTTTCAAGACAGAGCTTTTTTTGTCTTCACAATTCTGTTGCTCAGCAAGGCATG
This sequence comes from Phainopepla nitens, assembly GCA_013400175.1. Lineage (NCBI taxonomy): Eukaryota > Metazoa > Chordata > Aves > Passeriformes > Bombycillidae > Phainopepla > Phainopepla nitens. Next base: position 34,773 of record VXBQ01016906.1, read on the forward strand.
ACATTTCCCTGCCGCCACCAACCAGGCCACCCGTTCTCCCACTGGTCCTGCTGCCTGGTGAGGGCAGGCTGGTGGTGGCCACTGTCACCACACAGCCAGCAAGCTCCTTTCAGAGCTGAAGGACAATCTGGAAATGTGAGCTAAACATCTAAATGTGAGATCAATACTAAAACATCCCCTGCCCCTCCAAAGAGACATGTGGTATCTCTGATGCATGTACTACTTTCACGCTGCAGGATGGTGCAACTGTCTGGGCTTTTCTCCTCCTCCTGAAGTGTTGGAAGTACTTTACCCAGAGCAGCCTTGAGCTATTGGTCTTCCCCACAAAACAGGGGCTCCAGCCTTCACTCAAGAGGGACTAACTGAGGCAAGAGAACTCCCACGTTTGCAAATCTTTATCACACTGCATCCTTCTTGCCTCCCAAAATCAGAGGCCAGGGTCTGGTCTCAGTCTCCTAGATACCAACAGAGCAGAAATCAGGAGATGCTTCTGGCCATGCTGTGCTCAGTGACACATCTGTGCTAACATGGTATCTCTGAGGCAGGCTGGAAGCAGCTTCCTGAGCCAGCTTGGCATCTGCCCAGGGCGTGGTCCCTCTTCCCATGCCCCAGGCAGGACCCTGGGGAAAGGGCCCTCCAGCCAAGCTCTTCTCCCAGCTCCCGGCTCAGCACAAGACTTACCTTTTCTAGTGGTGCCAGGGCCATGCCTACCAGCTGCTCCATCCTTAAAAAAGATGGTGGATGAGAGTTTTTGCACCTAATTCAGATGTGGCCCAAGCCTGCTGGGCTCTCCGTGCTGCCATTGGTAGAGGAGAAACCCGCTTCTGGTGGATGCCAAGAGTTTATTTTTCTCCTATTTGCAATTACCTCCACTGGTTGTTACAAATATTGGCAAGCTTTAAAAATGATCGGGGCAGCCACATCCCTGCATTTACTTCCTTTGCTCCAGCAGCCACAACCCATCTCCATCCAAGGCAGGGCCATCATCATTCTCTGCCTCCAAAAGGCTGGTGGTACCTCTTGAAACAGAGCATGAGGAGCAGAAAGCAAAGGGTGAGGCCAAGAGCAGCACCAGAGGGCAATCACACAGCTTATCCAAGGGCTCTTGTGACAAGATGAATGTCCAGCAGTGAGAGCCCCATTCAGAGGACATTAGGGACATCTGCCACTGCAAGAACTATGAGACTGTGAACTGGTCGTCCAAGGGGAGTGATGAGTGAGGATTAGTACCTTGGAGGTTTGAACACAGCTCTCCTTACTCATCACACTCCTTCCCTGCCCACAGTATCAGCCAGCTCACAGGAGTTTTCACAGCCCCCTCCACCTGCACCCTGCTGCCACACTCAGACAGCAGCAGAAGCAGACCTTTCACATCCCCTGTCACATCCCTTTCTGCTGTTTTTGGCATGTTTTTTGTGGTGCTTCTCTTGCTCCAGTCTGAGACCTGTCTATAGCCACATGCATCTCTCTGTCTGGATTTTCAGTTTTTCTCCTGTTCGGCTTAATTTACTCCTGTTCTCCCCCACTGTATATTACCTCGTCCTTTGGGGAGCTGCGGGTAGTTACTGAGCCCCTTTTCCAGCCTCAGCACAGACCTTCAGAAATTATTTGTTGGGAGCCAATATCTTGCCTTTTTCCTTTCCCTTCTTTTCCCCAAGATTTGCCACGGATCCTCCTCCATCCCTGGTCATATGAGTTTTCAGTGTGCCCTGGTCCCTTGTTCCCCTCGGATGGGCGCACCCACCAGCTGTCCTTGTGTTAGTCTCAAAGCTATTAAATAATTTGCTATTCCTGTGTGGAAAACACAGGACTTGTTTCACCTAAAGTCCTGCTGCTGGTGGCATCTGTCCTGTCCTTGGGCTGGGATTTGGGAGGCAGAAGGAAAATGACATATCTGGTAGGAGCACCAAGGTGACTCCTGATTGCCGCAGCGAGGCTGCTGCCGGAGTGGCATAGGAACAGTTCCTATGTGGAAAGGCGGCACACTTGATTTTTAGTCTCCCAAAAGACAGAGGCTTATTGCACAACAAAATGTCGTCAAGTTAATGGTAGGAGACCAGAAGCAAATCCCTGCCACTAATAGGATTGGGCCATCTTCAGCAGGTCTCACTCGCAAAGGCGGATCATGCCAAAATGAAGCTGGCTCGAAAGCCCCGGTGGGCAAGGGAGCTCTGCTCACAGCCAGCCCTCTGATAGCAAAGCCCTCTCCTTCCTCTGTAATCCAGTGAAAAGAGACATCAAAGGACGAGTACATCCATCCTGGGACACTCCTGGGAAGCCAAGGGCACAGAGAGCCTGCAGTTTGCTGCTACAGAGGGGAAGAGGCAGGTTGGCACATACCAGTGCCTCTGGAAGGGCAGGCAGAGGAAAGTGTTGGTCCCAAAGGCAGCACGCCACTCTGTGCAGAGGCGTGGGCATTGCACATCCACACCTCTGTGTCTTTATCTTCTCACCCCAGTTCTCTTCCATTGGAAAAGCAAAACTGATTCTCTGGGCCTTCCCTTCCCTTCCCTGGCTTGAATTAAGGATCTTTCCTGTCCCATTCTGCTCACAAGCCTTCCCTAGTATCTGCCTGAAGCTCCTCTTTCTCAGGACATATCCTTGATTTTTTTTCACCCCTTAGCATCTCAAGACAGGACAGGAGCCCAGTGGACTGGGCCGCAGTGGAGCCAGACTTTTCTGGAAAAGGGTTTATCATGAGAGGAGGAGTGTGCTGAGCCCCTTCAAGTCTCTGCTGGAAGTGCCTGTCCCCCAGCACAGGGAAGAGCTGGCAGAGGGGGAGGTGGATGTGCTCCTGCTGCCAATGTTCCGCCAGTCATCCTCTGTTTCCATGTCAAAATGCTGGTCTTGTAGAAGCAAAGATTTTATCAACATTCATACCCCACTACAACCACAAGCACAGTTACATCCACCTGGACCAAACGTGTGCTGTGTGGGGTTCATGAGCCCCTACACGTCTCCGGGTTCCAGGGGATGAGGAGATGAGGAGGGACAGCTGGTTTGCACGGAGGCATCCTGCCCTGCTGGCCACGCCGCGCTGCCCTGCGGGCTCTGAGCCGCCCGCAGCACCTGAGTGTACCTGGCAGCCGGCCGGCACCTGTGCCAGAGCCTGTGCTTGGCACGGCCGCCCTTCCCGAGGAGAGGCTCTGCCCGCTGCTGCCGGTCTGACGCCGGGACAGCACGCAGCACGCTGCTCCCGGCCATATGGCCTCCTCCTGCAGACCCTGCCTCGGCTGCCGGAACAGGCGCCCTAAATCCCCCGTCCCAACAAACCCCAACGGCTCACGGCCACCACCACCCTCTCAGGTCCTTGAGCACAGGAGGGGAAGCACTGGGTCCCTTTTGCTGCTACGATCTGTTTTTTTATTGCTCCACAGTTGGCTAAAGCAACCTGGGGCTGGCCCTGCTGCCTCCCATCCTCCCTGCAGCAGACCCCCCCTTCACACACAGCTGTTAGGCCGAGCCCTAAGGATGCCCTGCATTGTGTTGGCTGCTCTCATCCTTTCTTTCTTTGGGTGTGTTTTGCCCTAAATGGTTGTGGTTTGAATCAGTGGGTTGCATGAGGAGTGGTCAGGGGTGAAAGTGGAGGGGGTGGAGAGATGGAGCATAGCCAGAGATGCCACTGCACTGCTGAGTGAGCTGGGCTGTGCATTGCTGCTTCCAGGTGTTTATATGGCTTTTTAATGCTTGAAAAATGGGTAGAAACTTACTTTAAAGAGAAAGGAGTAAATACCTGGGCTCCACCCAGGACAGCAGCAGAGAACCTGCTGCGCAAGCCCAACCTAGAAGGAGGTTTGAGGCTGGGATGCTCCTGTTCAGCCTGCAGGCACCGGTGAGGGGACAGTTTTGGATCCAACATCCCACTGACTGCCCTGAAGCTCATATGAGTGTAAAGGGGGCTGCAAAGATTCTGCAGCTGTCTCCAACACAACCTCCAAACTGCGCCAGCAAAACCCCTGGGCTAGTGAGCTGATGGGTACCAAGTGCCTGTAAAGGGGGAGCATTTACCATCACTGTCTCCAAGTTTAACCCTCAATGCAAAGTCCAATGCAGACAGCCTGGGGGTCACAGCTGATGCTCATGGACCTTTGTACTGTATGTGGAGGCATAGCTGCCCTCTAACAGTGGCAGCTGAGGGAGCTCAGGCTTCCAGCCCAGATCCTGCTTGCCCATACTGCCACATAAATTAAAAATAAGCCTTTGCTTTGAGCTGATTTTCTCCTCATTTCTCTGGATGTCATTTGGATACAAATCCAGCCGCCTTTGGGAAGCTGGAAGCTTGCAAATCTCAACTTTTGAATGTTTTCAGTTATGATGGTAATGGTAAAGCACATATGCTTGTGTTCTCTATAAGCCATTATGAGGCACAGTTGTTCTTTTACAGCCGTTTTACAGCCAGAGCATCAAGCACAGGCAGGAGAATAAAACCCTTGCGCACACTGGGCTGGAAATAGGGTGGATGGTGGCGCTCTGGGCTCAGCCACCTCATCTCTGTGCTTCCCCCAGTGCATTTACCTTTCCCCTGCTTTAGTTTTCCAAAGCCAGTAGCCCAAGGTCTGCTTTGGTTTCCCTAATCCATTTAGCCTATGATAATGTGAGGAGGGGAGTAGCATCTTATTGCACATTAGCCCAGCACTCAACCCCAGGGATCCCTAATCGTCCAGAGGTCCCTTATTCCAGTCCTAGACAATGGGTCTGAGAAAACTCAGAGCTTTCGAGCAGGATGCTGACTGCAAAAGCAATTTCCCTCACAAAGACAAGGAGAGACTCTTCCCCGGCTCTAGCCCTGGCTGGAACAGAACCAGCTTCAGTAGCTGAAGTTTTGGAGGGAAGCAGGTTTCTCTGGTGTATCCTGGGGCATGGTGGGAGGTGTGGGGGGATGCACACGCCCCATGTACCCCCAGGGATGGTGGCAGGAGCGCTGCCTCTCCTCTGCCTCCAGGCAGGGGACAGTGTCGCAGCGCATGCTGGAAGCTCTTCCTGACAGCCTTCCTTCGCCTTCAGCTCTTCCGAGCTGATGATGTCGGGTGTTAGCTGCTGATTTGCAAGCAACAAAACCCACTCTGGCAGCACTCCCCAGCACACAAGCATGAGGTGCTGGACCCCTCCTGTCACAGCACAGCCCTTCGAGATGGGGCATCCACCCCACAGTAGCACCCTTTCCTTCATTCACCCCTTGGCCCTGAGTCCAGCTCAGTCCTGCATGGTAAAAATCACTTTTTCTGGGGGGAGAAAGTGTCTCTGATTCCCCGGGTGGAGGGGGGGGCCCCGCCTGAGTAGCTTTGGGGCTCCAAACACCCACTGCTAGCTTTTCTCGGGAGCTGACTGTACCCCAAATCCTCCCACATTCCAGGAGGCTCCCAGGACTTCACTTCACATTGATGATGGTGATGGCTCCCTCCTCCTCCTTATGATCCTCGGGCAAGAGCCCGGCAGCTCTGGTAGGCTTGCACCCCCATGATCAGCGGGGATCTGGGTCTGTCGGGCTCTCTGGCTGTGACAGAGAGGATCTTCTCCAGATCACCGTGCCCTGCCAGAAACAATCTGTTTACAGTGTCAGCGCTCGGCGTATCCCTCCCCGCTCGGTGTTGAACCGCCCGTATATCCTATTTCTGCAGGCGCAGAGACACCCTTCCGTAGTCCGGGTGGCATTGTCACTACAGGGAATATTTCCGTGACATCCTCCAAGGCTGGTGGTCAAAGTCTAACGGAGCTCTCCTCCCAAATCCCCGTCCCTAGAAGTGCCCGCGGATGTTGCAAGTATGTTCTCTGCTTTTTCTCCGGAGGTCCCTGCTGACCTGAATTTTCCTGCGGGTCCTGCCGCTGCTTCCCAAAGATGTGCGAGTGTAGGTGCCGGGCTACAGGATTTCCCTCTCACAACCCTTTGGGGATGCAGCTAGTGGCTGGGTCACTTACTTGACAAAGACGAGCTGACGGCTCAGCGGGGCTGCGGGCGGCAGCCCCCGGTGCCAGCCCTGCACATAGCCAGCCCCGGCCGGCCCAGCGCGCCGGGGACGTGCCGGGAGGGTGCTCCTCCGCACCATGCCCTCGGCTTCGGTTTCCTTCTGGGCTGATGCACGCAGCTAACGCCTGCGAGCGGTTCTTCCTCCCTCCTTCTTGCTCGCAGAGACCCTTTAAATCGGCTGCTTCACACTCAGTAAACACCCTTCCCCCCCCGACTTAAAACCGTTCCCTTTCTCCCAGGTCATGCCAGGCAACCATTTTCCAGCAAACTCCCCGATTTTGGCCAGTTTTTCGCTCTGCCTGTTAACAGTCTGTTAAACTCTCCGGGCCCCCGGGGCGACTCTGCTCGCACACACGTCGGGAGCAATCACCCGGTGCCTGGGAAACGATTGCTGGCGTTACCTGGGCAGCAGCAAACTTTGCTTGCGCAGCTTCTCTCAAAGCCGATGCTGCTTTCGGCTATTATTGGTAACGACCCCCATGTCTGCAGCTTCCAGACGATGGGGCCCTTAATCAGAGAGCCCTCCGAGATGCGGGGAAAGTGTGGCTTTTGGAGACAAGCAGTTTTCTTCCACCTCACTAGTTTTTTTATCTCTTTCAGGAAGCTCTGGAGGCTGCAAGCTACCTTACCTAATGGATCTCTATTAGGCTGAGGCACTGGGGGCCGATCGGACACGTCCCGGGCTCCAGCTGCTCTCCTCATCCATGCTTTCAATGTCTTTGACTTTTGCCAGACTCCAGATGGGAAGCGACCGGGGGCCTGCAGGGCTCAGGCTTGGTGAATAAGGAAGGGATATTTTACCCTCTAAATCCATCCCCCAGCAAAACACACAAGTGTTTCCCCCTCGATGGGGTGGGAAGCTTTTTGTGCAAAGCTTCATCCTGAAATATTGGATTGCCATGATGCACAAGCAAGATGATGATGGAGCGTTTCATCCCATGTGTGACCCTCAGCCCTGTGGTGTGGCAGGTAAGGCATGGCTCCTGAGGACAGGCTGGTCCATCGGCCTTCAGTGTTGGCCTGAAGGAGGCATCTGCCAGAGGGAGGTGAGCCTCCCCGACCTGTTTAATCCCACCTCCACCATTATAATGTCTTTTTGCATCACCACTTTCCTGGGGGTTGGGGTCTCCTGTGCCAGCACTATGCAGCCCAAGGGCAGCCACGTCCCCCAGGTTAGAGTACCAACAAGGTTAGAGTACCAACAGGGCAAGACAGGACAAGGTATTATTCATCCTCTCTCTCACTGAGCATGGAGAGAATAAATGCCCAAGAACACAGTGGTGATGCCAGATTTGCGGACCTTCCCTGGTACAGGATTTAGGTCTGTCTGGAGGTGATGAGGCTGCAGCCACAGCTCCCATATGTCACTGCCCCTCACCCCAGCCACCCTTGTTAGGCTGCACAATGTGTTAGTGCTGGGCAAGGGGCCCGACGGCTCCTCAGCTTGCCCCACCCTGCTCTTACCGCAATGGCTGCAGAGCAGGAAAAGCAAATCGTGCCCTTCTGGAAAGAGGAGCTGGCAGTGAGGATGGATACCACCTTTACGGGTGGCACCAGCCAGAGACCAGAGCAGTGTGTGCACATACCCCAGAGAGTCTGAACTTCAAAGTCCACACACAAGGCCAGCCAGTGAGTGGCTGAAAATCATCGTGACTCTGTGGAGGATGACTTTCTAGGGGTGCCTCAGTAGCCCTCCACTTTGCCCATCCTACAGCTCCCCTTGGGGGATGCTCTGATGTTCACAAGGGACTGGGACTGCTGCTCTCCCCCTTCCCCAAGTGCCCCCTCGCTGAGGGGCCGCAGAAGGGCACCCCACCCCCCCGGGGGCTCTGTCCCCCCAGCACACACTCCTCCTGTACCAGTAAGTGCCAGCCTGCGGCTCCGCAGCTCCCGTCCGGGCGAGTGGGGGTGCCGCGGCGGGGCCTGGTGGTGCTCGGGGGCGGGCGGGCAGCGCGGCACTGGTGCCACGCGTGCNGGGCCCCCCCGCGCCCGCCCGCCCGCGGCGGCTGCCCGACGGGGAGGGCGGGTGTCCTACCGCCCGGTGGCGGCGGGGAGCCGGGCAGAGGACTCGGTGAAGGACCTTCTCCGGTTTCCTCGGGAGGCTGTCAGGCGGCGGGGGAGCCGAGCCCCCCGCGCCTCGCTGGCCGCGCCGGCTCCCTCCCCCTCTCCCCCGCACTCCTCCTCCTCCTGCTGCTGCTCCTCCTGCTCCTCCCGCCCTGGTGCGAAGGGCTTTT
>VXBQ01016906.1:43220-68894 GCA_013400175.1 Phainopepla nitens
GATGGCCCCCCGGAGCCGCGGGCGGATGGAGCCGAGCTACGTCGTGGGCATCTGCTGCCTGGTGCTGCTGGAGCCGGGCCGGGTGTGGAGCGGCGAGGCCAGCACCGGGGGGCCCGGGGAGAGCGGGAACAGCAGCCAGGCACCGCCGCCGGAGACCACGGTCCCCGCGCCCACCGGAGCGGCACCACCGGGGGGGGACCGCTGCCGCGGGTACTACGACGTGATGGGGCAGTGGGACCCGCCGCTCAACTGCAACGCCGGCATCTACCAGTACTGCTGCGGGACCGGCGGGTCCCGCTTCTGCTGCCAGTTCAAGCCCGGGCGGCTGGACCAGAGTGGCTGCTCCAACTACGACACCCCCAACTGGGTCAACACAGGCCAGCCGCCTGCCCGGGTGGACGAGACCCCTGAGGACCCCACTCGTGACAAGACCAACATGATCGTCTACATCATCTGCGGTGTGGTGGCCATCATGGTGCTGGTGGGCATCTTCACCAAGCTGGGCCTGGAGAAGGCACAGGGTCCCCAGACAGAGATGACCGTCTCCAGGTAAAGGGGTCCAGTCCCCTCACCTTCTCCACTTCATCTCCCCGTGGGTGGCCGGTCATGTTCCTAGCCCACTGCATAGGCTGAGCCCTGGCTTCACCTTGGGACTGCCAAGAGGGTGAGGTGATCCCTAAAATCCCAGTCCCAGCATGCTGAGACACCAGGGGGTGGGTTGGCTGCAGCCCACTAACCTGGTAGGGAGGGCTGGCAGCCAGGACAGCCTCCACGAGAAGGGGTGGTTGTACACCCATATCTCCCAAAATGACCGGCTCTGTCTCTTGAGGAGGCATGTCCCTGGCTCAGGAGTGCCAACCCACCAGCCAGTGGGGTGGGTGACATGTGAGCTGTAGGACTCGGCTTTCCCCCCAACAAATGTGTGGTTCCCAATGTCCCAGGAAGGTGAGACCAGGTCTGACTGTGTACGGGGTGACTCTGGACTGCAGTCCCCTTGATCTCAGCCTTGCTTGCAGTGCGGGGGGAGACGAGGTGGCAATGACGGTTCCACCATGGCTGCTGCGCCAGCTCTGTGTGTACATGTGCACGTGTGCACACGCGTGTGTGTGCATGATGAGTGTGCCCTGGTGTCTGCTCTGTGCGCCAGCGTGGGACATCGCCCTTGCAGGGGGCACCCACACTCTTATGCCCCCGGGAGCGCACCCTCCAGTGCAAAGTTGGGCAGCTTCTTCCTGGAGCCCATGCCCTGTGGCTCCAACCTCTGCTTTTCAGCCCGCTTCTGGGGCTGGGCACAGGGCTGGCAGGGGGAAGGTCAATGTGTCAGACACACTTTGGCACTGGAGAACCCCTGCATCTCCCCCAACTCCTGTGCTGCTGCTGTGGCTGTCGGTGCATCTTCCCCTCTCCCTCCCGTTGCCAATACATGCTTCTCTCCCCATTTTGGGGCTCTACTTTGCATCTTCCCGGTGAGGACATCAAGCCTGGAGAGAAACCCATTTTCGTGCCATTTTGTTAAGGGATTTTAGCTTTTAAAAAAAGGCAAAGCAGGGCTGGTGGAAATTATTTCATCGGGATGATCCGGCAGCTGTCCTGATTGTAAACCCCAGCACCAACACACTCTCTCCTTCCCCGGGGGCACCCTTCTTCCCCTGCTGAGTTGGGACTTACGCAGCCGGTGGGTGCTGCACCCCAAATCCAGACCCATCCTACTTCTCACACCCACCCAGGGGAGCAGAGGCTGGTCACCCCTGGTTGGAGTAGGATCATACTGAGTAATGGAGGAGGGTCACAGGACCCTCCTGAGACACGAGAGGCAGTTTTCAGGGGATCCATGCTGTGCCCCCACCTTGGCAGGGAGCCTGGCTGTGTGCTGCTACGTGCCCGCGCCTCCCCCCGCGTTGCCTGAGGAAGTGCTGGCACCTTGACAGGATCAATACGGCCTCCGCCAGCCTCCTGGCTCCCCTTCCACTCGCCTGCCGCCGCGTCTTTTTTTGGTCATCCCCCCCAGCTCCTGGGAAGGAGATACTGTGCTTGCAGAGGGGTCAGACCCTGGGACACCCAGACCCTTGTCCTCATCCCTTGCCATTGGGTATTCCCTTCTCCCACCACCAGATGCTGGTGAGACTGCTGCCACTCACCAGGGGCTATAATCTGTGGGTAGCCTCAAATCTGCACTGCTGAAGCCCTGTGTTCCCCCTTGTCCCCCCCCCCCTCTAAACTCATGCAAGCCTGAATTTTCCCACTGAGTTTGGAGAGATAGGTGCCTCTTCTCCATAAAGCCAAAGATCTTTTGGGTGCTAGCATACAGACTGGGAGAAGGTGAGTTTTTCTTGCCCACCTTTGAGGGACAGAATCAGAACGGTATATCCATCACCGCAGAAGTCATGAAAAGTCCTCCCCTCTTTGGTGCCCTGCGTCCTTCTGTGCAAGGTGTGAGCAGCTCTGGTTCCACACGGATGATGACTGGAAAGCTGTGGCAGGGCAGGAGTGGTGCATCAGGTGCAGAGCCCCAGGAACCAGGCAAGACACCAGGCTGACATGACTTCATGGGTGCTAGGCTGATGGAGACAGTGCCAAAGGCTGGGTGCACGGCATCAGCATCCAAAAAGGGATGCTGTCACCTCCATTCCACTGTGCATGGGAAGCTCAGAGAATATGCTTCATTTTGGTGCCTCTGAGACAGCAGGGCTGTTTCTAACTGCCTTGCCACTGTACCCACGCATGGCCCAAGGCATGGGCAGTGCCATCTCGCCTCTCTCCTGGCACCTCAGGTAGGAGCCTCTCATTTGCTCCTTGGGCACCGCATCATGGCTTTGGGCCAGCTCCCTGTTGCACGGTCATCTTGATTTCCATTCCTATCCTTCCCTCCCGCTGGGGTTTTTCCGCTCCTGGGGAGCACTTTGTGCTGCTCTGGACAGCTCCCACTGCTGCTGTTTGCAGGTTCCTCGCTTGGGGGGTAAGGTCAACCACTTTTGCACCTCCAGATGTTTGTCATGGTTCTGGTGCTGGTCCAAACCCAAGAAGAGTGACCAGGTGCAAAAAGTCCATTAGCTCCTCCCTGATGGAGACACCTGAGTCTGCGTCCAGCTTGTCCTGAGACCTCCACACCTTGGCCATCTCCAACATGTCTTTATCTCCTCATGGATTTGGCTGCTGGTCCACCCAGCGAAGTGAGTGCTCAAGTGACTGCAGCTACCTGGTTTGTCCTCCCATCTTCATCTGCCTTCCTCCTGCAGGGCCTTATGGCAGCTCCCGCAATCCCCTCTCCTTCCTGCTCGGCTCATGCTTGGCATCTGTCCCCGGCACTTGCCTAGCCTGGCCAAACCCCGCGTTGAGTCAGAAACACCTGCCTGTGTTTTTCTTCACTCCCAGATCTCCGAGGACGTTGGGTCCTTGGGGGCCTCCAGGATCTGTCTGTGCCCACTACACTGAGAGCAAGCACATGCCCCAGACCTCTCCCAGAAAACCTCCTGCACATTTATAGCTGGTGTGAACAAGTCTATGGGAAGAACTGGGCAAGGAGTAGCCTCCTAGGGAGTAGAGGGGATTCTGGAGAGGGGCAAAATTGCTGTCAGGAGCAGGTGCCCTGGCAGCTGCAGTAGGTGAGTGCACAATTCTGGCTCTTCACTCCCTGGGTCTCCCCATGCTTTTTGGGTCCCCAAATTTGGCGCCACCGTGCCTCCAGCTGTGCTGGGTGTTTCTCTGGCTATGCCCAAGTCCAGGGCCATGCCTGCAGTTGACGTCCATGGTAGCAGATAGTGGTGAAGACCTAGAAAAAGTGTTTGCAGGTAGCATGGTGCACTATCACGTTGCTGCCCTGGCTATCTGGGGGATGAAAGAGGATCCAGCTCCAGTAGGGAAGGAGACCTGGAGGTCTGTCCCTAGACTGAACATAATGTTTAGGGATGCTCATTTCCACTTTGCCCAAGCTCCAACAGCCATCACTGCAAAGACGCTTTGAAACCCCACGCCTTCCTGAGCATCCCTGAGTGTACCAGCCCTACTGGGCAGGTGCCCCACAGTGCCTGTCATGGATGGGCACCCCTGCCATGAGCAGACACGCTGTAAGCTGTGGGGAATGTCTCCCTTGGGAGCTGAAGACAAGGCTCTCTGGGCACAGAGGTGGTGTGACCAGCTGGGATGCTCACCTGTGGCTGCAGCGCGCTCTGTGCCTCCTACAATGCTGCACCTCTGCTCCAAACCTCATCACCCCGCTCATCCAGTGGCTGCCACCTTCTGTGTCCCCACCAAGGATTCACTCCAGCTCCTGGCAATGTCACTTCTCCCCATGAGTCCATCATCTCTCCGCTCTCCTGGAGGCTGTGCTCCTGTCTGCCCCCATAGCTCCCTGCCCCTTTGCCAGGACTTGCATACTCTCTGCTGCTGGGCTTGCCAGGTATGGGACTTGGGCCTCCCAAAAGTGAGTCAGGCCCTGGGCTGGGCTGCCGTGCCAGATCAGCGTCCTACTCCCATACGGGCACATCTCTTGGGGATCAATCAGGAGCACTGAGTGCTTCATGCACGGCTTCTGCTCTGAAGCTCTCTTGGCCTCCATCATTATTGCTTCTGGATCTGCCTCTGTGCTTGGGCTCAGGTCTTGCTGTTTTGGGGCATCTTTGTTGCACTCTTAAGCAGAAATAGGCTGGCCAGTTGATGCTTAGGCAAGCTGGGTGGCAAGCCACCCACATACATGGCCTCATGTACTCTGCATCCATGGCCAGAGTATGGATGGAGGCCTCAGCGGTACCATTGATCAGGACTTTTTGCAAATGAGCAGTGCAGGTCTAAACCTACATCTGCCCTCTGTTCCCTTCCTCCATCTGCACTCCAGATCCATCTTGGTGCTGCAGACCACCAGGTGACCTAGGGAGATGTGGCTTGACTTTCCTCAAGCCCCCTAGCCACAGGACCAGACTGAGGCTCAACCCCCCCAAGGTGATGTTCAGTGAGACAACAGCTCCTCCATAGTGTCACCCTCTATGTCCACCTTCCCTGCACTGCATCACCTGGGGATGAGCCAGGGAAGGGGTGCAGTCCCTGAGAGCCCTGTTGGCAGCCCTGGCCAGTGGCACTACAGCGCAAGGGCAGGGTGAATCCAAGTGTTGCTGGTGCTGGGGACTCGTGTGTGCTTCTCACCTTAACAAAACAGCTCATTAATTGCTGCTCGAGCAGTTGTTGTTAATTGTTATTGTCCACATGCCCCTAGCGGTCAGCACGGAGGGCACACTTATGAGAAAGAGCATTGATGGATTGATGTGGAGAGAAGTCATAGATAAAGGATTGCTCAAGCTTCATAAATAGACCCGAGGAAAAGAAAAAATAATTTAAAAAATAGGTCAAATCGCATTGAACTTCCTGTTGAAACAAGCGTGTTTGAGCACTGGCCCCGGGGACAGGCAAGAGCAGGCAGCGTCCAGTGGGGAGGGGCTGGTGAGCAGTGCACCCCAGGGAAGGTGGGAGTTGACAGGGCGGCAGCTCCCCGAGTTGACAGCCCACACCCACGGCCTCCGGGGACCTGCTTCCCCTGCCCTGCCTGGGCACAGCCCACTGCCCGCCCAGGCTTGTGCCCAGAGTTTCTCCTGCAGCGTCCATGGCGTGAACAGTGGCTGGGTCAGTCTGTTGCAGGAAGGTTCCTGGGGAGGTGGGGGCCTTGAATAGCTGCAGGATGGAGATGCCACAGCCTCCCCAGGCAGCCTGGTCAAGCATTTAAGTACTCCTGCAGGAAAAAAAAAATAGTTGTTTCTTCCACTTAAACAGTATTTCCCGTTTCTGTTTGCACCTGTCACCTCTTGTCACCTCGACACTGTCCTTGTTGCACCCTCCCTTCAGATACCCTTCAGATGTACATTGATAAGATCCCCAAAAACCTTCTCTTCTCCAGGCAGAACAGTCTCAGCTCTTTCAGCCTCTCCTCACGTAAAAAGATGCTCCAGTCCCATCTTTGTGTCCCTTCCCTGCACTCTCTCCCGTACATCCATGCTTCTCCTGTATTGAGCTGGAGCCAGCGCTCCAGAGGTGTGGCCTTACCAGTGCTGAGCAGAGAGGAAGGATCACCCTTCCTCAGACCTGCTGGCAACATTTTGCCTAATGCAGACCAGGAAACCATTCGGCGCCTTTGTCCCAAGGGCACTCTGCTGGCTCATGGTCAACTTGGTGTCCACAAGGATCCCCAGGCCCCTTTCCGCCAAGCTACCTTCCAGCTGGTCAGCTGCCAGGGTTTGTTCCTCGCTCATTTCAATTTCTTCAGTTCTATCAGGGTTCTCTTGGCCCATCTGGAGATTAAGTGATCCCAGAGGGATTGCCATACAAAGCTTCCCAAGAATGATGTGAAATTAACCCACAGGTTATGTTGACTGAATCCAAACTGGGAGGGAAAACGCTCCCTCAGGTCCCCATAAGCATAAGCATCCCCCAGGCACAATTCATTGCTTTCTCCCTTGTTCTCACTGCTTTTCCTGGAAATTCTGAGTATCACGTTTGCTAGGTTTTTGAGCACTCTGGTGCCATAAGATGACACATCTACCAAGTCAGGATTATTCCCCCTCTTCCTCTCCAATTTGCATTTATGCATGTTGAGTTTAATCTGCTGTTTTATCGTTCAACCACTCACTAACCGTCAGCTCACGGTGTGCGTCTGTGAGCCAGCCAGAGCCTTCGAGGCACGAGGCATGCTGACAGCGAGCTGGGGATTAGCAAGCCAAAAAAAGCCCTGAGTGGACACCCCTGCACTCTTGCAGTCATGCAGGGGGAATGGTGTGTCTTCTCATCACAAAGCTCTGCATCAGCAGGAGCATCCCATCCTGTCCTGGGACTTGCTGCCAAAGGCTGCAGTGGCACATGGGTAGGTCCTGCTCCAGCACTGCCAATGTGCTCCCTCTGTCCCTGCTGTTGTACCCTCCTCTGGCACCACCAGCATTGGTGTACCTTGCTCCAGCATTTGTGGCGTGTCCTGCTCCGCCACTGCCACTGTGTTCTACTCTGGCATGTCCAGTGTGCCCTGCTCTGGCACTGCCAGCACGCTGTGGTGGGACTGCAGAATCTCCGTCCATGAATGTTAAACGAAACAGGGCTCTCTCTTATGTAATGATGTTTAATGTTTAATGCTGTTACTTACAAGGAGGGTGTTATGTGCAGACAGCGCCTGCACCAGAGGCTGCTACTAGTTTATTTCATTCCCCGAAGGGGCACAAATGACCTCTCTAATCCTTTCCTTGGGGTCTTCTCTGTTTTGAAGGGACTTGAGTGGAGTTGCTGCCTCCTCTCCCCTGTTCCACCAGGCTCTCGCTCCAGGGGAGCATCCCAAAGGTGTTGCTTCAGCTTCCATCAGATCAGTTTCCTCTGTCTCAGCCCTTGCGGCCTGCTCCAAGCCATGCATCTCCCTCACCACTCTTACCCATTGATGCCCCTGGCTCTGGGAGGGCTCAGCCCCAGTCAGATCCCAGTTAGCTGTTAGACTTGTTAGCCCTCCTGCAAAAGCTGGATTAGTAGCCTGGGTGCACTCTGGGTGCATTGGGCTCTTTCCTAGCCTCAGGCTACCTAGCTCTGCCTTCAGAGTGGAGTTCAGCACTGGGATGCATCAGGGGTCCCAGGGGAGCAGGATATCGTTCTAACAGCCCTTCACCCCGTCTCCAGGACACTGACAGATCTGCTGAAGCAGCCAGGCCACAGCCCCTCTGAGAACATGGACAGCCTCATGGGGGGTGTGCAGGTCCCGCTGGGCGAGGGGCTGGCCCGGGGGCCCCCCAGAAACAGCACAGGTAAGTCACTGGTGTGGTGGGGAAAAATAAGTTTCCTTGAGTGAATAAAGGTAGTGGGAGGGTGTAGCCTACAGCTGAGCCCCCACCCGTCTCTGCCCCTCCAGACAAGCCACCCTTGAACAACGCGGTGGCCATTGCCCCCTCACTGGGGCGGCCCCACAGCCATGGCAAGCGCCTGCCACTGGCCAGCAGCCTGGCCCTGTCAGCCCCGGATTACACTTCCTACACCACCCTCAAGGTTGGAGGTGAGTGCTGCTGCCGTGTGGGGTGGGATGGTGGCTGGGGGCATGCACCCTGTTGACCCCAAAAACCAAGTGGGGAGGGGCATGGGGCTCACAAAAGGGCACAGGCAAGACAAGCATCCCAGTTTCCCAACGCTCCTGGGGTGGCTGCTCACAGCAGGAACTCTGCAGCTCCTCCACCGCTCCACCAGCCTGCTATGCTGCCCAGCCAGTCAGTGCCCAGGGTCCCCCACAGATCCACTGCGCTTCCCAGTCAGTCAGCACCCAGGGTCCCACACGGACCTGAAGCACTGCCCACCCCAGCAGGGTTCAGGATCCACACGGACACACTGCACTGCCCAGCAGTCAGCTCCCCGGGACCTCCCAAAAGCACTGCCCAGCCAGTTCATTGCCAATATCCCCCCCAGCACATCAGGACCCAGAATCCCTCCTACAGCCCCATCGCGGCCTTCTCCACCCCTGCACCCTCCCTGGTCCCTCCCGGGCCAGCAGAAGGGAGTGTGCCTGCAGGGGTGACACTGCACGCCTGTCCCCACAGAGAGCGCCACCGAGGACTTCTACAGGCGGTTCGGGGGGCTGGAGACACCTCCTGCCAGCACACTGCCCTTCCCAGCCGAGACCCCGGTGCTGGCCGAGGGCTGTCCCCTGCCCAAGGCCAAGGGCCCCAAGGTGCCGGGGGGTCTGGCCTTCCCTGGGGGCTGGGAGGGGGGCCCCCACCGCGGCCCCCGCCGGCCGGGCCTGGCCACCCTGCGCCCTGAGGGACCACCCGAGGCCTTCGGCCCCTCCACCTCGCTGTACGGGCAGCACCCCCGGCACCTCGCCACCAACAGCAAGACCGAGGTCACCGTCTGACGGCCAGCGCCATCGGGGCGTGGGGCTGCCCCTCACGCGGGGGCTGCTGCCAGGGGCCAGCCCAGCGGAGGAGAGCGTCACAGGACTTGGACAGTGCGACGCTGGCAAGAGCGGGAGGCGCGCCGTCCTTCCCGGCCCCAGGGATGGGGACCGCCAGCTGCACTTCACCATCGAGGAGGCACTGGGCACTGCTCCGGGCAACAAGTTTCAGGCGTTCTCAGCCTACCCCCGGGGGCACCTGGCAGAGCCGTACCCTGACCAAGGGACGGGGGCCAGACTGGGAACAGATCCTGCTCCTTTGACGAGGTGCGGGGAAGAGCAATTGACTCAAAGCACCGCCCCCCTGCTGCCAGCAAAGCCCGAGCAGCCCCTTTCCCTCCCCAGCCTCCTCCCTTCCCCACTGCCCCAGCCTCCACCTTGTCAATAAATAACACATTAAACTGTATGGCCTTGGTATGAAGTGGCTGGGGAAACTCACACTGCTCACAAAACTTTCCCCAGGGGCAGCAGGGTGCAAAGCCCACTCCCCCACAGGGCCTGGGGAACTCCCCATGATGGGGGATGGTAGGAACACAGCTTCCAGGGCCAACTGCAAAACCCTTCAAGCAGCTGCACAAAAAACAGATCTCCTCTGTCTGAAGTTTAATGGTTCTGACAGAGTTTTACCAGGGGGAGCAGAGAAGCAAAGAGATGGAGCAAAAGGACATTGTTCTAAAGCAAGGTCAGGTAACAGCCTTCCTCCCCTAGAGAAGCTCCTAAAATTGCAGGCTTCTGGCCCAGCTCCACCTTGCTTGGCTCTGCTCGAGCCCTCATCCCCTTGAGTTGCTTCCAGAGGAGCACAGAGACATCACATTTGCTCCACCAAGGGACTTCCACTGCAAGCCGTACAGTTCTGTTCTCTAGGTTATCCGGACAAAGGACTGACAGCTTCCTGAGGTGCCTGTGAGATTTTATGTCTCTAAAGAACTTTTCAAGCTCACCTCTGCTTAAGAGCAGCTGCTGGGTGGGAAGAAGAGAGCTAAGAGAAAGAGGGCAGGTGGGAGGTGGTGGTAACATTCATCTTTATTAGGTAAAAGATGCTCAGGAGCCCTGGAACAGGGTTTTCAGACAGCAGATATGTTCCCTGGGGAACTTCCCCACCACCAGTTGCATCTCATATCACAAAGCATCCCTACTCTGAACTCCATGTGGATAAATAAGTCTTTCTTCACATAATCCATAAAACAATTTTCTCCCACCCACAAACCAAAAAGTTACAGTATATACACACACATATAAAAAAAAAAGTTGTAGGGACAGATGGACAGTAAATTTTTTAAGTGTAGAAAAAAAAACCAGGGCAAAGATCACTCACTCTGGAGGGGGCAGAGACATACCAGCCACGCTAGGACCCTTGGTGCTTCATGCTATTCACTAGCTGGGTTTCAGCCCAACAGCATCTCCCAGCTCCTGGCCCAGCCAGCACTCCCTGCGGTGCAGCCCCCAGGGCTCAGACTACCATCAGTGACAAAGTGAAACCTCAGCATCGCTGCTTTCCCAACGGCTTACCTCCTGTTTTACTAAAGCACAGAACTGCCCACGTGCTGCACGCAGACCTGGGGAAATGCAAGGTAACTCAGAGGTTGCCACGGGCAAGGAGTTTCTGTATTTTAGGAAAAACACTCCATGACAAGGAAGACAGCATTGAGAGTCACAGAAGAGAGGGAAAAAAAAAAAAAAAACAGGAAGAGGCAATTTACCCCCCAAAACAGGATCACTGATAAGCTCGGGAACTTGGCAATGAGCAGTCAAAATGTGTACAAACTCAAGAGCTGTTCTGCACACTTAAGGTACCTGCTCAAAGCTGAAGTTGCTGCCACCAGAGCATCCCCTACACTGATTAGATACTCTTGAGAGCAACCTCATGCCCTCAAACAATGAGCTCCCCCTCCAACCACCAACTCCAGGAAGGAAGGGATACCCCTGCCAGTAGGACAGTACCAGCCATTGCAGCTGGGTGTCCACCAGCTGTTCCCCAAATAAAGTGGGGGAGGGAGGCAAACACCTTCTGGTCCCCATGCTTTTGTCCACAGCTGCAGACCACAACCGCTGGGAACAGGCTTTGCTGGGAGACAGGTTTCTCCTGGCCTCAGTTCCCATCTTCTTGAAGCCAGGCAACTCCAAGACAAGCATCACCTGTGTTCAATTATTGTAGCCCATGAAATTTCCCTTCCAGATGTCAAAAGACCTTGTACAAAGGAAAACCACAAGCCCCTATCTTTCTCCTCTCATTCTGAAGGAGCTCATGTTCTCCGCAAGAGCTGGATACATGTAGAAGCTTTTTGCAAAACAGTCCAAGTTTGCAGGAGTTGGGCAGTACAAGCTTGATTGGGACACGATGGGTTTGGATGGCTGCCTGTATCTAAATGCTCCGAGCTGCCAATATGGAGAACATGCCGGCCGTTCATCAACGGCAATGCCCACTTGCCAAAGGCTGCTTTCCACACAGGCACATGTGAGAGGGCAATCACTCTGCACTTCTTTGGAGAGATGCAACAGGAAACACAGAGAGAAAGAGGGCAAACCGTTCTCTCACTGTCCCAAATCCACCTCCCACTCCTGGAAAGTCACAGGCAATTCAACACCTGCAAGTCAAACTGCTCAGAATAGCAACTGTAACAAAGCCGGGAGACTTGCACCCTGAACCAGTGCCTCCCAAATCCTGCAGGAGCTGTGGAGCAGTTGAAGATAAGGAGAAACATCTGAAGACAAGTTCTGGGACTGGGAGTTGAGTAAAATAAAAAAACTGTTTCTAAAAATTGTTTCTGCATCAGTGAAAAGGCACCAGAGAAGCATTCACCCTTCATGCTAAGTGCAGGGCACATCATGTCCACCTCTGCTGCCACCCAGCACCAGATGACCAGGGATGCCAAGGTCTTCTACCAGGCTCTGCTTGTTGCAGGCTGCTACAAACCCACCCCCTGCTGAAAACCAGAGGCAGCTATCACAGGAAAAGACACATGAAGCAGAAGGGAAGGGAAATCTGCTGCATTGTTCCCCATGTTTTCATAAAGCCACAAACATTCCTATAAAAAAACCTGTATAAAAACTGTAGAGAAATTTTTCAGGCAGTACTGGCTCCAAGTGATACTCCCAGAGCACCTAAGTAAGTTGGATCTAGGGGGCTTCAGTTTCCTGACACACAACTCCAGGAAAGGTGGTGCCATCCCCTCTCTTTCGGGAACGGCCTTAGGCCCCAGCAGCCCCACGGGACAAGGCTTGAATAGATCCTCTGCCCTCCCCAGAGATTTCCTTTCTGCAGAGGTGTTTGGAAAGGGAACAAAATACCCCTGAGGACAGACACAGGATGTGCCACTTCTCTATGCCGTGGGCTTGTGGGTTTCTCTCCCAAGCAGGGACGGGTGATTTGTGTTGGGGCAGCACTTCTCAACAGCCCCAGGCATAGTGACAAAAACCACAATTAGACAAATTCCTGCTGCAGTGCCTGAGAACAAGCAAGGAGGCTAGTAAAGCTAAACCTGGGGCAAGTTTAGAAAAAAAAAAAAAAAATCAAATCCAAAACCCTCCCTCCCCTCTCCCACCCCATCCTGATCCCACCAGCACAACCCTAACCTAGCACTTTTTCTAAGCTCCAGAAGGGAAGTCCAGGCTGACGCTCAACCAGGCTGTCTTTGCACAAAGGGAAGCCACGCCGGCGTTAGGAGGCAGCGATGGCCGTGCCCCCGCTGAGCTTGACGATCATCTGCTGGCAGTCGTTGCAGGAGCGCTTGTCCCCCACTTTCTCCAGGGTGCGGGCAGCCTCGGCCAGCAGCACCGCTCGCTGGCCCGGCGAGGACAGGAAGGAGAGGGGGAGATGGCGACAGGCCAGCAGGATGGCCGTGGCTCGCTCCCTTTGGCCCGGCAACGTGTCCAGTTCACCTAGGGGAAACCAGTAAAGAGAGAAAACTCGTAACAGAGCTATCACCTGCGTGGGAGAACCCCACCACATAGACCCTCAACTGCCTGTTGGCAAGGGCACCGAGCACAGGCTTCTCTGGCTGGCATCCCCTGGCTGAGCCAAGAGCAGGGGGCACCCTGAGGGCCTTTAGGCTAGCAGAGGAGAACACTCTGAGCTAAAGTCAGGTTGGAACTGTCAGTCCTGTCTTCTACAGAGACAGTTCCTTTCAGTTCACTTCCTAGGGCTCATCCCAACATTGGCGTGCATGTTTGCCCATTCCCTTACATCCTTCATCTTTTGGCTCTTCCCTTTAGAACTTTCAGCTTCTGCCTTTGCACTGACTGCTCCAAACCCCAGACTGCCAACTTCTGTGCATGTGTATCTTCATGAAGGCGAATGTTTTCCAGTCTGTTCACCAACACCTTCAGCCCAGGGCTGGCAGCTCACCTTAGCTGATTTGTAGAGGACATGGCAGAAGCATTGCCCTGAGCCACAGGCTGATGGCAGCTCCTCATCCCGACACAGCAGAAGACACTGCAGGTTGTATCTATGGCCCCACTCCTTGCCCAAGCACTGCCCCCTCCCAGCCCCACAGGCAGTGCGTCACCGCCTGGGCCCCGGGGCTGACCTTGTTTGCTGCTCTGGGGCGTGCGCCGCCTCAAGCTGTGCTCCAATAGCTGGTGGGTGCGGGTAGGGCTGGCACCTGCCATCAGGCGCACGGTGGCCTCGTGGAGGAAGACCTGGAAGGGAAGGCAAGATGGAAGATAAGAGGTGGGCTGGCACAGGGACGATGCTGTGGCTGAACTGTCATCCCTCAGCCACCACATTTCAAGAGCAGAGCACTGACACCTTGACAAAAACAGAGACCCATTTCCACACTCCTCCCTCATCTTTCCACCTGTCTCTGGGGAATTTGCAGGTCAGGGCAACCATGAGGAAGGGAAAAAAAAATTGACACCTAACTGTGAGTGGCCTGGAAAGGGTGAGGATTGAGAGCAGGGAACAGGACAGAAAAATCTGAGAGCAAACTTTGGCACTGTGGTCCAGGCAGGATTCTCAACCTATGCTGCTAGTGCAGTGCTTTGGTAACAGCATCAAACTTTGAAATCCCAGAGTTTGGACAATATCAGGACAACTCTCTTGTCCATGTATTAAACCCTACTTCCTCCAAAGAGGCTTAAAACTAGATGAACAGAAGCAGGGCAATGCCCAGAGAAGCACCTAGGGCTCTACAGGTGCAGAAGGCATCTGACCCTCCAGCTACTCAGCAGAGCCAACACAGCTGAGGAAGCTTCCTTCCACAGTCCCCAGAGGGACAGATCCAGTCTGAAGCCACCTTAATAGACAGGATGCCATGGTATTTGGCAATATATGTGCTGATGGTTTTCTATGCAGAAACTAAAGCGGATACTTCCCCACACGCACTAAAATCCCACGGGAGCCTCCCTAATCATCCACCAACAGAAAGTATGGAGGCTGGTAGTGGAAGAGCATCCCATTCCACGTATCCAAACCACACAAGCTCACATACTCCCTATGTTTCCAAGGGCACCAGCTTCCATCACCCCCCAGGAAGGGCTACAGGTAAGCTGGAGGGGGAGGCAGCGGGAGAGGCGAGCCATCACCTTGCGGTAGGCGGGTCTGAAGCTGTGGGCCAGCTTGCGCAGGCTGCCCAGGTCGCGCTGGAAGCCCGTCAGCTCGGGGGCCGAGGCGTGGTAGGTCTCACCCAGCGCCTGGCTGGCGTTCGCCTGCTTCTGCCACAGGCTGGTGCGCAGGGAGAGCAGCAAGTCACAGGCCAGCAGCTGGATCATCTGCAAGAGCCAAGATGCCCGGGCACACACTTTTAGTAACACATAGCACCTGGTGAGTAACAAGCTACGTGGCTGCTGACACGGCCCATAGGAAGGCAGGCACAGCACCTCCTGCCCACCTGGGGGGCTCCCCTGCCCTCCCCGCCGTGTCACCCTACTACAATGCACCAAAGGGAGCAGGCCTTTGCATTTTGCCCAAGTGGCATCTCGCGACCAAGACGCCAAGGAAACACGTACCAAGGGCACGTTCCATCAATGTTACATGCCCTTGCCTGCACCTTTCACTGGGATCAATGCTAACAAATACAAATTGATCTCACAGAAACACAGCCTCCTGCAAAGGCTTTCCTGCCCAAGCAGTGACGCTAACTAGTGGGAAACAGCAAAGACAGCCGTGCTACCTGCAGAGAAAAAGGAGGCAGTCTTGGCACAGCCAACAGCGGCTGCCAAACCCCTGTTCCCCATCTGCTGCTGCCCCCTAGCACCGCTCCCAGCTCCGGGAGGGCTCTCTGCCTGTGCTGCTGAACAGAGAGTGCCTCTGTACTGCACTGCAGAAACATTGCACAGTCACTGCCACAACATGCAATGCAACTACAATGCACTACAGCTGCCACCCAGCAACGACGAAAGGGACCAGAACCACGTCCCATATGCCATGGAGAGAAGCTCCAGTTTTACGTAATCCTGGAAAGAAGAGAAACAAGCCCCACACAAACTCAGGAGTAGCACACTTCTGTGTTAGAGGATTCAAACATTCTTGAGTGTGGCCTGAAACAGAGCAGACTCGACCTAGTGATGTCCTGTTTTACAGGTATCACCAGCTTGACCTGGAGGAGAGAGATGGATACTTTCCATCTATGCAAGGCCAAATTCAAACTGGTCAAAGCACCAGACAGGGGTGACAGCTACTGGCACAAGAAGAGCAAGAGCTGTCACCATGCCCAGGGAGATGGCACTGTACTTGCAGCACTGCTCGCCCATACAGCAGAAACAGAACAATGGCAATGCCCTTTTCAAGGATAGGGAAGAAGTCTCCCCTCTAATCCCATGATACACAGAGTGAATGGAGAATACAGCTACAACAGGCAAGTGACACACCTGCAGCAATACCAACCTTAGAACCGAGACAGACCATGTGTTATCCCAGGGCTTACAATGCTTACATTGTTGAGGACGGTGCTGGACATGCCACTGCTCATGTTGAGGCTGTTCCACAAGTGACTGCTGGCCCTTTCACAGTGACCCAGGGAGCTCTGCTGTCCATCTGCCTTCCCAGATAGAGAGGCCTGCATGGCTTTACACATGTAGAAGGTAGCCTTCACCAGGGCATTCCTGAAAGAGAAAGCAGGCTGCTTTCAAGCAATACCATGTCATGCTGCCACAGCATCAGCTTTCACTCTCTCACTTTCAAGAGATATCATCATTCCTCAGACAGAAAAAAGATGGCAATTGTTCCTCACCTACACAGACAGCACAGAGAAATGAGAGAAAGCTGGCAAAGATTCTTTAGTGCAAAAGAACAGAAATGGTGACACCACCCCTTCCATCATCATGTGAGTTTTGTTTGATTTTGGAAGGTGGCAGGTTGTGCAATTAGAACAAAGCCAAAAGACACCCCTAAAGAAGCAACTATGACTGTGACTTCCAGTCCACAGCTTTACTATCAGTCTGCAAGCCTTGACCTACACCTGAACTGCTGAGCACACCGGCACTTGCAGAGCACAAGAGACATGCAGCTCCAGAGCACAGGTAGGTGTGATCCTACAGGACAGCATTAGGTGAAGGAGTCACCTCGTTTAGGAGCAGCAGAAGTTTGAAAAGTGTATGAGGCCTACGCACTCTGACATCTCCAGGGACTTTGGCATGCGCTCCACTTCTGCAAAATGTGACCTCACAGCTGCATCATCCCCTCTGAGCCAAGCAATTGCCATGGCCACAGCTGCTGACCACCACCGGCACACCACGTCGGGACCTGCAAAACAGAACCGCGGCTGCAGCCCAGGAGAGCACACCTGGCTCTCTCACACCTGGAGAAGTGAACAGGTATCACAGGCCCTTGGCAGCACCTTCTGCTGAGACTGATGCTAATGAGCCCAAACTGATCCCACGGGAACTCAGCCATCCATGTGAAGGCTGAAATGTGCTGCAAGAACACAAAGGAACTTGGACAGCATGCAAGCACCCCACATCTGACTGCAAACAGAGTTTTGGATGGCACATTTGTATCTTGTCAACAAGAATGTATACCACCAACTTGCCTAGAAATCTGTTTACTTCCTTCCTGACAATGATCTCCACTCACCACCCCAAAAGAACAACTCCACTCATATATACGCATGATTGGCGCTAATCACCATCAAGACAGTACATCAGGTTCACTATGTAATTTCCTACATTATTTAACATCCCCTCAAAAACTTCCCAAAGCCTACTTAGGGCCAAAGGACATATATTCTGCTACTCTAACCTGCTTTTCAATTCTATGGCAATATTGACCCAAGCACAGAATTCCCTTTTAAAAAATAATTATTTCGTTTTCCTACAATGTTTGCTCTGTACATTTTAGGTACAGCAGTTAGTCTGTGTCTAAAGCTGCACCAGCATCCCAGTGAACTGCCAGGTGCTGTCTGTATCAACACCAAGCAAAACAAATACTCCAGCAGCCTGTTACCAACCCTGCCCAGACGAGCACATGGCTCAGAGGGATTCTGCAGCCCTTGCTGTACCACTAAATATACACCAAGGGACAAAACAAGCACCTCCCAATATATGCCCAGAGCTTGCCTACAGCAGAGGCTGCCGGTTTCTGGAGATTGAGGAATATATCTGACAGCCACTGTGAAAGCAGGGGCAACCCAGTTCAATAGGTAATTAAGTGGAAAAAACCCCTTCCTGCACTTCAACTGCAATGCTGCTATGTTTGTTTATATCTTCCACCCTTCCTCTCGCTTTGCATTGCTAGGAGCAAGCTCTCAAGTGAGTGCACAGGGTTCAGATTGGAAATCAAATATTGTGCAACAATACAGATAGCAGCAGTCCCTGGCTGGACACTCAGCATTACAACTCAGAGCCAAATTTATAAGCCTTCTTAATCACTTTCTTCCAGTTTGAGCTGTAGTACTACACTGGTATGCAATCAGGTCTCACTCCAAGGACTGCATTTCTCCTTGACTGGAGTTTGAGAGGTGTAGGGAGAGGGAATTTGTATTGGCAGTAGATCCTGCATCTGAAAGAGCTTCAGTTCTGCCAGACTTACCCAGGGCAGACTTGAGTACAGAATTGCTGGCAAAGGGTGGGGCTCCACTTCCCATTGAGTCCAAGAAAGAGTTGAGCAATTTCAGGTACTCCATGGCACCCGAGAATTCACTGGAACAAGGAACAAGGCAGATCTTTGCTATGCTGCCAAACAGAAGATACCATAGCACTTCTCGTTCACAAGTCATGTTTAAACAGTGTTGACCCATTAAGCCCACAGAAAGTTCAAGCTCTACATGTAACACAACACTGCTGGACTGAAGAGCCCACCCCATGAGTAGAAGTGCAGAGCAGCGATGCTCCAAGAGGAACAGCTTCACATCTCCCCTTTCATGACCACCAGCACAGAACTAGATTTAACCTCAAGTCTCAAACACAGACATACGTTACAAGTTGACCACAGGCTCCTTTTCAATCGCTGCCTCCAAAAGAGGTTGAACTACACCTCTCTGATTATATGCATATATGCAAATATATATGAATGGAAGTGACAGCATGTTCTCAGCACTGGTCAGAAAAAACAGCATATGCAGCAATGACTTAATTTACTGGGACATGCTACAGATGAGCATCTTGAGCTCCCACCCCTAGAGTGGGACAAAAAAAGCTTTCTATTTTACTAAGTCTAGTCCTTCCCATGAGGAGACAGAACTCCCACAAGTACAGTGACAATCCACCTCCCTTATACAAATCCTGCTACCTTCTTTCAACAGCAGCATCTGATCACAAGCAATTAAACCAAACTGTTGCTCCTTCTCTGCTAGGAAACAGATGAGATTGGAAAAAAACCCAAAGCTAAAAGTACAGTATTTTTCCTACACAGGTAGAGAAACTGCGTTATCTTCCCATCTGAGGCTTTCACCCACACCTTCTAGGGACAGGATCCTTACAGAGCTTCCCATATACGTATGTAACATTTGCCTGGCACCAGCATATCTGGAGATCAACTAGAAACAGTGCTGAATTACTAGCAAAGGCTGGGGCCCTGCTTCTTGTGGAGTCCAGGAGAAAGCTGGACATGGTTCAAAATACAAAAGCTGCGGTTTCCCACCTATTTTCCCCTTTCATTTGGTCAAAGAGCTTAGAGACAATGACAACTGTGTTCAACATCATCTTTCCTCCTCTTGCCACATGTCTGTTTGATTCTTTACTGAGGGGAAATGTCAGTCAGAAGAACACTCATGCATAAAGTAGCAAGCTGACGGATTCACTCTCTGACATGCCAGACCTTCACGCTCTAGAAGCCCTGGACACATGCCCCGGTCTATAGAAGAGATAGGTGCATGGTAATTTTACTCCTCCTGAACATTAAACTTTGTCTCAGCAGAGAAAGCACCATCCATTTAGTTGAGCAATGAACCAGTACTACCCCAGCTAAAACCAGTAATCCCCACCACACCCAGGTTCACCTTTGACTCGAGAGGTTTTAATACAAAGAGGCAGAGCTTGCTCTGCTAATAAACTGTGGTGGTCAGACTAGTGCTGTCATTCCAAGCCTTTAACAAGGACTAACCACCCCGTTTGCCCCACAGCACTCAGTGGTCACGAGCTCTGCCTCAGAGCCTGCTGCTGTGGCCAGCAGTGCCCAGTGGGCCACGCATACTCACCATGACTCCTCCTCCTCTTGTCCTGCTACCTCTTTCCTAGTCTGAGGCTTCACGAGTGAATCCACTGCTCGCTCTAGCAGGTTCTCACAGAATGCCTGATGGACTTGTGCAATGGGATCCGCTGGAGAAGAAAGATGAACCAAACCATTTAACTTGCATGTCACCATAGACACCTCCCAATACACTCAGAAAGAAGAATCAAAACGTAGGAAAGAGCATAAGGAAGAACAGTAGAGGGAAATTCTCAAGAAACTAATGGAATGATTTAGAGATCAAGTTTTTAGGGCTTTTCTATCCTATCAATCCACTTGTAAAGCTGCAGCCTTTGGCCAAAGATCCCTCTGGCACTTCAGCCTCTCAGCAAAACAGTGAAGATATTGCTCTGCAGAGTATAAACCTCGGTCACCCCAAAGTCACTCCCGAGACATTCAGGGCCACCTTTGAGTTGTGCTCCAGCAGATAAAGAGACAAGCAGTATGACACAGCGCAGGATAGAACGAAGGCAAGCCAGACTCTGCAGGCTGAGGAGGCATCTCAGCTCCTCATGCCCTCTCATGCCCATCAGAACCACAAGCAGGGTGGGGATAAAAGAATACGCTCTCAAACATGACACCTGCTTTTGTCCCAGACAAGAGTGAAGAGACTGCCAGGCTCCAAGTGCTGGGATGCCACACACTCGGGAAACGAGCGGCTCTCACCGGGATTCCTCTGCGTGCAGTACAGGCTCTCCTTTGCAGCAGACTTCACCGACCAGCTTCGCTCCACAAAAAACTTCTGTCCCAGGGGGTGGCACAGCCAGCGCAAGGAGTCAGGAATGGCACTTCGCTCCGAGCTGCACAGGCTTTGAGCCTGGCTTAGAAAGTAGCTCTGGTGAAAGGAGAGGACAAGATTGAGAACAGTATCTAGGGAAAGAGTAGCACCACCAAGGACAAAGATCATATCGTAACTACAGCTCGTATCATAATTGCAGGTCATATTATAATTGTTGTGCTAGCAGATGCCCTCTCCAAGATACAGCAATAGCAGCTTCCAGGCCTTCCTAGATCTCTGCATGAAGGTGTGACCGGGGAAGATAACACAACTCACCGCTAGGAAACCAAGCTTGCCTCCACAGCGGGTTTTCAAGCCAACTGCAGCCGTCAGGTGGATTTCTGCCATTGTGCTGGGTGGGATTTTTTCTTCTGCACACTCAGCCAGATTCACAGCACACAATGCCATGTGCAAGCCTGAGTAAGCTGAGCTGGAGGGAAGTTTACCTGCACCAGGAGGAGAAGGAAAAGTGTTAATTTTTAATCAGTAGTATCAGCTACTAAATATTACCATAATTTGCAGGGCTACTATCCTAAAGAAACAACAAGAACCTGTTGACACGAGAAGCTTACACTACTGTTGCTTCAGTTGCTCTTAAAGAGTTCTTTTATTGCATGAACCTGTTGTGTTCTAGTAAGTGGCTCCTAAAATTTGTCAGGCTAATTTCTAATAGCAGCCATCCCAGAGGAGAGAGGCTGTAGTGCTCTCCCTGTATGCTCCAGGATCAGCTCTGAGTCTCCTCATTCAGGAAAACCAGACAGCAGATCTGCCACCTCTGCCCCCACCTGTTATGTGGAGCTGGTGGAGCTTGTGATACGCTAGGGCTGCATCCCGAGCGCTGGTCTTGGCCTCATCCTCAAATCCTGCAGTGGCCTCCCTTGCCCGCCACTGATGAGAAGTCCTCTTCAGCAACCAGCGCACCAGCGCCAGCTTCTGCAGGCTGTAGCGGATCACGTTCCAGGACAGGCTGCAGGCCAAGTCCAGGCGGGAAGCTGGCAGTGCTCGTCCGAGTACTGACAGGCAAGTCTGCAGGTTTGACGCAGCTGCAGCAAAATCACCCTGCAAATAACACAATGAAAGGTTCAGCAACAAAAATCACTGTCAGAGGCACCTTGGGACCGCCTTGGCACTGGGAGCAGGACAAACTGACGTGCAAGATCTTTAGCAGGGGGTCATCAACAGAGAAACTGAAAACCGTAACAGCGGTTTACACCAGCTTGAAATCTGGCTCTAAACATACTTTCTGCATATGGTTCTGATCCTGCACTGCCTGTGAGAAACATCAGCACTAGATGAAAAGAGGTTCCTGCCTTGTCAAACACCATGGAAATTTCAGGGTCCCTGTATCAAAAGCCAAATGTTTCCTCAACAATAAAGAGGACTTCCAAGAGGCTGGAGGACAGCAGACAGACAGACACAGCAGAGGCCAGATTCTGGACAAAACCCAAGATGTTGCTGCCAAAAATTGACAAAAGATGCAGTAGCTAGTCAGGAGCCTCTTCCACTGCTTCTATGCCTCACTAACTTAGGCTGAGTGAGACAGTCATCTGCTCAGAACAACCTGGCAACAGCTTCTCTGAAATCACACAGGATGATCCACTCAATGGACACCACGCTCTTGCAAGTGCCAAGCCACTGCCTCATTGGGAAACATTTACCCACAATCCCACCTAAAAGATGCGTTTGATGCAAAACGACGAGCCAACTTTACCCGTGCCAAATCCAGGTCGGCTTGCTTGCGGTGCCTCCAGAAGGTGACCGAGGACCTCGAGTGCAGCCGGGTCACCGGCTCTCCGTGCACAAGGAGCTTTATGAACACGCTCAGTACAATCACTCCATTCACAAGCCACAGGATGAGGGTGGGCATCATCCAACCGAACCAACCAGCTGCGTCTACAGTGGATATCCCAAAAGGGAAAATTAAAATCTAGCCTGGACACCAAAAGCCTGGCAACATGATGAGTGTGGACCCTGAAGGATATCTTGCTATGCTTGCCACATGTTTAATCAGCTTTTGCAAAGAGTGCAGTTCAATCAGGAAATACCTCTACCAACACCTCTTCATCCAAACTCCAAACCTCAACGTTCCCAACTGAATAATTATTTTTACAAGACTGATGTATTAAAAAAAAATATGAATCAGTGCTTAGTTTTCCAAGAGCTGTCCTTTGATTTTTCTGTAAGACACAGTCACAGGTAATCAATACTCCAGTATAATTTTCCAATCTTAGTTAAAGTTACAAAGCAACACCGAGGAACCATATTTACTAGTCAGGAAAACATCTGCATGCCTATAGCATCCCCCACCCTCTCTTAAGCTGTACTTTTAACTATGAATTTTATGGAATGAGTGTGTCAACAAGCCAGTTGCAAGACTCCATAGCAACAGTGTAGTAATACTTCATGATTAAGTGACAAAAATCAGTTACCTTAAAAACAAAGTGAACATGCCTCAAAGACTGATGAAGACAGGAGGACGCCCCTTACCCTGAACTACTTTTCAAGGATCTATGCCAAAAGCCCAGGTTGCTGGGCTACAAATAGATGCCACCTCAACCTCACCACGCTGAGCCATGGCTGGTTTTGTGCAAGAAGAACACTGAACGTGAACTGGAGCCATATCAAAGCTGGCTCTCCTTCCATGCCCTGCCTTGCAGTTACTGCCCCTCCCCACCCATGAAACAAAGGTTGTACCACTCCCTGAACACAGGAAGCCACCCCGCTGAACCGCAGTGAGCGTCCACCTCAGCACGGCAGCCTTCGCTGCTGCAGGGGCTTTGAGGGAGACCACCTAAGGCTGGACACCCTCTGTGGCCCAACCTGTCCCAGTCTGTTACCTGACTCAATGGTCAGCACGCTCCTGCCGGAGCCGTGGCGCACCAGGCTGTCGGACTCGGGCGTTCCTCGGGCGTCCAGGAGGGACGTCAGTGGATTGAAGGAAAGGCAAAGGAACGTGAGAGCACAGAGGAGTATTCGAGAGCGATCCACCATGCCAAGCGCCACAGGAGGAGAGTCAGGCTCATCTTTAACCTTCAGGGGAATAGGAATGGAGAGAAAGAGCAGAAAAAACCCAATGATTACCATTTTGCCAGTGATTACCATTACAAAAAATGTTTATGCCAAGGGAGGGGTAGTGAAGAAAGAGAAACAGAACATGAATAAATTTGCTTTTGAGCTCCAGACGAGCAAGAGCTCCAGTAAAGCTTTTCTTAGCTTAGTAACGTAAGGCTGAAATATCTGACTGCCTTCGACTTCCTTCTGTGTCCAGTCATTTCAGATATTAACTGTAACTGTATCCCTAGGTTAGGCTAGGATTAACTTTTGCTGTCCTTACTCTTTCGAGGATCTCCCAGAAAACCCACTTCTGTGATATCCGCAAAACAAACCCGTAAGCCAGAGACAGCTAACAGCTTTTTGTTACTGATTACTTATGGTCTCACTAACCACAGCTGATGTCATCATCCATTTCAAAGTTCCCCTGCTTTACTCCTGGACATATATATCCTGGAAAGTCATGCACTGTAAGTCCACAGAGACTACACAGGGGCTGAAGGATAAGCACATTTCTTCCAGCAGTTAAGGTAGGGCTCAGGTAATACAGGTCAGGAAATAGCCTCAATAATTTAAAGAAAGATAAAACACACACATGGCACCTTCCTCATCCTTAGGGATCCTTAGGGATCTCAAAGCCCTACAGATCTGCTTGCCAAATGCCTGCTGGTTCTACTCTTGAGAATAAGAGGAATTTAAATTCTGGCTCTTACATAACCTGAAAGAGATACCTTGAATTTGACAAAGTCACAAATACCTTTGCATCATCAAGGAGGGGGCTTCCTGGCTCTGAATCGATGGAATATGGAGAGAAGCCAGCCTGGGATCCTGAATCAGAGGCTGGAGGAGACATCAGCAGTACATTCTGGTTGAAGTCATCTATCTTCAGATCTACATCGTTGTCAACCAGACTGCTCAGGTCAATGCCCTTCAACAGCTCTGAAAAAAATCAGAGTGCATTATGTACATGTTTCTCCATCCTGACTCCTGTCAGTAGCTCTCAGATTGGCTCTGTCATCTGGAGTAACACTGGTCACTATCAATGCAACTTCTGTCAAGGGTGAGAAACTGCAAGATACATCCTACATCCATGCTGACTGCCTCCCCTCTGCTACAGGGCCTCCACAACTTACTGTTTTTTTGGTTTGCCAGCTTCAGAACCATGTTCTCCTGCCTCAGCTTATGGTTAGCCTGCTGCAGGTATTTTATGTAGTCAATGGCTTTTCTCAGGACTCCAGACTTGTGCATCTGTAAGGAATTAAATGTACGAAAAGCAGTTTGTATTAAGAGTATCCAAGGATCATTCCTGCCTGTAGGAATACCACAACCCTTTGTATCATGTGGTGAAGGAAAAGGGAATAAAGGACCTCTCAGCAGCTGCAAAGGAACCATTAGCAGAGCATGCCCTGTGGGCAAGGTATCAAAGATACACAAGGATGAGGTCTAAGATCTTTCAAAAACAGTACAATGGAAACAAATTAACATCCAAATTACAATGGAATTCACACCCAGGTTTCAGCCAGAAATAGTCCTTTCGAACTACCACAGTTTGTAAATGAAGTGGATCAATTCCAGGTTAGAAGAAGCTGCTGCCTGATCACTGCTAAATTCTGAGATAAGCAGTTCCCCCTTTGCCTTACTCGCGTGGCCATCTCCATGCAAATCCTTGCTTCCAGCAGCAGTGAGCAAGTTTTTCTTCTGAACACAAGCGAAAAGCACTATGAAGCCACTGCATACTACCCATGCTTTTTAAAGCTTCCACTTCCAGCAATAGGAGGTGACTTCACTAGTGCACTTATTTGTGCACTAGTCACAGAAGGTATCAAGAATACTACTGCCTGCCTCATCAGCATGAGGTAAAGCAAGTAGGAACAAACCCTGAATATATGGTGCAAGAAAGTTTCCAATATTTGAGCAAGCAGGAGTTTTTACAGCTCAATGTCTAAAGGAAATAAATGGGAAAGCTCTGTAAACGCTCATCCTTACTGCAGTCACATGGAAAAGGAAACTTAATTGAAGCAAGATCTGGTTTGGCAGAGTTACCAAGACATCCACTTGGACATTCTACCTAGAGGGCCTATTTTAAGTTAGACCTAATATAAGAATATATGCATAAGCTATGGCTTATTTTCAAGAAACAGTACCACTAGCATAGTAAAATTAATATTTTACAGATGATCTTTCCTGAATAAAGTTATCGAGCACAAGTGATTCTCACCAGTCTTACCCCGATACACGTGTGCACGCTACTAACAGCTACAAGTACCCAAATGCTCCATTCAGTAGAGCAAATGAGCACCTGAAGACAAAGTATTTATGACACCACATTTGCACTTATTCCCCATCTTTACC
>VXBQ01016906.1:86058-124224 GCA_013400175.1 Phainopepla nitens
CCGCCGCCGCTCCGCCCCGCCGTGTCACTTCCTGAGCCCCCGCCCCGCCCCGGCACCGGCCACGCACCGGCGGGCACTCCGAGAGAGGGTCCGGAGACAACGGGACAGCGGGGCTGGGGCTGGAGCCGAAGGGGTCACTCGTGACCGGGAAGAAGACTCCTCGTCCCTATGGGACACGTAGCGTATCTGCTTCCCCCGGGACCCTGGCTGAGCCCCCACCGCCCCTTCCAGCCCAGAGCAAAGCGACCATCTCGCAGCCCCATCAGCCAGGGCGGCGAGCAGAGCACCTCTTCCACAGCATCCCTGTATGACATCGTTCCCCAGGCAGGTCTGTATTTTGACAGATGAAGGGCATCAACCAAGCCTTATTCCACATAGAAGGGGAAACTGAGCCGTTTCAGTAACAGAACTTTTTAATTTCAACAAACCTTTTTCTCAAAATGAGCAACAAGTGACTTCCTTTGTCCATCTTCTCCTACTACTCACTAGGAATGAACAGCAGGATGGTGTCTCCTGCTACATTCTTGCTTCGTTCCTCTGCTCCGTGCACTGTATCTTGTCATTTCAATCTCCAATGTGTGAGAGGGACACTGCCACACTTCCCAGACATCTGTCATGAGTGATGAGTGGAATCCAAAGGAAAGGCATGCATGCTATGGAAATTGCCACATTTGACATATCACTGACAGGAGGTTTTCATTACTAAACCAACCCTCCCCTCTCCCTTACTCCCAACATATGTGAGAAACATCAGTGTGGGTAAACCTGAAGAAAATTCAAAGCTCCATTTTGACCAGAGGATTTTGTCTTCCATGTCCATGACTATTTTATTCATGTAGCCCCACTGCTGCACTTCAAGTGCATCTAAAATCCTTCCTAACCACCAAGATTTGAAGGTTTCTTAATAGAGAAAAGTCAGAAATGAAAAGTAACTTCAGCAATGTAACAAAACCTCCCATCCAAATTCCTTCATCCCTGTACAGAGAAGCAAACTGGAGTGGAGAGGGACTTCATGGGGCTCAGTGGCATCCACCAGTACAACTTGCCCTCTGAGTGTCCCACAACAGAGCAGTAATATCACATTGGGGGTAAGCATGAGGACAAGCTACTCCTCACAGGACAAACACCTCGCCCACCACGTACCCTACACATGGCTGATGACAGTGCCCCACAGTGAAGGAAGTCCCCACACCCACAGGAAATCACTGCCATGGCCCCTTCCATCACTACTACATGTCTGGGGCAATGCAGCGTGATGAAAATAGGAAGGCAGGAAGGCAAAAAAAAGTTGGAGAAAAAAACCAAATACTGCATCAGGTTCCCTCTTTCTCCATATGACATCTGGGAGTGGCCTCTGCCTCCATTGCCAGAGAAGAGGATTTAGTTCACAGAGGTGGACTCTAGGCCCAAACAGAATAAAATCTGGCAACTCCACTCAGTGATTCCCAAATGCTCCCTGCATTTTGAAAATGCCTGAGTCATATTTGGGTTTCCATTATTTCATGGGCATACTGGCACTAGATGGCATGCAAACAGAGATTAACTCATTGCTCATCCTCCAGGGAAATCAATACAGGGATTGTTACTGCTTTGAAGCCAGAGACTCTCAGGCCTGCTCCCCTTTCATCAGACCACCTCTGCTTTATAGATGAATGCAAGCCCAGCACACAGACCCATCTTTAATCCCAAATGCCTCCTCATTTCCAAAATGTCTTCTCAGACTAGGACACGATGAAGTCTTTCATCCTAAAGTTAGCCAAGTGTAGAAACCACTCAGAGTTTTTCAATTTTGTTTGCCTTCAGCTGGAACAAGAGAAGGAGTAGCAGATTAAGTATCCCTTCTACCTTTGTTACACCTGCCACACACATTAGCTGTCAAAGGATACACAATGTCCTGATGCTTTACACACGTGGTCCTCTGTCCCAAGAGGCGATCCAGCAAGGTCTGAATGATCCCTGACTGCTCTGGCTCCACCTGGTAATGACTGCTCTGAATCTGAGGGGTCAGAAGAAAAGAATAACTTCCAGAACAACATAAAACTGTTGGGCTTTTTCCTTCATACTCCCTCCCTCATCTCCACACATAGCAAGGAGATCTTTAAAGGCCAAAGCAAACACCTAGGGATTCCCTTCCCGTTTTCCTAAGTAGTCACTGCTCTCATACCTGAGAAAGGAAGAGGTGAAGAGCACAACATGTGGCTTCAGGCAGCTCTGCTATGTTGGCTTCTGCTGCCTCCTGAATAATCTGGCTAATTTCTTTTTGAGAAATAATATTGCTGCTCTGATATCTCACAAACTTGAACAAAGGAAAAAATAGAGACATTAAATAGTGGAAAACCAACAGAGTGCAACAGTGACTCATCAACTTGCAAAGGCCTCTTCTGTGTACCATTACTGCAGCACCTTAACCACAGACCTGATTTTTATACCACTTCTAATGGAACCAGTGCAAGTATCTGTGTTGATGGTGCTCTGATTTATAGCCAGACTTATTTCGGTTTAAGCTGGGAAGAAACTAAAATAAATGAGGTAACCTTTTAAAACTGAAATAAGAAGAGCAAACAGACCCATCTTATATTTGGAGGGGGAAGGTTCACTTTAATAACCCCTTCCTCTCAGTCACTGCCATGAGGGCTGTATCTTCAGTATTTCTGCTGGGTAGGACCACATTCCCCCTCTAGCCCACAGACCCCCACATACAGCAGGGTAATATATTGCACTAACTCCCTGCCCTGAAAAGTCAGGTCTGTAAGGTGTGTAAGACAAGCTGCGATGCCAAGCAGCCAGCTCGCTCCCTGCCTCCTAACAGCAGTTGCATGTTCTCTGCAAGTTTCCTCTCTCCTCCCCAGGGGTCCTAGATGATGTAAATAAATGTTACCAACACCAGAAGAACAGGAGGTGCTCACTAATAGCAGTCAGTTTCTGCAGGGCGTGGAAGTTCGCTTGAAAGTATCATTATTAAAACAGGGCACAAATATAGTCCCAGACAAAGCCACAGCAGTATCAGAGACTGTGTTGCACAGCAGGTCAAGTACCAATAACCAGCCCACCTGCATTGTACCAACATACTGGGAAAGATGGGGAACAGCCCACCCTTCTGCTGCTCACCAAAGTCATCAGCCTGAGAACTTCTGGCTGCAGAAAGGACTTCTGGCCCCCACTGAGTAGTGTGAACAGCAGGAATCGGTGCCATGGCTGCGAAGCAACGTGCAGAGCTGGGAGAGAAGGAGAAGCCAATCAAAGGCAGCTGTAAAACTGCCCAAGAGACAGGCTGAACCCAGCTAAGGACAGTCTTCAATACTGACCCCAAGTTTTCTCTACTAGACCCCACGCTGTGAAACACTAAGGGGATATTTTGCACTGTTCTTACTTGCTTTTTCATCTGTCGCTCTCTGGGCAAGAGTTCAGTCAAGAGGACAAAAGCTTAATAGCTTTTCAAAGCAGAAAATAATATTGTCCATCTTTGTGCTGGTACAGGAAGAGAAACCTTCTCCTGGGGTGCGTGTCATAAAACAGTGAGGGAATATCTTTAGCCTGGGGTTTTAAAAATAATACCCTCCGGTCTCAATATGAGGACAACTCTCCTGACCTCAGTTTTTATTTAGCTGCAGAATATCCTCTGGGTAATGAAGAAAGCCCTATAACAGAAGCTGAACAAGCTGAGCCTGGATCTGCATCAGACAGTGGACTATGGGGACCAGCCAGGCTGATGGTGGCAATGCAGTCAGTAGAGAAAATGTTATTATTAAAGAACATACACGATAGCATAACATATATTAGGTAAGGCCATAAGTTTGTGAAGGCATGAAGTCTTTCACTTCTTTGAATGCTGAAATTAAAATGTTATTACCTTGTATTTATTACAGGTTAGGAGCATGGGATAGACAAATAGATCAGCTGAAATAACTTGTTATACTATAGCAATTCACCAGAGTGTTAGAAAGGTCTCTTTTCCACTGACAGTCACATAACCTCCCTATTGCCACTACAAGAATCTTTTCTATAGGAGAACAACACTGAAAAATAATGTAAAATACTTTGGGGATATCTTTCATCTGGAGAAAATGAGAAAGTACCGGCACTGTGCATGAGCCTGCTCTGCACATTTGGAAATATCTCTGGACCAAAAGAGGGTTTTAGAAAGCCTCAAGTGAGACAACTCCTAGAGGCAGAGTCCAGGACTGACTCTTTCCAGTGTTCTTGCATCTTTCAGCCAAATAAAGCTACGACCCTCATTCTGCTTGGAATAAGGAGACTCTTGTTATTGCTGTTATGAACTTCAGCACCAGAGCAGCCAAATTGACAGGTTCACTGTTGCTGTTGCTGCAGCAGCATTTCATTCAGCATTCCCCATAACTTTTTTTTTTTTTTTAATTCAACCTTTTAATAGCCTCCTTTCAGCTACTGGCTGTCATTCATCTGCAGTGTTACATCTTTATCCAACCACTTCCTCTCTCCCACCAGTGCCCCTTTTGCCTGGTGTTCATTGACTTCATTCCCTCCTCTATTAGTGTTTAAACAACTGCAGTGAGCAGGTCAGGGTACAGAGAACTTTCTGGTTTAAGAACACAGCCAGCACCTGGACTTCCTGGCAGGAGGCTGACAATAAGCAGAAGGGTCTATTCTCCCCTCTCAAACTGTACAATGCAGTCATATTATGTTATACTGAAAACTTGGTATGCATTAGGTCTGACATGCACTCTGCAAACCAAGGTTGGAATTCACCCCTGGAAATCCACAACTTCCATCTTCCATTCTCTAAGGCTGCCTAGTACCCTGCTCTCCCTTCCCTTCCTTCAGGGCCAAACTGTGACCAGCACTGTCCTTTTGTAAGACACATCATGTTCAGATCCTTCCTCCCATATGTTTATGGCCTAAAGGTTTGATACAATTGGCCTGAAATTCAAAGACTATTCCTATACTCCTTCCATTCCCAAACCCTTCCCTCTTAACAGGGTTGGAGAACTACTTTTTACCTTCTGGAAAGCATCTTGGTGTCCAGAGCCAAAGTGAAGGTTCATCCCTCCAGGGGAGCCTGGCACTGTGATCTCATCCCACAAAGCATAATACTAACTTTAGGCACAAATAATTTTTCTTACTTGGCATAAACTCATTATGCATTTTCTCCAGAGTGCTACTGGATAGAGAACAAAGAGCTCAAAATCACTGCAGGAGGGGAACTAGGGGAAGAAAAACCATAAAGACTTTACCAACATCCTGGTTCTTCACATACAGGTATTCCACTAAGGTTTCTAGGCAGGCAACCACTGCCTGAGAGAGCAGCAAGTCTTTCTGGAATATCAAGAGAAAAAAACCAAATAAACCCCAGTCAACAGCTATTGCAAGAGGAAAATTCATAAAGTGCCAGGATCAGAAGAGTATGCAGCACAGGAAAATAACACCTTTCATCTCCTTCAAGGGATGCAATGTGCTGCAAATTATCTGTCACATCAAGGAGCCAGACAAAGGCAGGGCTACTTATTTTGAAATTAAAACATAATAAGCAACAGCCTCCAAAGAATAAAAATAGGAGCTCAACATAGCTTAAGAGTTAAATGTAAACTGATGTACTATTGCTGGAGCCCAGCATCACTTGAGCAAGTTAAATGTATGCTGATGCACTCACTATCCCCAAAAGCACCGTGCCAGGGGCAAGGGGGGTGGACTGGGATTTGTTATACTTTCCCCACATCTGTCCCTATGGATGTGGCACCCCTGCAGAGAAAGAGATGGGAAGACAGAAATTGTCATTAGTACACAGAATTCCAGCTACCCAGTTCAGCAGCAGGGAGCACCTCGTAGCTTGATTTACCTTCTTTCTCATTGCACTGTGCTGCAGCAAGAGCATTTTCCCTCCTCCTCATCACATGTCTATAAGGGCTGGAAAATGCAGGAAGAAGGAAAGAAGGAAAACAGGCAGCCCCATTGATTCTGCAACAGGGTGGTTTCTCCTCAGGTTAATGTTCCTGCTTGAAGCCCAACACTACTGTTGTTCCAAAAGTCATATTTTATATACCTGCAACTGGACATGCACCAGAAGGTTCTGCAGACTGACAACAAGCAAGAAGACCTGCTGCATGGCAAGGGGGTGCAAGGCAGCATCCTGCAGTGATGATGGTTGGGGTTGAGCAGCACTTGGGGCTGTGTTTTGGCCAACAATCACCAGCAGGGAGGAGAAGTTCTGTCGCAGGACAGCTCTCAGGAACTGCATGATGCTCACTAGACAGGGAGATGCTTATTAGTGTTTGTCAGTGTTTTTCTCTGCTCTACCCTGTGTGTTGGTGCCTGTGCAATAGCATGGGTGAGGGTGATGAGAGAAAATGTGAGCTTAATAGCCCACCAGAGTTGCCTGGCAGCTGCTGACAGCTGTAGACAGGAATGGCAACATGAGTTTCCTTGTTCATCTCCTTCTTTGAGACACTAACGCAGTTCACACTCATTTCCAGACATCACTACCAACCTCCAAGGAAGATCTGTCCAAACACAGAGGAACTTCAGAGCTTCCCTTTTGCCCTTTCTCACCACCAGTTACACATTTACAAAGTCAAATGGACCGAAGCTTCCAGATTCCCTCCAGCACCCCCACCATTCCATTCCATAGTCACCAGTTCTCCCTTGTTGCCTGTATCATGGTACTAGTGGCTGCTTCCAGACAAATCCTCCTAACAGATGCAAAATACCTAACAGCAGGATTGGCTTCTTATTCCTGAAGATGACTGCATTCAGGACTTCTGTAAGGTCTACAGAGAGTGTCTGGTGAACCTAGGACAGAATTAAATAGAAGAGAAAAAGTGGTGCTGGTTTGGAGCAGATAGGAAGCTCTGTTATATACTTCTAGTTCTTAGACACTAGCCCATGATGGCCGCTGAAAACCAAGGGAACAGCAACAGGGAGGGACACAGAAGGGAGTGTTACGTCACTGGACAAGCCAAAGCCTTTAATAGCTCACCATCCATGAGCCCTGTTTATTCACAGGGTAAAGCCAGCAGCAGTAACACAGCTAAGATGTAAGCTGGCTATGGCCAGACAAGTCCTCAGTATTAACATCAGCCTGAGATGAAGGTGGCCATTTTTTGAAGCTATTGTTCTCCTCTAAAAAAACTGCAGGCTCAGGGAGACAGCCCATCATCAACTCACATTCACAGACACAAAGGTGCTCTTATTAGAGTCTCCAGAATTTTTTTGTGCAGCTCCAGCCACACTGAACAGCAGGAAGAGCAAGAGAAGTGACTCTTCCTCTTCTTCCCCTTCAGCAGAAGATTAGAAACACTGAAGCAGTCTTGACCCATTTCCATTTCCCAGCTGTATCTGTACTTTCTTTCCTCATCTCTGGTGCAAAAACATTTCTGGGTTTTATATCATAGCATATCAAGCCAGTGGTATTGATACAACCAAGCAACAGGCTTATAAGCCACTAAATGATTGCACTTCAAGGATCAATAGGAGCTGAGAGCGTCACTCGCAGAAGATGAAGCTCAACACTTGACACTAGAATGTCCACTTGGTACTGACACAATACCAGCCACAGCCCTGACTTGGTAACTGAGAAGGCAGGCTGTACTTAGCAGCTCACAGAGCAGGGCCAGGCTGCATT
The DNA here is from genome assembly GCA_013400175.1 of Phainopepla nitens. Lineage (NCBI taxonomy): Eukaryota > Metazoa > Chordata > Aves > Passeriformes > Bombycillidae > Phainopepla > Phainopepla nitens. The sequence continues at coordinate 93,653 of VXBQ01016906.1, forward strand.
CCCACAGCTGACAGTCTGTACAAGAACCATGCTCTAAGCCCTAAGCAGAGATTGCATGCTGACCAATTAATGGGTGCAGACTTGGTCTGGGCTGGTCTTCTGGAAAACATCTTCCCTCAGCATTAGAAATCCAACCCTTGCTTTTCTATGCACATGCATGAATGTCCTCAATGTGATTTTATCATCTGCAAACAGGTGTACCTACTCCCAAAGAGCATACTCTGCTGGGCATAACTGCAAGAGCAGAGCTCACAACTCATGACATGCTCCCTAACTCCATATCAAGAGAGGTCTGGGTAGATACTTCATAAGGAAACATTTTCCCTTGTATTGGCATTGGAAGGTGCTTCCTTCAAAGTTGTAATTCCATTATCAGCTGACAACTCCAGCTTAGATGTCTTGTTGGACTGCAAAGCATCAAATACAAGGACAGCTGCCCACATTCCTAAGAGCTTGCTAATATTGAACACTTACTCGCCAATAATAGGTTCCATTTCACTATTGATCATTTTAGTAACAAAAAAGCAGTTTACAACATGGGAACTGTGCCTTCCACCCCCAGTCTTCCCTTGAGAAAGGTTTTAAAATGTAATTTGCTCTATCCTGAAGAGGAAAGTCATATGGATCAGGCAGGCTGGGTATACACTTCTCCCTCCAGGATTTATGCCCTTCTTTAACTCTTCAATGATTCATGTCTCAGACCTTCAGTGACATGCTAGCTTCCAGTCCTGCTGGAGAGGTGCAGCAGGGAATAACTTGTGGACAATAACAAAACAGAAATCAATGCAATCAGATTACAGGCCAAAGCAAAACACTTTCATATATATATATATATATATATATATATTNACTCTGAACACTAGAGTGGTTCTAACCTCAGTATTGTAGCGATGCTGATAAAGCACAAGGGATGCCACCAAGAGCCATCCAGAGCACAGCAAGGCATCCTCAGATGACAGGTAGGCAGGTCTGGAAGGAGGGGACCACAGCCAGGTGCATTCCAAAACCTTCTGCAGGAGTTCTAGCAAGGATACATTGGAGAGCAGCACAGCCACTGCTGCAGGGGAGAAACATAATCAGAGAGAGTGATGGGATGGCACTGGTTATACCAGCTTATGACAAGCATAAGAGAAGTGCAGAGCACACCCCTGCTGCAGTGAGGCTGCCCAGCTCTCACAGCTCATCTGAGTAAGGCTGTCCAGCTACTGGTATTCATCTCCCAGAGCACAAGCAACTGCTCAGCCAGCTAATCAGTTAACAACACAGTAGGAAGGTCAGTTAGAGCTGTTCCCTAGTATTGTTTAATTTTTTTGAACTATGACAATACCAGGATATTTCAAGCTAGGCATCAAAGGCCCACTGCTGTATTTATGAACAAGAAAAATATAGTGATTCTGTCTTTCAGCAGGCAATTCTTGAATCATCAGAAGGCAGAAAAATCAAACCAAACTCCTCAACCTAAAAAACCTCATGCAAAGTACGAAATGGTCTTTAATTATAATGCTGTGTCTGGATGGGGGAACTCCACCTCACCTGATGAGACAATTAGAATACAGCCTCTGATTGTCAAGCTACAACCTCACTGAAATTAACTTAGCAATCAATGCAATGTTTCCTCACCTCTCTGTTGACTACAAGGTGTTGTCTGATGAAGGCTCCAGTACAGAAAATTCAAGGATGGCTGCAGGATGTCAGTGTCCCTTGGCCTGCATTTCCCACAGAGATTACTGACTGGAAACAAAAGAACATGTGTAACAAGGACACCAATTTAACAGAGCACCTTAGCACATGAAAGAAGTCAGTCAGTGGTGAGGGAATTCACACAAAGTGAAAATAAACAGAGCATGGTACAGACAAAGCAACAGGCATCTGCCTTACAGTGTTTGCTTTAGAGTAGACAGTTCAGTGGAGGATAACAGAGTGGGGGGGAATTGAAAAGGGTATATTAGAGGGCATATATCACATTGGGCAGAAATGATTCCAAGAGCAATGGACTTTAGGTTATCTGTTTCCATAGCAAAAAAAAAAAAAACCTGCAGTGTGAGTTATCTGCTTCCAAAGTGTGAATTTGATTCTAGTACTAGAACAAGCATAAATAACGATGTGACTGTCTCTCATGACCAAACTGGGGAAAGCCATGGAGAACTGGGCTCCTCCCTTCTCACAACCTTTGCTCACACTAGGAGTAAAACATCACATTTGTTGTAAGCACCAAACACTTAGCAACAATGTTTAGTAAGAGTTAGGGAGGGAAATCCAGGACTGCAGGGCTCAGCAAAACTGTCTTTGGAGATCTTTTGAAGAGCTTACAGTTTGAGTATGCAATTCTCAAAAAACATGCATCAACAGGCCCCTTCCATCTAAGAGGCCTCATTAGAGAAGAGTGTCTTGCACATCCACCTCTGGAGAACACAGTCTAGAGGCCAGTGGGGGAATAAATGGGGTGGCTGGGGTAGGGAGAGAGTTGTGCAGAAAAATACAAAGCAGAAAGCAAGAGAGCAAAAGGTTTGTAACTCCTGGGAGATAAAATCACAGCAGCTAAAAAGGCTGGGATAAAGAGGCTGTGGTTCCACACCCCCGGTTCCCTCGGCTAATGAATATCTGCTTCTTTACAAGAGCAACACAGGCAGCCTTGAGATATGAAACATTTCAAATTGTAGGGGAGAGTCCTTCAAAGTCTGCTGGAGAGACCAATTTGTCAGAGAAGGGAAGAGATGAGAGGATGGATCAGCTGAATTTTCCTCCTAGTACCTATTCCTTTTTCACAGCCTATGTGAACCTCCAATAGCCAAACAGGAAGGCAGAAGTCACCAAGTAAGGATCACCAGACAAAACAGCAGGTTATGGTATGGTAAAGAAACACAGCCTGCTCTTCTGTCTTTGGGGTGGAGTGGGCAAGCCCCACAGTTGGGTGGGAGCCAAGTACTCTGGATTCACATTCCAAGGAAAGCCCAGTTTCACTAGACTGCTGGTTCCTGATGCTCATTACCAGGACACGACTGTGGCCTGAAGCCTACAAGACAGTTACAGCAAGGATGGACAGGAAAGGATGATTAAGGAAGCACACCAGCCATGCAGTCATGTGCCAAACCAACAACAGTGACTGACCCTGAAATCATGTCATGGTCAGGGAATACTCTGGCCACCTTTTGAGGTTTCAGACAAAAAATGTATTGTAAAAGCGAGAGGAAGAGAACCTGGGTTTTGTTAACTGAATTAGTTACCACATGTCTTTACAATGCTCTGGCTATGAAAGTATCTCAAAGCAACCACTACTATAATGCAAGGCCAATCTTCTCTCAAAGAACAAAGAGCGAGCCCCTAATCATCTTATGGAGCAATCAACAAGCACTTCCCTAGGAGAAGATGGATGCACATACTCACCCTGGTGAAGCAGCTTGAAGTCTGTGCTGTCCAGCTCCCTTATGCCCTTGCTCCTCAGCTGCACCAGGAAAAGAAGGCTCAGCAAAACAGGCAGGTTCCTGTTAGCTAAGAAGGGCACAGAAAGCTTAGCTTGTCAGTGAACTCTAAACTGTTGTACCTTAAAGTGTGCCAGGAATTGTTAATTTTCTGGCTCAAGAATAAGGACACACACACACGCACGCAGAGCCCCAACTTTATTCTAATTTCTTCAGTCCCCTCTGGATCAGGTCCCCTTTCTGCCACCCTGATTTGGCCTGAGTTACACCTGAATCCTGCCAACACTATTTTAGGAGCAACTAAAGAAGGAGGGGAAAAGAGGCTAGGGTCATTTACACCCATCATGAGCCATGTAGGGAGCATGTTCCTCAAACTTTGAAATTGATATTGCTAATAAGCTCGAAGTCATTAGCCCTTTCCAGACTGCTCTCTTCCTGCCCACTTGACCATCACACTTCTGACAGCAGCCCAGCCATACAGCATTTGTTCTTCTCCATCTTGTGAGACTGGAAAAATGCTGTCCATCCCATTCCACAGGGCAGGGCAGAGACAGAAGTGAGAACAGCAGGCCTGTATGTAAGGAAAATGGGGATACTTAGACCACCAACTCCCCAGGGCAATCTACTTCCTACTATTTGCTTTTTTGCAGTGTTGTAAACAGGTAAAGATTTTGAATCATATACAGCCATACCTACTGCAAGCAACTATCAGCTCCAGTAAATGTTTTCACAAAGGCTCCTGAGTTTTCAGTTTTGAAGGAGAAACATTTATGTGTATCTTTAATGATGACATATTCCTGATGAGAGTCCCACTGTTGGGCCTCTTTCTTGTCTAAAAGCAGGCTACTGTTTGAATAGGGATGCAGATCCCCTGGACTTAACTACCCCAGGTCTCACAGAGAGCTGCCTGTGTGCTGGGAGACAAGTAAATCTGTCTTCAGAGTACACTTGGTTTTCAACTTTCTGGATGAATCGCCAGGATGTCACTTAACAAGTTCAAGATGCAATATGAAGGAGAGCTATACATATTAGTAGCAGCAGAAGGGCTCAAATCCTGCAAAAGCTCCTCTAGCTCAATGTCCTACCTCCATCACCAGTGGTTTGGAGGAATAGGTCTGAGTCTCACTATAGGAAATGGATACTCTGCCTCCCTACAGCTCCTGGCATCCCTAGATCAGCAACAGAGGGACATGACAAGTTCAAATGTGCCCAATTCCAAACAGATCAGATCTAGCAGATCTTGTAGCCTCATGCTCTACCGTGTTCCTGCTTTCAATGCCCCTCCTCTTCTCCAGCCTACTGACTTTGCTGGAGGTAAGGCAAAAACATTTTCCTTCTTGTTGTCTCCGGCCCAACTGCTGCACAACAAAACACTTGAAACAAAGCAAAGCTGTTAAAAGCATCAGTGGCCCCCTCAGGAACAAGTAAAAGTTGTGCTAAGTCCCTATCCTAAAGGAGCCAAGGACATCCTAGCACTGCTCCCTCTTGCAGTTCAAGCTCACAGATTGCTTTGCACAGCACCTTTGTTAGTGGGATAATAGTTCCAACATCACAGACAGGGCTAGTAAGGAAAACAGGGATTTCCCCCAGTCACAGCCTTGCTTCTTTTGAGACATTTAACTGAGTTATAAGATCTGGTGGTAGCACAGTCCCTGTTTGGGGATCAATATCATGAATAATTCAATCCTTGCTCCTGGTCTCTGTGTCCTGGGAACTGTGTATAATCAGGCACACCCAGCTGTTTTGCACAAAGAAGAGGCAAAAAGGAGGATGTCTTTCAGCCACCAGTTTGGTCCCTATTCAAGCAGGAAGATTTACTAGCACAGCTCTCCATTTGAACACTGACAGCAGTACACAAGAACCTTGCCTTGGTTTAACAATCACAGTTTGAAGCCAGAACAACCTAAATTAGAAAAAAGGCTCTCACTTCAAAATGAATCTCTGAAAAAGGAAACTAAATTAGTACAGTTCTGTCCATGAATTTCCACATGCAGGTAAGTACTGAAGCCACAACAGCAGTTCAAAACCACTTTATCCCATACTGTGTCCCTAAAGCTAGTTGATCTTACAGCAAGACCAAGTCACAGAGGTGGAGTCACCTTGTAGGGTGGCTGAGCTGCTCTCTACCAGCAGCTGCTGCAGAATCTGTAAAAATCGGCTCCGAAGGAGGTCACAAACAAGGACATCCTCATTTCTTTCCAGAAAGGTCCTTAGAGTCATCAACACCTTCCAAGCCACTTCCACAGAGCTTGAGCAGACCAGGTCCTGCAAAGCAAGAAACACACACATTACCTTTCTGCCCTGATTAGGCAGAAGTCACCACTATTTAATACCATTATGCTAATCTGGTGCCTTGGGAAACAGCCTAATAAAGCACCATTCAGATTAAGTATGTCCTGATTAAAGAGAGAACTGAATAAAGCAGAAGGATTCATGGCTGTTAGGTACCTCTGAGTAATATCCCATTTAAAGAAATATTTGGCTCTGTAAGTGTAAGGCTAACATACATTTGAGGTCACAGTTTTAGACAAGTGAGACCTAAACAAGAGACCAGAATCTCTGGCACCTCTGTTCTCCTTGTTGCTTTGAAAAATCAGCTTGCATATTAAAGATGCTTGCCTAAAATCAAGCTTATGAGTCAGTCCATAGTCCCTAACTTTCAAAAGGCTGGCAGCCTTTTGCGTGCAGTAGTAACATAACTACTGGGCAAGCAATCAATCACAGGAAAGAGAAGAGTCATCTACACAGCTCACAAGCCTGCCTCTTAACTACGGGGCTCTGTCTGGAGACTCTGAGCAGAATCCCACAGCCAGCAGCCTTAATTTGGGCATAGTCTTCATGTTGAGGTGTATAACATTAAATTCACTTGCACAGCATGTACAGAGGCAGTTGTATAAATATCAGACAGAACATGCCTGGTAGTGCTGACATAATATGACCATCTCACTACATATTAGGTCAGCACTACCTTTCCTCTCTTCCTGCAGTAGTCCTGGCTACTGCATTGCAAATGGTAGAGTTGAAGAGGTAAACAGGAAACTGGTCTCAGCAACTGAGCCTACAGCCTCCCTGGACAGCTTGCTGCCTCTCCCAGCTGCCTTCCCCTATCATAAGCAGTAATGCATCCAGACTTTGATGATGCAGAGGAAATGGCTGTGGGACCCCGTAACCAAGGAAAGCAAATAAGGTAAGAACAGGCTGTCTGTGCCAGAAAAAGTTCTCTAGCTCTGAGCCAAATTCCTGCCTCTATCGAGACCTTCATGAATAAAGGGCAGGGAGATGTCTGCACAATCATCTCTGCTGACATAGATCTGCTCCATATGACATTCAGGAATATCATCTAATGTCTCTGTTCTCTGAGAGAGCACTTCAGACCTGGAGCATGGAGAAGACAAGTGAGACGGTGTGTCATCGTGACTACATTCACCCCTAGATGAACACACACCCCTAGATGAGCACAAAATTACATGAACCAATGGCCACAGCCTTCCTGGTCCTGGCAAATGCACCACTGTGTTAATAGGTTCCTTCCTACCCAGAAGCTCAAGGTCTCAGATGAAGTCACTAACCATCTGTTATATCTAATCCCAACAATTATTTAAAGCAGATAAGCAAATAAGTCATCCTTGGAAGGACATTCATTTTTGTTTCACTGTACCATGCAAAGGCCTTTCCACTCCACTAGTGCATTCTGAGGCTTAGGTTATTCATCTCATAAGATTTCTTTACGTCTGACAGTCTATTTATCCCTGCATATTGCACTCTTTTATTAGTCCATCTAAATTCAGATTGATTACGCTCCTCCACAACTGAAAGGTGAATTGTCAAAGCTTGTGATTTATTACAACTCACTTTAAAGACTGGAACAGAGCTAAATGATTTTATTTCTACAAGAGCATATGGCAAGACAGAAAAGGGAAAGCAGGAATGTTGTACCATTTAGCGAAGGGAAACACTGTTTATGTTTTGCTTATTGACAGACCTGCTTCAGTTTATGGAGTGAAAGGTTCCAGAACTATTGCCAAAGGTAACAGTGTGGACAAGCCTCATGGGACACTTCACCTCCTCAATTTGTCCTGATACTGTAAACTCATTGGTCACTTTTACTAATGCTCTGCAACGGCATCAAATGCCTGGATGTTGTTACCTACTCTGCAATATCATCCCAACTGTGAAAGAACTGCCCAACATGAGAGCCCTCCTGCCAATCATATCAGTAACCTCAGATATTAAAATTTACTCCATAGCCTCTTAGATCAGAACAAACACATTCTGTAATCCCCAATGGATGCCCGCTCAGAGTCAAGCCTTACTTCCTCTTACTTCTTTACCACCTGCTGACATAGGTTTGCCTTCTCAATGATAGTTAGTTTTAATTTCTCTAACAGACTGGAGAAGAATTATCACAGCTCTTAGCTTTTGCCCTTACAGGCAAATCTCATGTTCTTCTGTGGACAAGTTAGAAAATATTTACTATGTGACTGGCTCAACAGTCATGGGACAAGAGGCCACTGATGGGGAGGCGTGAAAGGAAGGTGAGAGCAGTGGAAGTGAGAAAAGGCCTCTAAGGAGCCATCAGGACATGGATTATATCATGATTACATGGGTTAACAGAGCTCATTACACCAGCTAAAGGCAAACACACTAGCCTGCTACTTCAAGGCTCCTCTCTCTCCTGCACTGATTAATTTTCCCTGTCACAAGACTTGTATTTTATCTTTCAAGAGCAATAAAACATGTTATTTGCAGTCCAGAAAACTCAAGAATACTTCAAAATTCTCTGACAAGAGTCTCCAGTTAAAACCAGACAAATTAAAAACCTCAAACAAAAAGAAAGCTGTACCCTCAAGACCTGTTCTCTGCACATTGCTTTTTCTAAGTTCTTGTTCATCATACCCTTCTCATCTATCAGTAGCAAGGCATTGCTCCCAAATTTGCAAAACAGCTTCTTCAAAGGCTGGCACTGAAGAATCTGAAGTACCCAGCTGTGTATCTGGACAGAGGAAGGAATGGGGTTTTTCATGGCATACATCAGCAGGACCCTTCAGATCTCTCTCCAGCCAAGTCTCAGAGGATCCCTTCCTGTCACAGTAGATGGATGACAGAGGAAGAGATAACACACATACAGAGTCCCACTGTCCACATAAGGCTTCCCTGGCAGGTGGAAGTCTGTTTATACACACATGGCCCCTTCTATCGAAATCCTTGGCTTCATAACATCACTAAAAGCTTGAAGAACCAAAAAGCCCCCAAAATCAGGGCCAGGATAGCAGCCCGTCCTTGTGAAAGCCACATACCAGTAAAATAAGCAAAATGCTGGAATTGCTCTTCAGTATGGGAAGCAATGTGTTAGCAGTGTTCAGCTGATCAGACGTGCCAAAATCAGCTTCTTCAGCCTCAGGCTGCTTGCAGTCTTCCCAGGAAAACCAGAGCTGGAGGATTTGGTGTCCAAATCTCCCCATAAGTTCAGGGTAGCGCAGGAAGAGTTTCAGCAGGAGAGGACAATGGACGTAGACCAAGCTCAGATCTGGAAGATTATCCAGGATCCTTCTTATGGTAGACAAAGACCTCTGGTAAGAGGAAAAGGGCAAGTGGGACAGTGAACAAAATAATCACTAATACTGAATATAAAACACCTGACGTGATGAGACTTTACTGTGGGAAACAGTCACACTGCCTTTTCAGCAGACAATCATACACATCAGTTAAACATCATTTTGTGAAGCCCATTTGCATCACAAAGGCTAAGAAACTTGTAGGCTTTATACAGAGCTCAAAGCTGTGCAGCAGCAAAGAGCCATATGGGAACACTAGAAAGCCTGCTGCAGGGGCTGGGGATGTGTTTAGGAGACCAAAGCTATGAAATTTATTATATTCTGTATGTGAATTCACAGCCTATCCAACGCAATTACACCTCCCACACATATACAAGTTTATTCTGTCAAATCTATATTCCTCTGTGGATTTTCACAGTTAACTTTCCAGAGTGTAGATGCACTGCACAGTCTTCACTCATTCACTGCTCACCACCTATGCCAAAATACTTTCTACAAAAAGGTTGATGTGAGTGGGGAGAAACCTTAGTTTCAACAAAAAGGTTCCAAGAGGTAGGAATGAAATCTTCTTTTACCATGTCCAGGGCTTTGCCTTTGTCCTGACAGACAGCAAGGAGGTAAAGTGCAGCTCTGAGTATGTATGGAGAGGGGCAATCTCCATGGTCCTGTGCTGATAGGAGAAAATTTCTTACAGCTAGAAATAATTCTGCATCTGGAACAAACCTGCATTGGAGGAGATTGGAGTGGAAACAGTAACAACAGATATGCTTTACCCACCAATGCATGGTATGTAATGGCCACAAACCCACCTGCTTTGTGCACTCTTGGCTCACCTGTCCCCAAAGGTGTAGGCAAAGTATAAGAGTAGTATGAAACAGTGCTGGTGGTTGCAAAGAGACTGATCCAAAAAGAAAGGCTCAGGGGTTTCAGACAAGAGGAGAAGGCTTTCAGCAATGGTGTAGTTTAACTGAGGCAGACCCTTCTGCAGGAGCTCAGACATCTCTTGCTCTAGAAATGAAAATATAAGCAGGCAGGAAATGATGAGCAATGTCTATGGAACAACTTCACAGTCTGCATACACCAAGCACACCTCTATGATTTGGCATCAACAGTGGTGTGAGACCTGTTTTAACAGAGCTGGTTTTAAGGATGAAAAGACACTTCTGTTTGAAATTCCAAGCCCTTCACTGATGCTGATGGTATAGTGACCAACCATTGGTAACATGAAAAGTGGCCTTTCTGATGTAGAAACTTTCATCTCATTTGCTTGGGACTTACCTATTATGGAAAGTCACAGTATAGACAGGAAAGCATTATAGAGTATGCCAGAGGGAAAAAAAATTACCTTAATCTGCAGATATGAGTGACTACGTGGCAAGTAATTTTGCTTCAATTAAGCATGCCCAGCTGTGCTAATAAATGCCCTCATGTAACCAAAACTGTAGACAGATGAAATGCATTCTTTCAGGTAGGGTTCCAAACTCTTCAAAAGGCATTTTCTGAGTGTTTTCTGTGCTGGTCCTTGCTGAACCAGCTTAAAAACAAGCTGGGGGAAAAAAAATATCTCAATCAAGCGATGTTTGTCTTAAATTTCCTTCTCCTTTGTCCTTTTCTAATTTTTTGTCACATAAATTTTTTTTTGCCTAAAAGAGGGTGGCAGAACCTCAAACTAAATGAAGTAATCTTTCTCTTTCCCCAAACTTACCCTCCTGAGAAGTTCTCCTCTTCTCTGTGGCTGAGTAAAGGTTCAGGCATAAGCTGCAGAGGAAGCTGGAACAGGTGTGATTCAGGACAGGATTACTGTGAAGAAGAGCAGAAAGAGACAATAAAGAAGGCTAGAAATACCCTCTTCCTACTTCTAATATCCCACACTGTCTGCCAGAAACTCATTTTACTGAATGATTACCTACAAGCACCTGCCCCATCACAAGAAGACTCTAGGAGCCAGCCTAAGCTTCCAGGAAAATGATGAGCTCCCAATGGACTGTCAGCTCACAGATGTGGTGGGTGTGTGCACTGACAACAGCAAACATGTTCATACCTTGGGCCAGCGTGAACACAGTGGGGTACTCTCACAACCATCACATCTTGTCTACACAAGGAGCCCTACAGGGACAGTGATTAAAATGTAGTGCCCTAACACTGCAGAGAATGGGAGGTGTTTAAGGGTAGCTCACGATACATGATTCCACTGGCAAACATTTCGATTTTTTAGCAATGACATTGCCAGAGATGAACACTGAAGAAGGCCAAAATGTTAACCAAAAGGGTGAGAACAGCTATTTCCAGGTATTTCTCTCTCTCCAACCATTTCTTTGCAGAGCAGGACATAAGCAGACACCTATAACACACGATCCCTGGCACAGCACAGTGCTCTATTCAGAGACCTAGATCACTCCCACCACACACCACTCACAGGCACAAATGCCCCCACTCAAAGTTCCACACTAGTAAACTGGACTAGGAGTGCTGTGTGTTTTGTTTACTTTTTTAATGAAGTTGAGTCACAGGAAAGAGGAGGTAAAGCATCTCTGCAGTCCCACAGAGAGTCTTCCCAACTACTCCTCAACCTAGAAATCATAGCCTCTACTACAAGAGATCCTTTGCAATGCCTGCTACTGAAGTCACCCTCCTCCCCCCCATGTCTAATACATTATCACACCATGAGGAACAACAAGAGTGGTAGTATATGCCTAGGAAGCCAGAGCTCAGATGGAACTGATGTTACCAGTATGTCTCTTCAGTACACCCACTGTTCTGACTTCTCCAAAGTCAGGCTGCTTCGTCTCTATCTGTGCGACTCACGACAGAGCACAGAATTCTCACAATGCTGTGTAAATCCATCCGCCCCCTACCAAACTGCTTCTCCCTTCTCCCACATCAAGCTCTTCCATTGTCAGTAACCATTTACATTTTTCAGCAGGACACAACCAATCTTGAGCCTTTCAGCCTCTCGTCTTGCCTAATCAAGAGTATTAGATAAGGCATGATCTACTTTCCCATCTGGAAGTTTTTGGTTCACTTACAGTGCACATGTCACAATACCTCTGTACAGAGCAAAACCTGGCCTTCAGCTCCAGTGTCAGTCGGATGAAGGACGAGGATGCTAGACAGAAAGCAAGACAGAAATGTCAAAGGAGCACAGAACATGTGCAATAAGAAAAAGAGTAGGCAAGTCCCATAACCACCCCCACACATCTTCATACAAGCCTGGTGAAGAGGGCAGGCCATCTCAGTAAGAATACATATATTAGGCTGCCTCTCAGAGAGTAAACTACTCCAAGTTTGGGTGTGAGGGGAGTATCTGAGATTCATTTGTTTTCTCAGGAAGAGAAGTGAAGATTTGCCAGTTTCCCATGTTTAGAACATTGGAATTGCTACATCATCTCTCTGATGTGTGAAGAATAAGGCATACATAGACTGAACTAGGATTTCTACATAGTAAAATCCCACCAACAATTCCAGCATAATCCCTGTCTACAGGAACAGCCAATTCAATTCTGAATTATTCCAGAGGGAAGGATAAAGCTGACACAACATTCTTATCCAAAATAAAACCTGTCCCATCATCATTGCTAGACAAAATAACTTTTCCATCCTGCTGAACATGACTATGCACTCTATTCTTACTCATATAAACATGTAATAGAATCTTCCACATAAAGTCTCAATGTTAGGCTCATTGCCTCAGCAATATGCAGTAGCAGCAAGTTCCACCAGTTAAGAGCCTGGAGAACATGATCCCACAATAACCTCATACCCAGCTTCTTGGAGAACTTATTCTGCATGCTTGGCACCACTGCAAAGAGGGTATTGAGTGTTGAGATGAAAACCTCCATCACTGACGGGCTGACAGCCCTTTCCAGATAGCTCTGTGGAAAGACAAATAGATCAGGTGCACAAGATGCTATAAACACTAGAAGCAGCAGCTTTCTTCCAGCCTCCTGCCTGCCCAGAAAGACAGGTTTCTAAATCCAAAGAAATGGAGTAGCAGTTCTTTTACCAAAATGCCTAGCAGCAGAGCAGGCTCACAGAGCACTTTGAACGCAACTCACACTCCCCCCCTGGCAGCACTGTGAGCTGTGCTGGTGACTCTGCAAGGCATCGCACCAGACAAGAAACTTCTGAATTCCAGGAGGCAACCACTTAGGCCTCAATGCACAGTGACTGACATTACTGCCCACACTGCCCTGCAAGTTACTGCTCTGCAGGTCAGATGGCTAACTCTCCAATACAACATAGGACGTATGTTTAAGAGTGGCTGACTTCAGCAACACAACACCCGTGCTTCAGCATTTCACTGAGCAGTGGCAAACACAGGCATTTGAGCTCTCCACTGAGTCCAGCCCTGAACTGTTTAGAACAAAATGACTCAACTCACTCTTGTTGAAGGTCACAGGACAATTTTATCACAGTCCATTAATTTTTACCCAAGTTCAACGAGCGAGAAACACACTGACTCCAGCTTTGCCAAACTGGACATGCACTGCACCCTCCTGTCCGGGACAAGAACAGCAGTGCCCCTGCAGCTGCCTATCAAGAGATTGGTTAAGAAAACACCAACCAAAACATCTCCAAGCTCCTAACAACTGCAAGAATCCATACACCAGTACCTGTCACAAAGCACAAGCAAACTTTACTAAACGTTAGGAACCACAACAAAAATCCCATCGTTTTGACAATTCTGCTTGAAGTGTCTTAGGGACAGGCCTGTATGGAGCACTAAAGCACTCATGAGTCTCCACAGCTACTTTTCAAATCATGTCACAGGCCTTACTGAGGCACAATGCTTAATACTGCTCTAGCTCTGCAGACTTGGCAGCCTCATCAGTACCTTCTGGGAAAAAGCATAGAAATGAAATTGCAGGTGCAAACCATGGCTGCTCTCTGGGACACAGGCAAGTTTTGAAAAAGTGGCAGAAGGGGAAAAAACAGTTCAGGCATCCTTCTTTTTCTGACACATCCGGAGCTGCAATGGATCCCAGAGCATGGTAGGTAGGATATGGGTTTGCACAGTCTGAAGAAAGACGCTGACATCTACATGGAAACTTTGTGAATTTCTGCATCCTCTGAGAGCATACGCTACCTTTTGCATGAACTATATAATTCCATATTTGGCTGCGGAGAAGTGGCAAATGCCACAGTTGTTCTCAGTTTACTTGACATGCCCTCTTCCCAAAAAAATCATTTGTACAACCCACTCTTGGTGCTTGAAAGTACCTTTCCAGGTACCCATGGAACAGACCAAGTTCAAAAGAAATCCTACCATGACCATGGGGATGCAGAGACTGTCACAAATCCTCAGCAGGAACTCAGAGAAGTTGCTTAGGGTGTCTTTGTTCTCAGAGTTGGGGGCAGTGAAAGCATTCTCCTGGGCCATGAACTCACCCTGGAATTCCACTGCTAACCTACAAACACACAGTAGATAACAGAGGAAAGAAGAAACTTCCTCACCCTGTAAAAGAAGCCAGGAGGTACTACATTTTAATCACAATTTCACCATAAAGGACCATAAAACACTCGATGGGTTGGAAATAGAGGAATCTGGCAATCACACTCAGTTACTTTTTGAGTGAAGCTATTAAAAGTCATCAAGGTTGCACAACAATACACGTTGGGAAAGGAAGACTTAGCTTCTGAGAAGAAAGCATCTGCTGTGGGAAGCTCTGGTGGCAAGACTGGTTTTCAGCCATACCAGAGTTCTTGATACAGAACACAGCAAACCTTGTAAAAATCAGCCAAGGGACCATTTAGCTGATACAAAATCCATGACAGAACCTGAGTGCCCTCTAACACCACCCCAAGACTCTGGGTGAGTGCAGAAAGGCATGTCTACTTCTGACTGAATTATCTCAGCCAACCCAAGTGATGCAAGACAAAAACTAATTTGGCCAGACCATCCTAAAAACTGATCCTGATTCATCCTGATTCATACACAAACTCATCTACCATTGTCTGCTGTGCAGCTAAAGGTGCCAAATAGCTCTGATCCAGCAAAAGAGGTAAAGTTGGCACCTATAAACCCATTTTCACTAACAGGTCACAGACACGAGCAAATCCAAGACCAGCATCTGGAGCAGATACACATTTGTTAAATGGTTAATCACCTCTGGCAGTGAAACCACATAGCACAGGAATCTGGTTTCACACATACCTTCCAATAGTTCTAACATTATCATCAGTTTTGGTGAATTTTCAAGCAGTCCCTCAAAGCCCAAATGAAATAAACTGATAGGTCCCAGGCAAATTTCATGGGAGACATATCCAGGCATCACAAAATTTTCACTATTAATACACACCCTTCACTGTGCTGTTTCACTGACTAGTGCCATGCACTGAACTCACCTGTGATATTTCTGTGGTGGGGCTGGGTGGAGGAACATAATTGCAAGGACAGAAGAATGAGCAGACATGGACACACATCACCCACACACACACACCTTCCTGACTTGTCCTCACCTGCAAGCATTTCTGAAACTTTCCAGGGTATTGAGCAAGAACTGACCCTGTCTCTGAGGAACTCTACCAAGATTTCTGTTTGCTGAGCGACTCTGAGGCACTGATAATAGGAGATCACCCTGTAAAAGGAGAGAAGTCTTTAAAATCTTATGTCCACTTTCAGAAAAAAAAAGCTTTCTCCTCTGACACCAGCAACAGAAGGAACAACAGATTTCACTTCACTCCTGTACACAACAATTTTTTTACTACTGTGCTTTCCCCAGAGAGAGCAGAGTTAAACAGCTTGTGTGCTTCTCCTAGGGAGGATAGATTACAGAGCTACTAATTCTGCACTGCCCTCTCTTTAGAGTCTGTATTACCACGATTTGATCTGAGTTTTAAGCATTTCAGCTAATGGAGTTTTAAATCCTTCTGAGAAAACTTAATATTTTTTTAAATTTTCTTTCTTCCAAATACTCTTCAGACAACACAGAATAGTTCTTCTCCTTGCTTAGCAATGAAATCTTAAAAGTTCTTCTACTTTGGCTCAGAGTTTTAAGCAGCTATCCATGTACTAATTCTTCTTCCCATACAGCATCCCATTGAGTTAAGCCTGAAGCCAACTGAAGAGTCAGAGTAAATTATTTGCCCAAACTGGGAACAACTTGAAATTCAAAATCTGCCTTTGAGCCTTAACCTGTTGTGGTAGTCTTCTCCATAATACCAGAGGACAGCACAGCTACACACTGGTGCCTGGCAGTTCAGAACTCCTTCTCCATTTCATGCTGAGATACCTTGGCAGAGGTGTCATCATTTCCCCTTCTCTCCCTTTAAACACAGCCTAGATATCCTCACTATCTAATTTCCTTCCTGTGAAGCTCCTGATTCTGAAAGGAGACATCTAGCTCTGTGTGTGTGCAAACTCACTGGCCAACATCTGCCTACGGAACAGAAAGCACTTCTGCCCTCCTCAGGCAGAGAAGGCCAGTATCTGGTACCACAGAAATTTGGTCTAAAATTAATTCATCAAGAATTTGGAGTTCTGCTACTCCTTTGAGCATTGAGGTGCTCTTAACACTACTGGCATGCAATCTAAACCTACATGGCTCTAAGCCTACAGCAAGAAGGCTCAGCCCTTGTCTCTTCATCAGCAATCTGCACCTGGGGCTCTTCTCAGAAGTGCAGAGGTCCTGGCAGCACATCACACTAACTACGGATGCCAGGAACAGGAAAGGATTCATAGGTGAAATAGTGGCCAACAACTCCCTTGCTGAGGGATCACAGTGCATATATGATGACACTCTTGACCTGAATGCAGAACAAGAAATGTTCATTGCTGAAAAAACAGATTGACCGATGCAGCCTACAAGGTGGGGGCCTGAAGAAGGGGAAGTTCAAATGACTTTGGAGTACTGGATACATAAAGAGAGCCACATGCTCAAGTGGTGCACCATAGAACTTCACTGATTCAGAAAGATAACATCCACCAGCATCCATCTTCATTTGCTTTGAGGTCTGGTACCATCTTGAGGCAAGAGGATCAAAAGAAATAGTGGAGAACCAAACAGCCAGGGAACAGGGGGATGTAAGTAAGGGGATGGAACCCAAATAAAACATCCACTTAGTGTCCTAGGAAGATCATCCCTGTCCTGCTCGGTCCTACCAACAAGCAACAACTTTTGACTTACTGCATGCCTCTTACTACTTTGTGGTGGGGAAAGGTCAGCACATCGCTTCAGCACTGCCTCCAGAAGCTTCTGCAGCTCTTCATATGGGACTGGAGGGGAGCTCAGATGGTCTTTCCTTAACAAGTGAAGAGAAAGACAAGATGCACAGTCCCTGCTGGGGACATTCCACTAGGAAGGCAACACCATCAGAAATAACTGCTCTTCTGATGGAAATACTATTGCCACTTCTCTCCAGCAGAGCAAAGTGAGGTCACAATATCTGAATAGTGCCTTTACCCACACATGAGCCCAAACACACCCCCAGTGCTCTGTCTGCTTCCACTACAGTCAGGAAGCCCATGACTGCTTATTACTAGGATAGGGCACGGAGTGACAAAGCCACAGCAGCTGCTTTACAAGCCTGCCTGGAACACTAGGTCCTTGCTGCAATGACTTGCTGCCTGCCACAGCTTCATTGCTCTGGCAGCTTTCCTGAGGTGGGTGGGAAGCTGGCTCTGCTGTACCCACGCCTGCCTCAGCCACAAGTCCCACTGCAGAGCACGTTCACCCACACAGCCACAGGGGAACTGCAAAGCCCAAGATGGTATCAAGAAATCTGTCTGAAGAACAGCCTGCAAATACGTTCCTGCCTACCTCAGGAAAGCTGCCACAGCTTTCACAGCCTCCCCCGCCACCTCCAGCACTGGGCAGTTCATGGTCTCCACCAAAACATCAATGGCTTCTATACACACACCTCGGTTCGTGAATAATTTGATTTCCACTGGTTGCCTGCGAAAAGGAAACAAAGTAAGCAAGGAGAATGTTGTCAGAGTTAGGTAACTGTAGTGCCCTTTCCTCATTTCAGCAAATGCACAACTGAGCCATGAGACTGCAGCCATGTTTTTCAGTATTGAGAACCAGCTGCTCTCAAGGAGGTACTCTCAGACTTGGGCAGGTAGAGGGTTTGCGATAAAGAGAAAATTTCAGCCAGTCTGAAGCACTAACATGATAAAACACCCACAGCCTGGATAACTGTGTGACTACTTCAGAACACTGACATGAAAAGCACAAGAAAAACAAGCTTTACAAAATATAGTGATCTCTGTGCCTAGGACTTTATGTTCAGGCCATATGCTCTGGCATTTTTGAGTTCATCGAGCAACTTATATTTTTAAGTATACAAGTGAATATCACAATCCTAGAATAAGGATAATGCAATGAGAGTAGCTTCTCTCACAGTCCTACCACACTTCTGCCAGGACAGGAACCTTCAAAAACTTAACAAATAATCAGGAAGATAAACACAATCCAACTGTTTTGACAATCTTTCTCGATAGTGAGCATTTGGTCATTTGTGGCCCAACACTTTTGAGCATTCAGCATGAGAGCATGGAAGGACAACAGGCCATTAATCCCATTATTGAACAAAGCTGTGTAAATGGCCAACTGTGCTCATCTGGCTCCTGGAAAGTCAGGAAATAGCTGAGTTGGGAGGCAGGGGGAAGATAGGCAGCTACATGCAGACAAGAGGCACGAACAGCCTGCCAGAGGGTCCCTCCAAACTGAAGCAAGAAAAGCAGCGCAGCATTACGGAACCAGATTTGGGAGCCAAAGGTACACCCTGTTACTCAGTTTTCACAGCCATGCCTGACTGTGGCAGGAGCCATGCTCTCATGTACAAATGCGAAAGCAAAGTGAACTTCAGTAGAAATTACACTAGTAGCCCAGCTACACGGCAAAAATGGAAGAGGAAGAACCACTCTTTTTAGTCACTCAGTGGGATGGAACCCAGCTTCGCAGCCACCTCACATTCTGCTGTGAGAAAAAGCTGTGGGTTGGGCATCGCAAGGAAAAGGACTTGTGGAACTCAGGCATCAGGAGCCAAGCCACAAGTGATGCACTGAACTTCCAAGTTGCCTCTACTTACACTGGATAATTCTATTAATCCTCTGTATTTCCTTTCTTTAATCACTGACCTCCTGAAGTAAAACACATCAGGAAGAAAAAAGTCTTCACTGACTCATGCAGGGAGGAGGGGATGGAGGAGTATTACTGACTCATTCAAGATGCTCAAACCCACTTTCAATATGGTGCACTGTGATACCTTCAGGGCCTGGGGGGAAAGTGTGAAGGGCAGCACTCTTGCAGCTTCCTGCAACCTCTCATCTTTGGGCCCCAAACTGCACCTGCCACTTTGATTATGCTGGGAGAGACAAGGGTCACTCCAGGGAGAGCTACCCAACATTCCTGACATACTGCCAAGGGGAGCAGTACGTCCTGCGTGGACCTCACCAGAATGTGTGGCTCACTTACACAGGAGAATCCAGCTGCAAGCTAAAACCAAGACAAGAGGTTCCAGCACAAGATCCCTTTCCCCACTAAGAGATAATTTTAAATAGAACGTGATTTCTAAGGCAAAGCTCAGAGAAACAGAATGGGTGTGCGAGAAAATTAGATGAACTGCACAGAGTGTTCTCTTTGTTTTACAAGCATAAATGCCGTAATTAGTGTTCCCCACATCCTGATTTCTCTTTTTGACAGATCCCACACTGGCATCGCCACACTGTTCTAGCACTGTTGCTTTTTCTTCTCCTTTTTACCCTGCCACTTGCTACAAAATTGACTATGACATTTCCAAAATTCTGCTCAAGGGCTCTCTTGGGGGATCTAAGTGGCAAAAACGAGACTCTATAACTAGCATGACAGGATAGGAACAAGATCATAGAGGCAAGAATAGGAAACACAGAAGAAAAACAAGTCAGTGTGTATTATTTCTTAGCAGAAAACAAGAGGAAAAAAGTGACAGAAGACATTAATATTTCAGCCTAGAATTTGTTCTTGCAGTTTGAATTTAGCTCAGATGATGATAGAAGACCAGAGGCCATGGAATTTGCATGCTTTTTGTTGTCACAGAGGCACACTTAGCAGGAGTTGGCCTGCTCACATATGCCTAGACCTTCCTGGCTTTCTCTCCTGCTCTGTCTACAGCTGAAAAGAGATTTCACCTCCTCAGCTGGAAAGGAAGCAGGAAGAGGAAGAATATAGTGGTGGATGCAGGAACAGACAGGACGAACTGGGAGGTTCAGAAACAACCATCAGGCCCTTCTTTGCAAGAATAAAGGAGATGAGATTGTTCAGCACCATCTTTTAAACACAAAAACTCTTGTGCGTAGATATCTGATCTTGGAAGAAAAATCTTAAAAAGCAAAAGCCCCACAGTCTCCATTTTGGGTTACCAAACTCTGCCTCTGCAAGTCTGCCAGGGTACTCTCTTACCGTTTCAGTATTTCAGTGAAGAGCAGGAGCCCTTGTTTGTGCAACTCCACATTGTTCAGCAACAGGACACCCTGGAGGCTCCTCACCAGAGATTCAATGCCTGTACACATTCAACAGAAGTCAAAGAGAGGCTTTTAATGTTCCAGATTCCAGAATGGAAGCAAAATTAATTTTTAAAAGGAAGAAAGATTTCAACAACTATTCTTCTGAGCTACTAACAGAAACAACTGTCCAAAACTGTTGAGTGTTCATTCAGCTCCCTAATAACATGCCTCAACCTTCACTGCTGGAGATAAGGCCCAAAGAACAGAAGGAATTTAACCATTCTTCTACATCTACTCTCGGCATATCCGAGAGTAATGCTACAGAAATACTTAATAGCAACTCAGAGAGTGTTAATCATGATAACTGGTTATTATAATGAATTAATGCTCATCAGAAACTCATTACGACAATGACACTACAAATTCAAGCTGCTTTGGACATCACAGACATGTCTGATAGGTACTTATTTTCAGCCCTTTATCCATCCTGACTGGAAATTGTGATTGTGTGTAAAGCGCTGGAATTCAGCTAGAGGCACAAGAATTCCTGCAGTCACTCTGTCAGAAAGGCTGATGACTCACCATAGACGGTGTGACACTTGGAGAAGAAAAGGCGCTCTTCAGTCAGGAGGAGCAGGCAGCAGTACACTGACCAGATGAGAACTTCACTTTTGCACAAGAGACACTCAAAGAGGAACTCTGCAAACACACACAAATAAGATCACCCTGGCAAAAGGCAGGCTGCTCACAGCATGGCACAGCTGCTCCTAGAACAGTGCAGAGGAAGCAGGAGGAAACGAGGAAACATAGCAACAGCCACAGGGAGAACGGCTGTACCATGAAATGGCAGGAATGGAGAAGAGAGTAGATGCTCAGGGGTATGCTAGTCTTCAAAAAGACGTGACTGGAGAGCAGAGACCCATGGGTAGACATCTTCCCAGCACAAAATCAGTAGGAAGGAGCTGAATTGTGGATCTAGCCTTTGGCACAACTGAAAAGCCACAAAGCAAGCTTTACCACAGATGCAGTGACCTTTTTCCTCATGACTTTTACATCTTCCAAAGAATTTGTATCATGAAATTATTTGTGTCTTTTGGGATTACAGAGAAATAATAAACCATCTCCCATAGCTGCATTCTAAAGCTAAATGCTAGACCAAAATCTGAGCAAACTTACAATATTTAGTGGAATGAGATGAAACCCTAGTTTGCTCAGGCTTGTATCTAAGGTCCTGCAAGAAGGACCTTGACCTCAAGGACTTGGCCAAATTCTCTCTGTGGAAACTCCATTCTGCCTGGTGACACCTGCTTCTAAATTTTCAGTTGAAAACATACTCTCCCCTTCTACTCCTAAAATTACCTGCTATAAAATGGCCACCACATTATGCCACCAGTGGATTTCATGGAGCCAGTCTGACTCCTAACCAAACAGCCAGGGGCAGCTTTGATACTGGGGAATGAACAATAAGATGCTACTGCATTTGTTCACCTGGGACATCTGCATGGATAAAAGCAGGAGCATATCTGCTAGGAGAATGAACCAGCACTGCAGCCATACAGTGAGAACTTGCTGCCTGTAACATCTCATCTCTGGTCAACAAGAGCTGTTGGGAAGCAAAAGTCAAAAGGAGAAAGGAAGTCAGCTATGCAGCTGTAAGTAGGAAACAGTTTGTTCTACTTTTTACAATTTAAAACGTAAATTAAGATCTCTCTTTTGGCATTTATTTCACAGATTAAACTTGCTAAGGTAAGATAAAACACTGAATCAAAGAGACTCAAAAAAGCGCATGAGAACCACAACAGAGGAGATCATGAGTAAGAATAGTTCTGCCTCCAGGCTTAGTCATGCTGGTGCTGCACGTGCTGTATCAGACCTCAAGTGTAAGTGAGTAAAATCAGCTAAGGCCAGGAGTAAAATTTTCCCCATTCCAGGATGCAGAAATGAACAAGACAGTGATCAATAGAGGTATGCTCATTTCTCAGTGCAGCCTCTATTGCTGGTGCTGGTAACAGAACACTGCTTTTTTATATACACAGTGCCTTAGATAAAGGTTCATTACAGGCCAGCAAATTATTTACATGTACCAACAATTCACTACTACTTCAGCAATCACCTTTTTGAGAACAAGCGGCAGTGGATTTTCCCCTTCTAAAAAGTCAGGGTTCTCAGTCTCCTCCTCCATCTTTGAATTATTCATAAGAATAGATACAAAATGGTCAGATTTGAGCAGCTCCTTTAGCAAACCTGCAAAAGGGGGAGCAAGAATGAGCACCATGCTGAGCAGCACAGTCAGGATTATATTAACACACGAGTATTTACAGATTAAGGCTTGTTGCCAACTTCCTCCCATCTCCTGGAGGGCCTCACCTCCAGTTTAGGGAGCTTCTTCTCACTGTGTCCCCAGGCACTGCCATTACCCCCAAGTCTTGCAACCCCTTGCTGCTGGTACTTTTTGCTGGTTTGATCTGCTCTCTGTTCCTTCTCAGAATCATGTATGTACATGGCTGCGTCTCAGGAGCCCTCTACTTGCATTATCTTCTGTTAGTAACCACACCTTGAACTGTTTCTTGGGAGAGCTCTTGATCTGCATTCTTCTCCAAGCAGTCAGTGACCCCAACAAGACGACATTTTCCCTAAGAAACTTCCTAGTGAACAGGCATTTATCTTCCCCTTCTCTTTCCACAGGCTCTTACAGAAACAGCTGTGTTCAGCTAAAGGATACCCACACTCCAAAAAACTGCCTCAGTATAACAGTATAGATCACTGCTACAGGTATTGATGAAAATCATCAGTACAAATTCACAGGGGTATCATCTGAGCTACAGAATTTTACTTTCAAAGGAATCATAATCTATTTCTAGTAGTTGAGTAGATAAGCTGAGGAGCAATCCAGTTCCTGCTTGCCTCCTTCTAGAAAAATTAATTCCCTGAAGGGTTTACAAATAAGCAATGTCAGAAAGGCTGAAATTGTGCTTCCCAGCAACAGCTGAAACATGCAGTTGGAAGGATAATTGTAAGTAAGTGCCACTTCCACATTAGCTCTATATCTAATTAACATGATGCCCCACATCTAAAGATTATATTTTTTAGACTCCATCCCACTGCTCTACAAACCCATCGGCCTGTGCACAGTATTTGCATTCAGACACTTTGAGGGATGTTCAGGCCATAGCACAAGCTCTGAAGAGACTGAAGATTAATCAGTGCTGGGCAAATGTGAGGCATCAGGGAACACAGGGGCCATGGGGTGCTCAGCAGCAGCTCTGGGCCACTTCTCTGCTATGGAGTAACAGAAAGGACTGACAGCTTTGGACAAGCAGCATAAAGATCCTGTATGGAACGACTTGCATTAGAGCATCTGAACCAGCCAAGGACTTCTTCCTCATTCTAAGCCTTCCCCTGCCCCTTGCAGTTTCTCTCAGCAGTGCCTTACCCAAACAATTAACCTGCAGTTCCTTTGTCTGTGCACACCCCAGGGTATTCAAGAAGACACCACACAGCCTTTCTTCAAAGTGTCCTGAGAGCCGTTCTGTGCCAACAGGAGAGGAGTACAGCTTGCCATACAAGTAGCAGACAGCAGCCTTTATACCTTCATTTGGGTATATCAAGCCCATCAGCAGATGATCCACTAAATTATCTAGTATGAGGAACAGGAACAGCAAACATTCACTGACATTTTAAAAGCACCAACCTATTTCCCTTGAAAACTTGCAAAAGCCTACTGGACAGACTGGTGTTTGCAGGTTAATGAACGTCACAATTAGGTGATGTGCTCAGCACCACCTGTCCCTCTGAGCAGAGGCACAGCAATAAACAGCCAGCAGAGCTCACTGTTCACTATATGAAGATCCATTATCCCAGCTCTCTCCACAAACAGTTCAGCTTGCTCACCAGACCTCTAAGCATTGGTTCAAGGTCCTAAATATTTGTTGTCTGTGAGGCAGATCCATAACCCCAGTTCACAGAGGCTGCTTTTGCCTAGCTAAAAGCACGAAAACAAGCCTGCTGTGAAGGTTCTGACCTGTATCCCAGGAGGCCTGAATGCCACTCTGACTTCTGGACAGGTTTCTTGTGCAACCTTCACGAACCCGTCTGGGGGACAGGGGAGTGCGTGCATGCAGGTGTACTAGGGCAACGAGTACCAGCCTTCAGTGGGACATGACACACTACTCACTGTGCTTTACCACCAGTATATCAGCAAAGCCTGGGATGGCATCTGCCAGCTTGCCCAAGAGAGAAAATGTGGGCAGGCTGCTTCTCATGGTAGTTGCTTTGCACAGCTGTAGAGGAGACAGAGAAGGAAAATGTGTCACTGATGAGGACGCAGTCCAAAGGCAGAAATGCACCCAAACCAGCAAGTTCTCAGTGATGCATAATTTTCCAGAACAGGATCTTTTCCAAAGATGGGTCCTGTTCACCACTTAGGACAAACCACAGGAAAACCCCAAATACCACACTAAGTCTCCAATATGTCTTTAAATTAATTCAAGGAATTGCTAGCTTGTTGTTCCTTTTCTTCTTTCTCCCCTCCACCTCTCACATGAGTAGGTGAACTACACTAATTTCTCACCACTTTTGCTACTTCCCTTTTTCTTGTATCCCATGGGACCATCATAAACTTAGGAATGAAGAGAGTAAGAGCCCAAGGCACAGGCTAGGAAAGCTCCTCATATAACTGAAATAGTAAAGTAGGAAAAAAAGTATCTGAGGTAACCACACAGCTTCATAAGAGTATCATGAAGCCCTGTGGCTGCAAGGCATCATGAGAACTGTAGAAGAATACCTCCTTGAGTGGGGACACGGAGTGTTTTTGCAGAAGTTGGACAATCCAGCCTTGTCCGAATTGCGGCCTAATTGGGGCCTCCAAAGGCCTGTAAAGGCCTGAATCTGTGGCACAGTTAAAATTAGTTTAATCTATGGTTTTTGTAAGTATACCAATTATAGAGTGTGTTAGAGACAGGTTGAGAAAATGAGCAAATTAGGCAGAACCTTAGTGACAATTGGAATGTAAACTATTTTATCATATATAAGAGATAAGCACAACAAATAAACGGGATTTCGCCATTTTCACTGCATCAGTGCAGGCGTCTCCTTCTTCTCCCCCCATCTTTGCCAGCTCTTCGTTGAAGGTACCCTGTGTCTTTTCTACTTGAGAACAATTAAAAACTCCACGGTACACACTAACACTGCCAACATCACAGCTGAGGAACTGGCATTAGGACATCCAAGGTCAGGTTGGATGGGGCTTTGAGCAACCTGGTCTAGTGGAAGGTGTCCCTGCTCATGCCAGGAGGGTTGGAAGTAGATGACTTTCAATGTCCCTTCCAACCCAAACCATTCTATGATTCTGTGATCCCACTGCCTCATTCCTCAGCCTCTGAAAGACTGGAAGGAAGGGGAAGAGAGCTCATCTTCACTGACCTCCTTCTGACTTTCCTCCAAAATGCAGTGTAAGTACTGTTCTGACTTCAGCTCCACAACAAGCCGCACCAGAACTAGGCAGAAAAAACAGGATCAGTAATACACACACAAGAGCACTCACACTCCATCTTCCATGGGGCTTTAGCAGACCAGTGAGCAAAGAGCTGAGAAATGAAATAAGCACAGATGTGCTGAGGGAGCAGGGTTACAGCAGCATTCCCAGCACTATTACTTCTGATAGCCCAGCTCAAGCTCTCTGAGGCATCATTCCAGCAGTCCTGCTTCAGCTGCACTACAAACCATGCATGGAAATGAGCTGCAAGCAATAAACTGAGCCTCAGGACAGCAAGTAAACATAAGGAATCAGGAAAGGAAGGGGGAAAAACCTAGCTTAAAAGCATAAAAAATTATGGTAATTGAATAGATCAGGCTTCCTACTGTATGAAAACTGGCCTTTAAAAATGCATCCTTCCAGAGAAGATATTAGAACTGAAACTGCTGAGGATCCTTAGATTCACACTCAGAGCTCCTCCTTCAGCTGCTACTGTCCCTAAGGTAAGTGAAGTCTAACAGCCATTCCTCCCCACTGCAGTTATCCCATACACCTTACCAGAAAGCAAGGCACCAGTCACCAGAGTGGTGCTGTTCACCTCCTCAGCCCAAAGTAAGTGCTGTTATTATTGGTTCACTGAAACTTTAAAAACTGTCAGCTCTGTACTAATAAGAGGAATCAGCAAGAAATTATGTTTGCCAGGCAGTGGCAACACATCACCTGGGGTTTCCCAAACAAAACCACGAGGGAGTTGCCTGATGCTGGTAGGCTGCCTGTGCCTCCACACATACACCAGCAGGCCAGCTGCAGGAAGCGAAGCTCCTCTTCCAGTACTTTTAGAACTGGCACCTGAATGTTCAGCAGATAAAATTTTGGCAATAGCCCCTTTACTGAGACACTGTGCACATTTCTACACAGGATTTGGTAAGGGCTGTCTTGGGCGTAGCTTGCTGTCATGGCATGACTCATTTGGAAAACCTACACTTTTGATTCGTATCCTAGGAAAGCATTCTAAAAAGAAATACCAGAGACTTTTGGGTTCACCATTTTCTGGTATATCCAAGGCAATATTACACCTATTTCAGCTACAGAGCTATGCATCTCAGCAAAAGCGTGGCTGAGACAGGAGATTTATAGATGGTTTAATAGCCCTTTCTTGCCCCAAACTCTCAGGAACTTAAAAAAACTTGCAAGACTTAGGCAACACTAATTTAAAATTGTTCTGTTAGAGAGCATCCACCTCTCAACAGACTGGTGACATGACAGAAAGACTTCTCCACTTTTCAACCCCATTTCAAGCAAGTGTCTGAAAACTAAAATCCCTCTGGAAGAAGTTTGTCATAGCTCCTTTCACCTTTCATGGCTGGACATTAAATGCAGCATTGCAATGCTGATATCTCTAGACTCAGCAGAGATACCCAGGGTTAACTGGACTGCAGGGATTCCTCTGTCAGCCTTGCAGATGCTCCCCTCAGTTTTCAAATGGGGGACTGCTCACAAAGAGGAATCTACAGCCCATAGAGCTAAATATGCTCTACTCCTGAGAAGAAAGCAGTAGATCCCATAGATTTCCATTTGCTTTGACAATTTGGTCAGGTCCAAAGATGTCAAAGCTGAGGCACTGTTACCCTTTTGATGCTAAACTCATGACACACACAGAACCTGTGAGAGAAATGTTAAATATTTAAACATGCACACACTCCCCTGCCCCCCAGTATTGAAGCAGACCACTCATTTTTGCTGCATGGATACAGACAGTCTTCCCCACTGAAGCTGTGTCGAAGCTGAGCATCTCACTACAGGTATCAGACAAGACAGATTCTCCCCTTCACAAACTGCCAGTAATTGAGATGTGGCATTTGTCTCACCTTCAACTAAAAGGTTCAGGGCACTGCTGTCTTCCACAGAATGCAACATCCCTACAAGATAAACCACAACAGGTCATGGAACTCATTCCTGCTTCTGATCACCAGTGCTGTAATTCCTTCTTGTTAAAAAGAGCTGAATTTTTTTTTTTTTTCAGAACTGATTTGTTTTCCCTGCTTCACATGACACCAGCCTGACCTTGTCAGACGAGGGTGGGTACTCTCCGGGAGTAGCGCTAAAGGCGCCTCCACAAGCAGGACACGGGGACACGACACACCCGGTTCTCTTGCAAATTTGGTGTGTGCTTTATAATTGAAGTCAATGGCTCCACCTATGTCAGGGAACATGGAACTGCTGCCACCACCACATCTCACTGTGCCTACCCGGTATTATACATCTGAAACAACACCCTGGAATGATGGAAGTCAGAGCCCAGCTGTGAGTTTTGTCCTTTGTGTCCTCCTTTCTCACCGGTTACTATGAACATTCTTCTCCCTCCACAGTACTGAAAACCCTGAAACCAAATCTGAGCACCAGGTTTAAATCATCCAGAAACTATTCCAACATTAAACTGAACCTGAAGGCATCACTTCACAAGTTAATTTTACAATGAGAGCATAAGATTGGATATATTAAAATAAACCACTGTGTCACTCTACTACACCCCAGCAGACAAGAAACTCTACTTCCTTGTGCCTTCCAACCCATAGCATCACGCATATGGTTCAGATCCCCACTTCTGCCACACTAAATCACTTGTTTCAATACATCCAATCAAACTACCTCCTCTCTGAAGGCTCCATGATGTCTCAGAATTTTGAGCAACAAAAGCAATGTTATGACAGGTGAAGAAATTATTTATTTCCTGCCTCATCTGCCCCATCCTTAATAACTCTTTAGAAAAGATTTGTATACAGCATTATTGAACATTACAATATTAGCTGCATGAACTTCAGCCTTATCTGAAATACGCCACCTCATATGTAACACTCCACACTCCACTTCTCTTAACCCTCTTTCTTCTGCCTGTGCTTATTCCCATATTCTCTCTCCAAATATATTTTCCTGAATTCACTATTAATACTTCCTCCACAGCACTGCTCAAAATTTTGGGGGGGTTCCCTCTTACACTCTTGCACCAAGCA
This sequence comes from Phainopepla nitens, assembly GCA_013400175.1. NCBI lineage: Eukaryota > Metazoa > Chordata > Aves > Passeriformes > Bombycillidae > Phainopepla > Phainopepla nitens. Next base: position 122,536 of record VXBQ01016906.1, read on the forward strand.
ATTCTTGGTTCATCCAAGCTCTCTTGAAAATGAACACGCCATTGTTTGTAGCCCCAAGCTTAGACTGGGATTCCAACTGCTCAAAGAGTTACACTAAGTACAGTAAAACCCAAAGCTGTCCTCAAACCACACACTCAGAAAGAGAATTCTCTTCTCAGAGAATTATTAAAGCAGACAAGAGCGTTGAAATGCAAGCGCAGCATCCCTGTCTTCTGGGGTATTTTGTGTTAGGGTCATACAGTGTAGGGTTGAATTGGCCACAAGCACCACTCTTTCCACTACTCTGAAGGATTATGTGTGCACACACTATTAAAAAAAATTATGCAATTAGAAGAATGAAAACTGCATAAAGTTCTGTTTCTAACAAAGCTGCTTCCAAAATATGCATGACACAATTTATGAGCAATCAACTGTTTGAACTATTCAGTGTATTAAGGCAGGGATAGTGTCTTGTAGGTTGCTTTTCCCCAAAGAACAAGAATTATCTGTGATGTGTAAATGAGATGGTAGAATTAAAGGAATCTGGTATATTTGCTCTTTGAAGACACTCTTATTACTACCCTCCACCTTTCCCTTCCTGCCTTACTGTTTCCTCATTTAGACTATTATGTCTTCTCCATCAACATTTTAGATGTTTCAAAGACATTTCCCTACTATGCAAACAGAAACCAGCAAGAGAAGTTCAAGATTACAGAGACTTACTGGAAAGACATTTTCTGACATCCTGTCAAACACTGTTTTGCTGAGGCTGACTCACCAGAAAGCAGCAGGTTTTAGTTGTACAGCAACAAAGATTTCTACAAATGTAAAGCGATGGTTTATAAACACCCCACTACGTAGATTTGTGTTTTGCAAATTCGATATTAAGTCCTGCAACACCTTTTTAATCAACATTTTGATTTCTGTATGAATCTTCATATAACTCTAGAGGCTTGAGACCAGAATGGAGGGCATTCATGGAAAAGTAAAATGCCAGGCACTCCCTATTCTCCAGAAGGACTTTACAGATACATCAAGATACTTATGAACATGCCAATTCTGCACCTTGGGGAACAAAAAATTAATTAACCTATTCTAAATCAGTGACAGGCAGTTTTCTGCAGGGAGTAATATTACACAATTAACATAACGGAGGAAGTATGAAGGTAGGCACCTCAATATTCTTTTGCTCTTTTTTTTTGGCTTCAAATGTGGGGAAGCTTCACATGTATTCAACAAAAGATAAGTGCCTCCTCCCTGCTGCTGCACCAGGCCTCAGCAGAGCTCTTACCAAAGAGAGTTCCTATCAAATGCATGCACACCCTCTCGTCTGCTGCCAGCAGCTGGACGACCGGCAGCGCCTGCCAGGCCAGGGCATCCTGGAGACGGGACAGGACGTGCTTCTTGCGCACCAGCTACGGATCAAACACAGCAGCCCGTCAGGCCTTGGGCCCGAGCCCCGCGCTGCTCCCACCACCCTGAGGGCTAAAGGGCCACCAGGGCCCGGGTGCCGAGGCGAAGGGCTGGCCAAGGGCCACACCGGCCGGGCTCCGCGGCCCAGCGGCACAGGGGAAGGGGCGGCGGGGCAGGCGCTGCCCACCGAGGCGCTGCCCACCGAGGCGCTGCCGGCGCCCAGGGTCTCCACGGCGCAGGCGAGGCAGAGCTGCGGGCGGAGCGGCAGCGCCCAGCGCGGCCCGTGATCGCCGCACG
>VXBQ01016906.1:124300-161388 GCA_013400175.1 Phainopepla nitens
GGGCCGGCACCGCGGCCGGCACCGCCTCCCTTCCGGCGGCCGCAGCAGCGCTCCCGCCTCTTCCCTCACAGCGCGCTCCGGCCGACAGCAGCGACCGCCGCGGCCATGGTGAGTGGCGTCGGGCCTCGGTCTCCTCTTCGTCTTCGTCCTTGTCCTCCTCTTCATCTTCCCCCTTCTCCTTCTCTTCCTCCTCCTTCTCCTGTTCTTCCTTCTCCTCTTCCTACCCCGCTTCCTCAGGAGGGCCTGTGGTAGAGGGAGGCCGCCTCCCGGCTGCGCGGCGGGCAGCACGTGGAGGCCGTGCGGGCGGCGGCTGGCGGTCCTGGGGACTCCCGCTAACGGAGGACTCGGTGGCTGGGGTCACCCCCGAACCGTGCTGGGAGCCGGAGAGGCCGCGGTTCTGCCAGCGCCGGTCGCTAATACCGCTTGTGACCTCGCTGCTGTGCCACCCCGCTGCCCATGTTAACGTTTAGAAGCTACTTGTGATTTGCAGAAATAGCCCTGATGCCTGCTTTTCTGGTGATTTCTTCAAAATTTATGTTAGTCTGTTAACGTGCACTGAAGTGCTTCATTTTGTGTAGTCTTTGTGGTATAAAACGCCTGAAGACTGCTCCAGTAGTGCACTGCTGCTGGTTTGTGGGGTGTAAATTGTGAGTAGATACACTCTTCACTTTGATGTAAAGCGTATCTTTCTTACTTTTCCCCTTTTCCTCTTTCTTACTTTTCCCCCTTTACTTTGATACAAAAAGAATCCTTACTCTTTTAGGAGTACAATGCAATGGTGTTTTTTCTATATGTGCAGAGCAGATGAGACATGACTCCAGAAATCAATATATGTGGTGGACATGATGCCTGTGCAGTGTTGATTTGACTAAAGCCTCCTTTGCTGCTATTGTAATATTCTTTACTTTTTCCTTTAGACTGAGGCAGAAGTGAATCCCAAAGCTTACCCACTGGCTGATGCACAGCTCACCAAAACACTGCTGGATCTTGTGCAGCAATCCTGCAACTATAAGCAGCTACGCAAGGGAGCCAATGAAGGTGAGACTTGTATGTTGCAAAGTGTGCTACAAGTCATAACAAGGATTTTGTGAGATGCCATGGGTAGAGACTATCTTTTCTCTGTAGAAGTGAATCACTCATTTTAGATAGATCTGGCTATTGCAGGTGTGTGTCTCCTTTCTCCTCCTTCAAGCCTGCTTTAACAAAATTCAGGGACAGAACTAAGCTGTAATCTTTTCAGCATTTATATGCAGTTCAGGTAGATTCCCAAATTGTGTTCCTGGTCCATGGTTTTTAATCATGCATGCTTCAGTGGTGTGGCACTGGGATTGCCAGATGCCGAGCCAGTTCAGAACCATAAAAAAATTTCGGTTTGAAGGTACCTCTAGTGCAACCTGCTCACAGAGTGGCTCCCTTCACAGTTGCTTGGGGCTTCACCTAGTCAAACTTGTAAAAAACCCACAATCCCTAAGGATAGGAACTCAGTAATCTCTTAGAACCCATGTCCCATGCCCTAGATCTTCTTTCTACTGATGCCACCTTCAGCATCTCCTGAAGTTGTTTTAGATTAGATGTGCTTTCCAGAGAGACCTAGACTGACTCTCCAGTTTCTTCTGCAGCCACCAAAACACTGAACAGAGGGATAGCAGAGTTCATTGTGATGGCAGCAGATGCGGAGCCCTTGGAGATCATCCTGCACCTCCCCCTTCTCTGCGAGGACAAGAACGTCCCTTACGTGTTTGTGCGCTCCAAGCAAGCCCTGGGCCGCGCGTGCGGCGTTTCCCGGCCTGTCATCGCCTGCTCCATCACCATCAAGGAGGGGTCACAGCTGAAGCCTCAGATCCAGTCTGTACAGCAAGCTATAGAAAGACTGTTGGTCTAAGGGCCCATGAGTGTGTGTGTGTGAAATGAAAAGAGTGCAAATTAGGGGAAATTAATGTTTAGCTGCGGTTGAGATGATAGTTTTCATATCAATGTTTCATTTCAAAATGCCACATTTTTGTTTAATAATGGCTTAATACTTGGTGTTTCCATCTCCTATCCCCCTACTTTTCTGTTATTCCACTCCAACACACTCATTCTCATTGTATTACTTCTTGAAAAGTGACTGTACAACTGTGTTTCCTGTTTTATGTTTAAAAGGAGGACAGAAAAAAAAAGTTCCCCCCCTTGTCTTCCCGTCTGCCTGCTCAGGGCTTTTTTAACCCACCCATCAGCTTTCTGTGTGTTGCAGCATTTCTGCTAAGCTTTGGCCTCCAGCAGGTGTGAGTAACTCTGCATTTCTGAACAGTTGAGGCTACTGAGGAAAAGGTTCCCTGTGTTCAGGCTGCTGGAATCAGTAAGTGATGGAGCAGCACAGCCAGGTGTAAGGCAGGCAGCACATACTGTGTAGCAGCAGATGGAGCCAAGATCAGCATGCCTAGCACAGCCCTTGTTCTTGAAACCAGACCAGAGACTTCTGTAAGAGATGCACGGGGAGCAGAAATCTTATGGCAGTACACGAGGGGAACTCTCTTAACTTGATTATTTTTAAATACTGACTTTTTAAGAAAAAATAAAAATGCTGCAAAGCTAAATAGAATTGTCATTCCCTTGATGAAGTATTTGCAACTAACTGGAGAGTTTCTGATTGTAAAGCTAAACTGCTCACAGGTTGCCTAAAGGCTGTTGAGTGCAGTAATTTGTACTCCTTCAGTTTTCTTTGCAGGGACTGTTAGCACTGAGGCTGGGCTTCCTAGAGAAGTTAAATTCAAAACACATGGCAGAGAGCAGCCTGTTGTGGCTGATGAGTACCCTACATCTGGTTGTTAATCATAAAAAGTGTCGTGCTTTTTAGCTACTGCACTGTAGTCACCTGCCTGAAGATGAACCCTTTTAAGTCATGGCCAAGGAAACAGAGAACAAGTAACTTTTCAGATAAATTAATACGTGTCTCGAGAAAGCTGTATGATCTCAAGTTCTGGAAAAGCAGCATGGAGCACCAACAGCAGTGTGGATTAGTGGTGGGTTTATGGACCTAGTTTTAGTTAAATGCATATTGTATAATAAATCCCCTTCTGCTCTGATCAGAAAAGTTTAAACCCCTGTGTTGGAATATCAAACCTGTTTTCTCTTGCAGGATACCAAAACAAAATAGTGTGGAAACTCCATCAGGTGATAGCAGAAGGGAAAATAAATTTCCCTGTAATGTTTCCACAGAGGCACTAACTTCATAGCTTCAGTAAGTGCCTCCCAAGCAGATGAAGTCAGCTCATGAAAGACTGAAGACACCCTGTTTTTAAAATGGCTGATACCAGTAATCCTTGCTGAGGTGAACTTGATACAAATACTTCAGAATCCTTTTATTTGTATGAGGTTTAGAAGGGCGCCTGTTCCCTTCTGCTGATGCTGACTGTTGAGCTAGTTGTGTTTAGAACTACAGCTTTGCCAAGGATTTGCCCTATTGTACCAAGACAGCTGATATAAGAGAAAGCACACAAGGAGCAGAAATAAAGGATACTTGTGAGCAAACAAAACTGTCTTTTTCTGCTCTGAAGCACTCCATCACCTTCCCTTTTAAACTTCTGCTTAATGTGATAGCCTGCTATTAAAAACAACAAAAATTAAAAAAAAAAAGGAAAGAAAAAAAAAAGAAGCCAGGAGGCTTTAACAATCTAATAACCTAAAACAAACATGCCACAATCATCCAAAGCCTGGAACACAGTGTGCCTGAGGGTTAGCAAGCCAAGAGAGATGTTAGCAAGGGTATTTGCAGAATTCACTTCACAGAATTACAGACAGGATAGTCTCACTATTTCACTCTTCAAGCCTTGCTAAGACGAGCATTTACAGCAACTTCTTTGCCCAAGGGCAAAATAAATTGAGTGCTTAGGCAAATCTTTATTAAAAATAACTAAACCAGGCTGATTGGAAGTGTAACAGGTAATGCAGTTTCAGTACTGCAGAGCTCAACAGAGGCTAGCTGCTCTCTGGAGGAATTTAGAGGTAGAAGTGAGCAGCATGCTGGCACATCTAGAACAGTCACAGTGCCAGAAGGGTGGTCACAGCTGGCCACACTACAGACTGGTCACAGGACAGTTTGTGAGCCATACACAGGAATCTCTCAACACTAAAAACACCATGCAGACCAAAATGGACACCTCAGGTATCCCATGTTTGTGTCCCATTGAAAGTTAAGAGTTTCACTAAACAATAAGTAATTTCCTAAAGCAAAAGAAACAACTGTTTATTGGTTTTAGTCATTTTGCACTGCAAGACAGGTGGGGCATGCCAGGGATGGAAGTCTAAAACCCAAAACTCCCTGCTGCAGCCCTCACAAGTATCACTAAAAAAGTGAAAAATACTGCATGTAACAAGGGCTCTCTCCACAACTTGCTATTCTTCTATTTTTAAAGCACAGATTTGAGTACAGAAGCCTGCACAATAGTCTGACTCATTCACTTAGAGAGGTGGAAAAGCTCTATGCCATCTCAGTAATTTAATTGGGATAAATGCTGGCAGCCTTACAGGGAACACAATTTGTTTTCCATTTTTAAACCAGCTTTTGCTATTACCATTTAAAAATGGAAGACCTGTGTGTACAGATTTTTTAAGTGCCAGTTTTTTGCCCAAGGGATTGGACACTGCTTCCCAGTAAAGATTTTTTCCTTTTAAGATCTGCTGGTAATATTTGTAACAGTGATGGCAGAAAAGAACCCAATGTGATTACTTGTACTGATACTGGCTGTTTTGGAGAGTAATACATATTTATACCCTCTGTTAGGACACAGACCCAACCTGCTGCTTGAATTCATGTGGTGCCATTAACACAGATCATTGTGTTTTCTTACACTGAAGTGAGTTCTGCTGTCTCTATGATGCAAAGACGGCACAGTGAGTGTTGCAAGGGAAAAGGTCCAAACTTTTATTAAGAAACCAGCAAGGCACAACTCTGTCCATGTGCAGCGGGTGACCACTAAACAGAATTCAACAGAATCCAACTCTGGAGAGGTGTTTCCCAGCTAAGTAAACAGTTTCTCCACTGCTAGACAGAGCAACATTTAGTTGCCATCTCTTTCACAGCGAGATTAAACAGACACCGCACCCACGTATGACAATCAAAATTCTAAGCAGACAGAAGTAAACCAGGGTCCTTCTCTCCAGCTCAGTGCTCATTAAAGTATTCAGTTAAAGCATCCACAAGCTCCTGCTTCTTGCTTCCACACCTCAACCCCAAAAACCTACATGCATCCTTCAGGACAGCTACGGTGAACTTGCCTAGAGTGCCCTTCTGCACATGACTCCGCAGCTCATCTTCTGAGACTTCTACCTTGGGCCTCTTCTCAGTTTGACCATCAGAAGCTAGAAAGAGACATTTTAGATCACAAAGATTTTAAAAATTCAAAAGACATCAATGTTTCTTACACATACCATAGTTAATGGCCATTAACATGTGGTGCTTTAACAACCACACACTCACAGACAGTTCCCATGTTTTCTTTAAAGAAACAGGTGTCACTATATAAGTCATGCAGTAGTTCATTGATAGGAGTGATCTTAACTGAAGTATGAAACTTTGTATTCTGATGAAAACATCACCTTCCAAATAAAACTTTTAAGGGATTCTCATTGAGACAGCAGAATGCAATGATTCCACAGGGAGCTCAGCTAACTGACACTCATTTTATGCAGTCTTTCATAAACTCCCAAATTATAGATGGACTTCAGCATTACTTAGACATTTAGCCCTTAAGATGCTCATCTTGGACTTGCTAAACAGCCCATGCATACAAGTCTGCTCCCTCACCAACACAAACTGAAAGCTGTGACACAACAACAACAAAACTGAAAGGTGTGACACAGGTGAGGTGACACAGGTGAGTGATTTTGCTATTCTGTTGTAAAATAGAAAGTTGCTAAAATCATATATACATATTCTGCAGTCATTTACCCACATTACTTCCTATACTTCACTCTGCAGTTTGTCACTGCAGCAACTCTCCAACTGGATACCACAATATTCTCTACTCTTTAAGAATCAATACTGGACATAATACTTCATTGTGGAGATCGGCAGAGTTGTTGCACAAGCAGCTTTTTTAAACTATGAGACAAACTGAAAACACAGAAGCTTCTAAACAGAACACACACATCATGTTTTGTGTCTGCACCACTATTACCTTGTTTTCGCTTTACAGCCTTCTCATCAGGATTGTAGTCAGGGGGATAAACCAGCTGCTTAAACTCGTCCACCAGGTTGCCCAGCCTGTGGCTCATCTGTTCAGACTTTGGCACTGGCAAAAGATAAAGATTTGCCCTCTCAGAAACAGTGTGATCAGAAGAAAGTCAACAAGGCCATCCCTGTTGCCAGATGAACTATCAGCTCACCTGGTGGGAAAAATACAATGCTCATTCTACAAAACCATTAGTGTATGGAACCACATAATACTTTATTTTGTAGGATCATGTTAAACATTCACCAAGAAGAGACTCACAAAATATGAACCAGCCTCAGTATGCCAACTCTGCTCTGTAGTGGGAAATAATACCAGTTCATCAAGCACTCAGCTGTAACTTTAGGGTCCACTGCCACCAGAGACCCCCGGGACAGAAGAAAGAGTGCACAAAGGGGAACTAACACATGTTAATGATTTTGGGGAAATAATTACCACATGTATTTTTTTTCTGGGAAAACCTACATAAACAGCTTTTTCTGTACTAGAGCTGCAAGATTTTGGTGGAGATATCCCCTTGTGCATCCAGCACTGTAATAAAAAACACCTGCTTCTTAAAGCTGCTAACAAGTCTGCCTGTTTTTCAGTTTCAGACACAACTGTGCTTCTGTAAAAATTCTGCAAGTGCCCTGCAAGCATGCAAAAATGCAATTACTTGTGTTATGATACTTCCAAATGAGAAATTTACAGCTCTTGGTAATATCAAGAGTTTGGACATCTGGAATGTTGCGTCCAGTTCTGGGCTCCCCAGTACAAGAGAGACATGGAGCTCCTGGAATGGGTCCAGCAGAGGACAACAAAGATGATTAAAGGACTGGAACATCTTTCTGATGGGGAAAGTCTGAAGGAACTGGGCCTGTTCAGCCTTCAGCAGAGATGACTGAGAGGGGAACCTCCTCAGTGTATCTAAGTATCTGAAGGGAGGGTGTCAAGAGCATGGTGCCAGGCTCTTGGTGGTGCCAAGCAACAGGACAAAAGGCAATGGGCCAAAACTGAAGCACAGGAAGAGCCACCTGAACATGAGGAAGAACTTTACTGCTAAGGTATCTGAGCACAGGTCACCCACAGAGGTTGTAGAGTATTCCTCACTGGAGAAATAACTGAAGAACTACCTGGAACTAACCCTGTGCAATGCACTGTAGGATAACCCTGCTTGAGCAGCGAGGTCGGACCAGATGACCCACGGTGCTCCCTTCTCTCCTGACCTGCCCTGTGACTGTGCAAGACACTCACAGATAAACTCTCCTGCTCACCAGGTGGCAGCACTGCCCCCAGCAGAATAATTCTCTTTGATTCGGTCCATTTATCACACTGAAATATTAATGAGAATCTTGAAGAGAGAAATTTCAGAGAAAACATTTCTCACCCTAGGAAAAAGGTGGTTCAATTTTAATCCTGGTGGTAAAGGGAGTAATTTTTTCTTTACCTTAAAAGTGACAGCAATAGAAAATAAGGTTTCAGTATTTCAGAATGGACACATCCAGAATCCTTCACAGTGAAACTGCACACAGCTGAAGTATTTCTTAAATACATTTGGGTTTGTAGTAGCACATATGTGACTTAAAACGAAGTCATGAGTCCCCTACCCTACCTCCCTTCACATCCCCCAACAGTTCTCACTTGTAAGATCCTCAGCTTGTTCTGGTTCCATCATATCCAGTGCCAAAGCCTCCAAATTCCTGAAGTGCTGCTGCAAAACTGGGTTCTCAAAGCTGTCAGCCCTGTCAAGAATCCCCCAAGATGTCAATGCATGCTGCCAAGAAGACAGACAAAACACTTAAGATCTACCACCAACTTATTTCAGAATAAAACTTCTCTCTTTTCCACACAGCAATCCATTGCATCAGAACTGCTTTTCCTCTTTTCAATTTGCCTGCTGAATCACTATCCTGTCGTGTATCAGCCATGTAAGAATGCTGTGTGAGAGTTAGAAAGTTGTATGAGGTAAAAGGAGATAGTGGCATTATACTTTATAATAGTTATAGTGGCTTCCACATATCTAGGAAAAAAACCTCCCATGAAGGTACTTCATAGCATTTATCCCAGCTATAATGAAAAAAAAGGCCTAACTCTTCTTTCTAAAGTGCTCTAATTTAAATGATCTGGGTCTGATCTACTGTAGAGTGGCAGAACCACAATAAAATGTGATACCTCTGCAACAAATGACAACAGCCCAGAGAACAAGAGCAATTCCACAGAGAGCTCCAGAACGTGCTACATAAAGCATTGTAGTGCCTGGCTATCCAGAATGATTAAGAATGAAGTTTGGACAAAGCTACTGCAAAGAGAAGCAATTTCTATCAAAATATATCAAAATCTCATCTCAGGAACACCACAGCTGAACAATGTGTGCAACAGAGCAAGCAGTGGTTGTGCTTTCTTTCCCATGCCACCCCCTGCCATTTTTATCTCCAGGTACCTGTATTTGAATCGCAGCTTCTGAATTATTTCCTTCATTTTGTCTACCTGCTCTCGGCTGGCTGGCACATTTTCTGTAAAATCAACACTACGTTTGTCATCTGCGTAGGGTAGAAAAATCATGTGGAAACCTACACAGAAGAGAGGGAGGAAGACAACAGTTACACAGAAGCATGGTCTCAAAATAATTTATGGGAAAAACCAAGATGGTTATTATCTAAGTCTGATGACTCCAAACTACCTGTTTTGTTGTTAACAACAGCAATCCATAACACTTCCAAGAGCCTACAGCATGACACTCAATCCCAATCTCAATGTTTGTAACCAACATCACTAATGGCTTTGTGAAAGACAACCAGACTAAATTCATAGCTAGGAGTTGGATATCAGTTACTTGCTTTTTATTCAGGACATCAACTAGCCCACCGCTCCCACCTCTTACTGGGTATGAGCCGGAAAAAGATTTGTTTGAAAATCAAGTTATTGCCCACATTATCCTGAAATACTTTACTTCGTACACAAGCAGTGTTACTTCCCTATTTTACATTCTCCCAGGAGATGTTTTTGCACTTAAAGAGGTGAGAAAATGCAAAACAGCAGGAGTCTGCTCCCTAATCATTCCCCACTCGTCTGACGTGGCATGAGGCTCACTATATGTGAGATTATTTCTTTAATACTTTACAACATATTTAAGGATACAATATAAATCAGGAAAAGACATTCTGCCTTAGTCTTCAAACAGGAAAAAAAGGTTTTTCATTTCTACATCAGTTATTTGAATCTGCTAAAAAGAGGCAGAAGGCAGGGAAAACACTCTAGCCTGGTCATAGCTGAGCAAGCATTCATGCGACTGGGGCTTTAAAAATAGATTCAACATCAGATGCTCACATTGACAAAACTGAAGAAAAGGAATGTTGGAAAGCATTTTCCCCAGTTTTAAGGGGTGGTAGCACTAAGAGTGGACACCATTACACTGACTACACCCAATCATGCAGGAAAAGGAGGGATCTCTTCCCATACCTGGAGGGGCTATCTGCACTTTCTGCTCGTCCAGCTCTTCCTCCTGGGGAACCAGGGCCACAAAGCGAGGAGGGACGTTCCGGCGAGGGGTGTACCTGCACAGCATCATCATCTCCCTCTCCAAGCACTTCATCAATAGGGCATTAAAAAGTGTTGTACTCCCTGCAAAGGAAAGAGTGGATTGCTCAGACTGACAGCTTTGCCCCTTTGTTCTGAAATATAACCCTAGATACTACAGTCTCAAAGCCTGTGACCTCTTTGAAATGCTTGCATTATTGTGGAGTTAAAAATCAAATTTTGGAAGGGAGATGACTCAAAAGGGACAACGTTAGTGACTCTCTCCTGACCAGCAGTGAGAGTTCTGGTGGAAGATGTGAAATCACTACCATCTGAGCAATGGAATACTGTGAAATTTTTTCTACAAAGTCTATTTCTGTTTGGTGAGACACCACAACAGAGGAACATCACAGACCTTTTGTGGAATTAGCCCACTAAGAATTCAGACTTCAGTACTCTTCCTGAGGCATCACTAGACATGGTGATCAGGGAAATACCGACATATAAATCAAGTGGTTGAGCCAGGAAACTGCAGTTACAGAAGCATGCATAAGAGTTCTTCTTCAGTAGGACACTGCAAAGCCTTTGGTGATAACTCAGCCCTCTTTATCCACTGCTAGACCGAGGAGATAAAGGTTTTTTCTTACTACTGCAGTTTGGAATACATTTCTAGATAAACAGACATATGTATACATATAAAAAGGCAAATATAAGCAGTTCTAAATGTCCTTGCCTTCCCTACAAGCCTGTAAAGCGCTGTTAATTCAACTATACTTCCGGAGTATCATGTTTCCACTCCTAGCTGATATGGACTTAAAAACAGCAATTATCTCCCCTGGTTTGGGGTTTAGGTTTTGTTTTGGTTTGGTTTTTTTGGTGTTTTGTTTGTTTGTTTGTTGGGTTTTTCTGTTGGTTGGTTTTGTTTGGGCTTTTTTAACCATCTTTGCCTTCTTGTCAGGTACCAGGATCTTTCACTTTCATGAACAGCTAAAACAAGTAATTTGTAACTACATCTGCATGGTTTAATTAGGTGCTTGTCATGATGGATAAACATGAAGCACAATTGGCTCTTCTGCTATAGAAGAAAACAAGAAATATCTATAGCTGAGAGGGGCAATAACAGTTAATTCAGTTCTTCCTTACATTACCAAGCTTTTAAGTTGGACAAAGCTTTTACACTCAATGATCCCCACTCAAACACAAGATGAATCAGCTGGTTACACTAATGCAAGATGGTAAATCTGCCCCTGCCATCTTTGCTTACCTCTCACCAGGGAGTCCTCAGGATAGATGAACTGGGAGGGCCTGATATGGTGGTGCTGTTTTAGCATTGAAAGTGGTTTGAAGCCAATCAGAAACAAACCTGGAGAATCAAACCGTTTTAATTCTTCCGTCTCCTCTTTCTCCAGCACAATCTGTCGCTTTCCATATGTCTAAACCAGGGAAAAGCAGATGATAGGGCTGCCAGTATAAAAAAAAATGGGGACCAGGAGGCAGAACAGGGCAGGAAGTGCAGGAAGAGGATGCAATTGTTGTGTTCCACTACTTAAAAGAAGGTTATAGACAAGACAGTGTAAACCCTCATAAGCAGTGCACACTGAAATGGGAAGTGACAGTCTGTGACCATTATCCCAAGGGAACTTCTACCTGAACATAAGCAAAACGCACTTTTCAAAGAAAATGGCTAAGCCCTGATACAGAGAGGCGGTCATATGTCATCTCTGTAGTTCTTCAGAGCTGTCCCAAAAGAACCCTGAGTAACCTGATCTGGTTTTGTGAGTCTTGCTCTGGGCCAGGTTGGACCAGACTTTTTCAGAGGTCCTGTCCAATTGTAAACTTGCTTCAGCAGATGCATGTCAGCTACCTACTCCTGACAGAAACAGTGACTGAGAAACAATGTTTCTGTAGCACCACTCACACATCACAAAATCAAAACCATATTATAGTTCAGCTCCTGAAGGTAGACATCAGGCCTTAATGCTCAGCTTTCTGTTTATCTTCTATACTTTATTTCAAGAAACTAATATGCACTATAAATAGACTGAATACTTCATTTTAGACAACAATTTTAAGATATATTAACATGGAAGAAGACACAAAGCCCACTTGTGACAGTATACCCAGCAGCTACATAACCTGTTTTGAAATAAAGTTGTGCCTGATCAGAACGTGACACTCAATTTACATCAGCCAAACTATCAAGCAGGAAGGCAAAACAAAGAAAAATTTACACAAAAAACTCCAAAGGTAGCATGCCTTTTGTTTGGAAAACAGCTCCAACTCCCCTGTGATTCACACTTGTATGTTGTAACAAAACAGACCAAATCCGATCCTAACGCATCAGAAGCTGACGGCAGCGGCAACGGCGCAGGGTCACACGAGGTCAGGTTCTGACAACCTCTTTCTGCCTCACAGAAAGAAATAACCTGTGTTCCTGACAGCACTTCCAGCAGCAGCTGTGCCTCCCCATGACAGCCAGGCCAGGGAAACAACCCACTCTCACCCCGCAGAGCTCACAACACGACCGCCCTGTCCCCAGATGCATACAGATGCAAGTATTTCTGTATTTCATCTTGAAAGTGCAACACAAACAAAAGCAGCAAGGGAATTGGCATCTTCCTCACACATCACAGAGACAGGAAAAAACAGGCACATAATCAATAGGTTACCTGAGCCCTTTTAGTGTCACTGGGCAGGAGCAAGCTGCCTGTTTTTCCACTAAACATCCTTGTTTTGGTTTTAACTGGTTCATTAGTTTCCCGATAAAGTTTCACCGGATATGGTTTATAAGCTTTTTGAATAAGGTTGTAAACACCAACAGAAAGCGCCACATCGTTGCTCAGATGCAGATTTAGCCTGTGTAAAAAAGCAGACACAGACTTGAGATTCCTGAAAAATCACTACTGCAGAAGAAAATCACCTCCTCATATAAGTTCTTTCCTCTGACCTCCTCCTGTTCTCCTCCCCCAAAATCACATATATTTTTGGAAACACACTATCACTTGAGTCATAATCCCACTTGCATAAAAATATTCTTGCAATATCATCATTTCTGGTCATAGAAGTTATCTAAACACAAGTAATTTACTGCATTTCTTTGACCTTTTTTTTACTGAACGGCAGCTATGTTCAAACAGAACACAGGACAAGTCTCCATTTGGGTACTCCAAATATGCTTATTGTAATGTCCATCAATTCTCATAGCTGTTTGTGCAGAAGGTAAAATTCTCCCCCAAAAAACCCACCAAGATAAACAATACCAAGGTTTAAGAAAAAATATAAATCAGACGTTAGAGAAAAAATTAGATGTATGTCTACAATGCCTACTCAATGCCAGTGACAGCAGCTCAGGTTGGGATACTTTATAAATATTTACAGGAAAAAAAAACATTAGGCCTTGAAGTTCATTCCCTTATTGTGCTTCTACATCATTCTGCTATGAACTCAATCCCTAAAAAAACAACTGTTATGGAGCACGTGGTTCCAAAAATACTTTCTATCTGCTTTGTCAAGATCCCTTTAATCTCTCTTAAGTATCTCAAATCTTTTAGTAGGAGATTAGAAATATCAAGGCTGTGTGAATCCGTGCCAAGTACCTAAACAGACTGGCAACATATAACAATTTAATAACAGGAAAAAACAACTAGCATTCACATTCAGGTAATTTTTTTTACGTTAGTATTGGCAAGAAAAGCCTAATTTCAATCAGAGTTCACTATAAACTACTTTTTATGTTGCAGCTTTTTAGGTAAGTACTTGGCAATTACATAATTTTTTTACGAGTCATCATTTCTGGCCAAGATATCACACAGAGTGAAAAAGAAGTCCACTCTGTTCTTCTCATCCACAAATATACTTGGAAACTACAGAAGAAACACCAATCTTGGACTAAAGAACTAGGACTGAGGAATATAAGCACAGATGCCTTTAAAGACCAATCATTCCAGAAGAGGAAAGCAAGATGCAGTCTGAAAATAAAATAAGGTGCCTCTGCTGAATGATGCATCATAACTGGGCACTAACCTGACCAAAGTCCGTTTCTTTGTCTCCTTTGCTCGTACTTTCTTCATGAGATGTTCCAGTTTCTCTGACTCTTTAGGTTGGATTCCAAGGTCCTCATCCTCTGCTACATTTATGATATCCCTGTAGAACAAGGAGATATCGAACCCTCCAGGCTTCTTCAAGTGCATCAAGTCCAAGATGATACCTAGAACCAATGGAAGAGATAGGAGCAGGATCAGAAACTGCTTTTTTCTTTCACCAGCATGTATCTCAGCACTCCTAGATTTCTCTATCTACACAAACAACTTAAGTAAGAATAAGCTCAAAATTGTCATCTGTACTTGATGTGAAATATTCTAGAGAAAGGGGCGATTCTAGGGCAAGAGGCAAAACACATTCTTCAACTTCAATCAAAACAATGCAGAATAAAAAATGTTTCCTCTCTGATTAAGAATCTGGACAGCACTGAATATGAAATGGCTCTGATAAGCTCCTGTAAAACATAATCTCACCTCAGGCATAGAGGGGAGAAACAAGTTCAGAAAATTCCATTTCCCTTAGTTATAGGGACTAATAGATTAAGGAAGCTTCACAGCTTCTAGATCCAGGACATCTCCTGAATTCCAAAAACACTGCTTACCTCATCTACACAGCTGAACTAATGCTGTCTACTCTCTGAGCTCAGGCTGATGTCCTTCAGCTAATTCAAAATGGAACCATTAAAGTAATTTTCCTTTTCTGTTAACTTGGTATTATTATTCCCTTCCTGGAAAATGGCACAATAACAAAAAAAAGTTTGTTTTCCTGGCCCTCTCATGTCCCCATTTATGCTATCAAACTAGAAAGAGATCCTAGAAAACAGATACCAGATCAGAAAACATATATTCTAATTTAGATTAGATACCAAATTTCTAGTTTAGGAACTTTAAGAAACATTTCCCAGTTCCAGTGATTTTACATCTTTTTCCACCACCAACTAGCAATGCAGTTAACATCTGCTGCAAAGATTCACCACATTTATTGTGTCTAAAATTAAAAGGGGAAACAATGACCTGTGTCTCTCAGATCACCAGCTCTCGTCCTGGCCAGCTTGGCTTTAGCACTGTCGTTGGCATGAGGGTCGTCCTCGTTGGTGAAGAGCATGATCCTCTTATGGCTCAGCCTGACTCGGACGTCGCTGAAGAGATTGGAGCAGGCCCAGAGCGCTTCACCCAGGGAATAGTCGGCGTTGTGGCCAAAGTGCTCCTGGAAAAGTGCTCGTCCTTCGTCTCCCCTGTACTGGTCCAGCTCCAGAACCCGCTTCGCACCTGCAGGGCCAACGGCATTCACATGCATTGGCAACACTGAAGAAGCACCACGGGCTCTTCTAAGTAAGCACCAGGGGTCCCTCGCAGCTGACGTCCGAGCAATGCTCCCAAGCACCTCTGTGGCAGTGTCCTTCCAACACCTGGCTGAGCAAACTGTCCAGCATGGCCTAACAGCTGCAATATCACAAGCCAGCTACCACTGAAAGCAAGGGCTAAGAGGACACAAAATGCCCTGGCACCAATGTGGGCTCTTTCCGTGGGGAAGGGAAACAGACAGGGATCAAAGTATTGCGAACCCTCTCCACTGAATGCTAAGTGCTCAGCAGCAAAGGCAGCAAACTGCACCCGCTGCAGAGGCACAGCAGACTGCTGCACCAACACACAAAAGAGAGGAGCCTGAAATGCATCCTGCATCTCCACAGCATGCTGGGAAGACAGAAAGCTTCTCCTCCTCCTCCCTCGCCCCTCATGTCAGAGAGAATCCACAGAGAGGTGAGATGAAGCCCACAGACCATGCAGAGCACAGCAACATTCAGGTCAGGTGTCCACAGCCTTGTTGCATCTCTGAGGATTATTTCAACCCAGCTAGGACTCCCCTTCCCACCTGTCTAACAGCAGGTTCTGTTTTCTCCTGTTACACTACAACAGGAAACAAGCTTTCATTTTTCAGCCACTGCATTCTGCAGAGCTTCTTCCTTTGTCCTTCACTTAAGCTCTATAGCACTTACAAAATCTCATTTGAAAATGTTTACCTCTCCCTTTACTATTTTATTTTCACCTCCTCATCTGTCCTTTAATGTAAATGTTCATAATTACGTACTCCATAATAACCACCTACAGCATCTCTTCCTTCTCCAGAGCACTCTGCTCTCCAGAACAGCAAATACACAATTCTGTTCCTTTTGAACTGATGCCTTAAATTGTAGCTTTCATATTTTCTAGATTCTGTACTGCATTGGTATGTAACTATGAACTTCATATAACGTGTTAGCAAGTTCTCTTCACAGGGTAGTTAGACAAAACAATCCTTTTCCAGCCTGACAAGCAAGGACATGGTGCAGCATCAGGCCCAAAAAGTGCAAACAACAGCAAATTGAAGAGAGCAATCAGGGAGAATGGGACTTCATAACCTGAAGCTGTCATTGGGCAACTAACCTCAGTAAGTAAATGGACCAAAACTTATAAAAGTGTAAAAACTCATGACTAACTGTCCATCTTGGGTCCATCTTGGGTGTAGCCATGGCTCTTGTACTGCCCAAGGCGTATGCTTTGAAGGCATTTTAATAAATACCTACTTTATTCCTTTAACACTGTCTAGCCTCTGTTCCAGGTAGCCTCTTTGGGTATCATCAGCTGTCAGACAATCTGTAACCACTAGAATGCACTTCTACTGCCTTTCCAATTCAGCAACCAGCACTTTTTGTCAAGCAGATGGTATGCAATTTTAAGAAAATGAAAGAGAAAAATTCAAGAATTGCAGAACTTATTATGGAAATAAGAGATGGAACACCCCAAAGAGGCTACCACATTGAACCACCTGTTCTAGCTGACACTGCTTGAGCAGGAGGGCTGGGCAAGGTGACCTCCAAAATCCCACCCAAGTTCAGCCATTCTGTGATATTCTCCATCAGCTGGAATGTGTGGCACCTTAGCACGGACACACACTTTTC
The DNA here is from genome assembly GCA_013400175.1 of Phainopepla nitens. Taxonomy (NCBI): domain Eukaryota; kingdom Metazoa; phylum Chordata; class Aves; order Passeriformes; family Bombycillidae; genus Phainopepla; species Phainopepla nitens. The sequence continues at coordinate 140,987 of VXBQ01016906.1, forward strand.
TGACAGACATTCAAGAGCTCTGCTGAGATACTCTTAGGTTTAGCAGACAGCAAGTGAAGCCACATTAAAATATAAGAAAAGGCATAGAAAAGAATCTGAACCAACTCTAAGAGAAAACAGTAGGCTCTCATGAAGTTTCTAAGCTTCCAATAAATAGCTAAATCTATCCCCACCACCAACAGTGGATTTCAGTAACAAAAACGTATCTTATAGCTCTCTGATTTTTGAAAGATCAGTTATTGACAATGCTACTACACTGATATTTCCTTACTCCATCTTTTTACACAGACTTCATACCACTTTACCTGGATTGTCCAGCTCCTGGAGAACATAAATGTGCTTGAAATCTGCCGAGTTCTTGTTGTTTTCTGTACCATAGAACACAACACTTAACAGGTCCCTGTCACTGCTGATAATTTTGCTGGTATACACATTCCGGATGCACTGAAAAAACCGCACACAGGTCAAAATTAGAAGAAAATCGTTTTCAGTAAGGAGTGTGAAAGTCTTGCCCTTAGCAACTAGCAGTTTATCCATCCCTACCTGGATGGTCATGTCGAAAGGAGTCTCTGCGTCCCCGTCGGACTCGAACATAGCCTTGGAGGCATCCACCAAGAAGATGAGGCTGTCCCGCCCGGCAAACCTCTGGTCCACTATGGAACGGGGGGAAACAGTTTTAGCGGCGGCCGCTCCGCCCGCGGAGCCTCGAAAGCAGGCAGCGGGCGCCGAGCTGCCCTCCGTGCGGGGGTGGGGGGCCCTTACCGCCCGCCTCAGCCCCTTCCTCCTCCTCCTGCTGCTGCTCCTCCTCCTCCTCGAGCCCCTCGCCCCGGTAGAACGCCCCCCACCCCGCCATGAGCTCGCGCCGCGCCCGCGCCCCACGGCCNNNNCGCGCATGCGCCCCGGCAGCGTCGCCCCTTCCTCCCCGTCTGTCAGCTCACGGCTGGTGCCGCTGCGCCGGCGACCGGCACCGGGGCCGCCCTTTCCTCCCGTTGCCCTCCGTCTCCCGGAGGGAAGGGCCCTTCAACCTTGACTGCCAGGGCTCCGGCTGCCGCCTGGCGGCCGCGCCCGCGCCCCCATGGAGGAGCCGCTGGCGCTGCACCCCGTGAAGCTCTATGTGTACGACCTGTCCAAGGGCATGGCCCGGCGCCTCAGCCCCCTCATGCTGGGTAAGAGCACGGCGGGGGCACCGGCGCCGTCCCGGCCGCCGCCTCCCGGAGGCTCTCGTTCCGCCACCGACCGCCGCGGCCTGGCTTTGCCTCGCCGGGAAACGGGACCGAAGTCGCCGCCTGCTGCCCCGGGAGTGGCGAGATCCCCGCCCGGCATCGTTCTCCTGAGGGAGCGGCCCGCCGGGGAAGGCTCCCTGAGGGCGCGCCGGGCGGCGGCGGTGTCCGGCGGGCTCAGCACGGCTTGGGATGTGCGGAGCTGGCCCGGGGGCCCGGTGCTCGGGCGGATAGCGGGGTTTGGCTGCGGGATTCCCGGCTCTGCTGTCTTCGGGACGAGCTTTGTCAGGGCGGCAGATCCAGCTGCTCTGGGTCCAGCCTCTTCTCCCGCGGCCGCCCGTTGCCGCTGCGCGGGTGGTGTTTACTAACGGCGGATTAAAAGTGTTCCTTGGCCCCCGAAGGGCTGGACAGCTCAGCTGCCGACTGTGGCGCCTCGGCAGGAAGGCTGAGCTGAGGAAAGGCGCTCGCTGCTAACAGGGTTACCGAGTTCGGACGGCTCCATGTTGTGGCGAGGCCGGGCTGGGCCGGTGATGTGCAGCCATCCGCCCTCTCCTTCAGAGAGTTTGTAGGAGTCTGCTGTATGTCTCGTCGAGGTTGTGTGCGTTTCCAACCGAGCCTGAGACTTGGGATGGACGGGAAACAGGTTTTGCTTAAAGTTTTGGAAGCATGGATTAGGAATGCAACAAGAGAGTGTTTTATACCTGTTACGAGTAGATTCTGGCCCGTGTCAGACCAGCAGTCTGTGTGGGATGAGGCTTCTCAACAGGCTCAGTGTCTGAACAGATGGCTCTGTGTAATCTTGTTTTACAGTTTGTTGGCATTCGCTTTGCTCATCTGCCCTGTGAGGAGATTCTGTGATTTCGTGCTTAAAATGAAAGTCCAAACGATTCTTAGCATGAAATCTAACATGCAGGTCAACTATAGTTTACAAAATTGAGGAGAAAACACTGCAGAGATCATGTGTGTTCTGCTCTGTTAGCCACATAGCAGCAGCCACTTTGGGAGACGTGTGTTTCTTGTACTGGATAACCTCAAAACTTTTTATGTGGTCAGAGTTGCTTCTACTGTAGCCCTTAGGGAAGTAGCTGTTTACCTATTAAGTGAAATAGCCATGTTTTATCGTGTGCTAAGAGTTATAAATCTTGAGATTACATGGGTGCATGATTTACTTGTGTTTGAGTTGAGTAGACTTTACCCACTCTTATTTCAAAATGTTGGTTGAAGCAAAGACCATAAAAGAGATAGGTTGCCACTATAATTATCTCCATGCCAATCTTCACGTAGATCAAGCAAAGGCTTTTTAGCTCCCTTCTTACCTACAAAGTCTGGGATCTTGTAGCTGTTTGAATTTCCACATAAAAACACATAGTGCATGACTTCCTTTTTAATGCTTTCTAATCTAGTCAAGCAACAACTTGAAAACTTTGTACTTGTGATGTAGTTTGGGGGTAAGTTTTTGGGAGTCTGAGCAGTGAAAAGGAAAACTGAAAAACCTGAACACTGCACACTTCTGGGTAGTAGGGGAAGTGCTTCTCACTAGTACTGCCTGGTAACTGAGTTCAGATGTGTTCATGGAATGTGGCCAGCTAGGCCTGCGTGGTCACAGTGACAATGCAGACTGCAGAACGTTTGAGATTGTGTGGATCCAGTGACATGATTGTCCGTAAAACAAATCATTCTGTCGTTCTTTCTTCCTTCCTTCAAGCTCTGTGTTCTGTGCAGTCACACTCAGCTCTGTTCCAGATGATTTTGGAGACCTTCCCAAGAGCCAAGTGATCAAGAGAATACTCCTCTTACCTCACGCGTAGACCTTTTCTTCCTTGAAGAACAACAAAAAAACTCTTGCTATTTTTCTCTATGTTCAGATGTTCAGTGTCAGTTCTTTCCTTAGTGATGTTCATAAACTGTAGGTCATTGGGCAAAGTCACAGAAATTAAAGAGGAGGGCATTTCTTAAAGAATTTACCCTTGGCATCTCTACTTACAGTATTTCTTTCCATCAAGCCAAGATTGAAACAATGCTTTTGCTTTGAGTGATAATTCTGAAATATTGCCTAAATTGAAATGCATTGTTTTAGAAAGAAAAAAAAATAAATATGGTAATTGATTGTGCTAAAGTCAGTTTCTGTTAGGCTCGAAAAGAGTAGCTCAGGTCCCCTTGCCAGAGGGGGATGAATCCCATCTTATGATACTGACCACTGCCAGAGCATCCCTGCCCTGTGTCTTCTGTTGTGCTGACAGGGTCCAGGGGTGTTGTGGACTCTGTCAGCACAGCCTTCAGGGATCAGCTCTCACTACTAAATGCTATACTGACTTTTTCAGTATCAGTTCTCTCTGTTGTTGTTTAATGATGAATTTGGAAGGGAGAGATGTTTAGTGCAGTTTGTAGCAGGCTTTAGAGTGACTTAGTCTTGTCCCTTGGGCACTCTTTGTTTTTCTTGGCAAGTTTACTCTTTTTCTACCCAGACTGCTTTTATTCTTCTTCCCTTTCTGTAAGCTTCCTGTAATTTAATGAATATTTCTATTCTGAAGTATACATGACCAAAAATTGTAGTTCAGTTGCCTTTGGTATCAGAAGCAGCACATTTAATTTTTATATTGCTCTACATTGCATTTTCTCAATAGCTGCTGTTGGTCCTCTCTCCCCCACTCTCAGTCTGTGACTACATTTGTCTGTTCAACTATGTGATATAATAATAAGAAATGTTGGCCTGAATGCAGTAAGATTTCTGTTGCCAAGACAGAAAACGTAATCCACCTGATTCTGTGGAGGGTAAGGAGGAAACGAGAATAGTTTCAGCTTGCAGTGCTGATTTTGAAATAGATGTCCAACGGCAGAGAAGTCTTTAAGGAAGATTAAAATTCTATTGCATCGTAGGTTTAAAGAAAAATGTCTAGCAGCTCTCAAAGTTCTCCTGTCCTGAAACTGAGGTTATTGCTTTTGTGACTCACAGAGTAAGCTGGAAGCTTAGTTAACCACAGCAGCTTTGGTTCAATGTAGTATAAATTAACACTGAGTGGACTGGGAGTGTGTTTTGGTTGAAGTTTTTAAGTGGTGCATTCAGCCGCAGGGACTTAACGGCCATGGGGAATTGGAGCGAAAGGTAGCTGCTGAAAGGAGGTGCCTTCTGCTTGGTTCCATTTTCCCAGGCCAGCACATTTCTCTGCTTCTCCTCCATCTGTTCTGAATAGTTTTGAATCTCTTCAGGATGATATTCTATCAGCTTTACTCCCAGCATTTGCTGAGGATTTCATGAAAATCGCATGCATCACCCTCCCGCAGTATAGCCTACTTCTGGATCTCTCTAGGCACCTCAAGGAGAAGGGAATTGAAACAGGCTCCTCCCTCTCTGTTAAGGTGGTTTGGTTTGTTTTTTTTTTTTTTTTTTTGCTTTGGTTGAGTACCCTGGGTAGCACATAGACAAAAGTGCTTGACTAAGTGCTTGCGTAATTCGAGTAATATTCAATTTAAAAAAGGCAGGAATCTTAATGGATTGTCCTAGGGAAATTACAGCAATACACAAAGCAATGTGCTGCTAGAACCACCCATGTTGGTTGACCAAATTGTATTACTCCAATTCCACAGGAGTTCACTACTCTTTTTTAGAGTCTTTTATGGTCTTCTGAGGCTTTCATGTCCATTGCAGAGCAGGGATATAGTGTTAAAGATACTGAGTTTCCTATTATTTCTTTACAGCTCAAAAGCAGGTGTAGATGTTGAGCTGAGGGTTGGATGGCCTAAACTCCTGACAGGGTAAACTAAGTGCCCATCTGCACAGACAGTTCCTTCCCTCCTGTCTCAGAACTCTTCTGTCCTTCAGTATCATAATTTGGATTAGTATACAAACACCACTTCCATTTGGTAATTAAAATGCACAGGAATAATCAACATTGTTTGGCTCTCAAGAGTAATAAATGACTGTGATGATAAAAAAGATTGGTGAGCATCTAATCTCCCTTGTGCTTGGCCTTACAGACAAATCTAAGCATGGAAGTAATCTCGTTTGATTGTACTCTAAAATTATATAGGCTTGCTTCTTCTTTCAAAATACTCCTGTATCCAAACAATTACAGTCTCCTGAATTGATTTTACAAGAAACTAATCTAACTACCTCATTCTCCACGTTCCTGTGACTAAGCTGAGGGTCCTGGAATTGTTTATGTTCTATTTTTCTCATAGGTTTCTGACTCATGTAAACACCATTCAAGTATTTGAGCTATGAATGTTATAAAAGATAAAACAGCAAATATAAAAACCTGTTTACTTGCTGGGGGTTACTCTGCCTTACTGAAACAAATTGAATCTTTGAGATGCTTAAGCACACAGATTTATGCTGAACTGGTACCTCTCCCCCGGTTCTAGTGAGTATTTTCAGGAAAGAGCCACAGAAGTACATCAGCACGGGCAAAATAAAAAAGTAAATTAACAAAGAAACCCATCCTCAAACAAAAACGAGCAAAAAACCACTCAAAAGTCATAGTGATCACGTTTCCAAAGACTGGCAGGCTATCCCCCTAAACTCTCACAAATATAACACAGTAGCTTTTCATGTCCATGTTCATGGTCGGTGACAAAAACAAAGTACCTTGATTTGCGTTAGCCTGGAATGGATGCAGATCAAAGTAAGCTGATTTGCTTCACATTTACTCCAGGCTGAGCTGGCACATAGGCAATTTCTTTGGAAGAGTTGATACCTGAGAGCCTGGCCACATGCAGTGAATGTTGCGTGATTAAATGTGTACATCTAAATTTGCACCAACTTTTCCTGTTCAACAACCCCTTGACCCTTGAAATATTTAAACTAGTTAGCATCTTGCTGTTTCCTGGATAACAGAATCACAGAAGAGGTAAGGTTTGAAGGGACCACAGTGGATCATCTGGTCCAATCTCCCTGCGCAGGAGCAGGATCATCCCAGGCACATTGCACAGGATTGTGTCCAGATGGTTCTTGAATATCTTCAGTGGGAGAAACTCCACAACCTCTCTGGGCAATTATTCCAGTGTGTCATCACCTGTACAGTAGAGAAGTTCTCCTCATGTTCAGATGGCTCTTCCTGTGCCTCAGTTTCTGCCCATTGCTTCTTGTCCTATTGTTTGTCACCACTTAGAAGAGCCTGGATCCATCCTCTCGATACCCTCCCTTCAGATACAGTGAGTGCCCAAAAGACCATCATCCCATCAGGACATTCCTGTTCTGCATTATGAGCACTTGCATCCTCTGGATTAGCTTTACTGCAGGTATTGAGTGAAGGGTAATGCCTGCAATTTAATGCTGCAAAGGCTTTTGCAGCTCTGATGAAAGTGACTGGAGAATCAGACTTCTCTATATGGTAATAGACAGCCTCAGGTCATGTGTAAATGGCTTGGTTTTGGTGGCAGTACCAGCACACAGTTCTACCCACATTGTAGTGATCACAGGAGTTTGCAGTGTTGTGGCAAGGACTGGAAGAACAGGAAACATGACAATATCTGCCAGTATCCTGGATAGTGTTTGTAATCCCTGCTTACAGTCCACTCAATTGACTATGGGATGTGAGCTCTATTGCTCACTGTAGGATTATTTGGGGAGGTTCATGGTGAGCTTGAGCTTCTGGTTTTTAAGCTGGACAGTGCTGCCAGGAAAATGTTGCTGCAAGGCCTGGATACAGCTTGTGTCTTAGCACTCACAGCAGTGCTGTAGCCTTGCTTGGTCATGCTGTTGTGTGTATCAAGCCTTCAGAGGCTCTGGGCAAAATATTTTGTGTGTAGTGGGCAATGTCGAGCAGAAGGCAAAACATAACTCCTTAGTGCAGGCTGCCCTGACTGCTCTACCTGAGCTCATCAGGGGTGGCAGTGGTAGTGAGCTGTCACCCGTTCTGTGCAGTGTCTGAGTCTGTCAGAAAGGACAAGAAGAGTCATAGAGGAGGATCCTCATCAGAGGCAAAACTTCAGGAGGAAGATGATTGTGTCCGTGAAGGTCTGTACATAACCTCTTACACAACAGACAAGCAACACTGAGATTCTTGCTGAGCAGCTGGAACAGAAACTGCCTGAGTTCTTCAGAAACTTGTGGACATTGATTTATTCCTCTGTGGCTCAGTTTGAGTTGAAATGACAACAGCCAGCTGTGAAGCCTGGGGTAGTACTGCAGTACCTTACCAAAAGTTGTCAGTCTTTTCGAGAGAGTGTGGCCAATAATGGCAAGTTTCTTAGGCATGGGATTCCCCCAGCAGTGTTGTCATTGAAGACACTTGCACTGCCTCTGGCCAACCACAGTTCACCAGTGGAAGAAAGTCCACCTGTCTGCAGCAGGCTGGAGAGCTACCACAGATGCCTTGTTGTCAGCCGTGCTGCAGATCTGCTGTGTGTTTTCCACAGTGCCAGCTTGGTTAATGACTTCTAAGAGCCAAGGAAAAAGAGTGAGTCTACAGCTTCATTAAGATTTTCAAATCAGTGTTGGCACAAACTGATTGAGCTGAGCAGCCACAGACAGACCTGCCTTGTGAAGATAGGCAGCTTCACTTGCCAAAAGCTGTTCTGTTATTGCCCTGGCAGTTGCTGTGTTTGGCCTGCTACAGACTTCATGTGTAGCAGTAAAGATTGCCTGCAGCCCAAAGCAGTGTCCAATTCCTGAATTCTGCTTGGGTTTTTTACATACAATTACTTTGGTGAAAAGGGACCTCTAGAAGTCTTGCTCAAGGTAGAGCCAACAAGAGCAAATTGTTCCGGGCTCTGGACAGCAGAGTTCTAAGAATCTTCAAGGATTGAAATCCCATATGCCTTCTGGACTCCTGCCCCAGTGTTTGACCACCTTCATGATAAATGTTTTCCCTGCTTCCTACTGAATTGTGAATTTCCCATTTTCCAGCTAGCACCTGTTGCCTTTCACTGTGCATATCTGAGTAGAGCAAAGGTCCTCTTTCATCCATACCTGTTGGTACTTGTAGACAGGAATACAGACTCTGGGCTTTCTCTTGTTGAGGATGAACACACCGGTTTTCTCAGCTCTTCTTCAGTACAGTAAGTGCTCCAGCCTGGTATGTCAGTGACTTTTGTACTCTGGGGATCCAGAAGTGGACACAGCACTCCAGATGTGGTCTCACAAGTGTCAAACTGGAGGACAGAGTCACCTCCCTTGAGCTGCAGGCTGCAGCCTTGCTAGAGCAGCCCATTGTGTAGCCTCTGCTGCAATGATCTTTTCAGGCAGGTGTTGTAATTGCAGGGGCAGGTCCTGGCAGCACCTCTGACATTGTCAATGTCTACTGTAGCTCTTTCACCTGCATACAGAATCTAGGTACAAAGTGGCAACTCTCTGGAAAGTTTTTTGCTATTGTTTGCTGCAGGTGTGTGTGAAAGTAAATACTAAGATGTTTTCTTTCAATTTAGCATGCAAAGACCAGGCACAGTTCTAATACATGCTGCCTTTGAAATGGTTTGTTTCTCTGGTCTGAAGGATAAAGTTCAAGTTTCTAGTGAAAAAGTTATTTATCGTGAGCAAGTGTGTAATAATTTGTTAATAGATAGACAGAACGTTAACTGGGCAAAGCCAAAGGGTGGAGCCAGCCAGAGGCCAGTGCTGCCTGTGGTGCTGAGCCTGCAGGGCCAGTGGTGCCTAGAGAGCAAGGGGAAACCTCTCATGGAGAGAAAAAGGGCCAAAGGATCACAAAGCACAACAGTGGGACATGCTAAAGGGCCAGCAGATGCTTCTAAGATACTGCAGCACACTGGTCTACTTCTGTCATTGTTGTCACTCTGTTTTGGCCTTCATCCTCCTCCAAGCCTACGTTTCTGTGCAGTGGGTTGACAGGGAATGTGGTTGCTGCCTGGCTGTGATCCATGGGAATGACAGATCAGTCCACCTGCTTCAAAATTGCGTGTGCTCACTTCAGTTGATGTCTCTGTTGTCACAACAGCCCTTTCCCTGCCTCTGCTCTTCCATGACCCTCATCTGAAGCAGGTACTCAGTTTGCTTCAGACTTGAGTAGAAAAAAATGTGTTAGTGATTGCTTTTTCTTGTGGCAGAGGAGTGCTCAGTCTAGTGCTTGGGTTCAAGAGAATACCAAATGTTGGCATGCATGCAGTTTTTCTGTTCTAAATCTGCTTTTTGGGGGTTATGCACCTTGTTCAGGAAATAAAGTTAGAGCACATCTCCCACAGCATACACCGGCTCCCTACATGCTCCCAAAGGGATGGAGGGTACCAGGGACCAAGCCTTTAAGTTATGGTAGATAAAATAATTGAGCTTAGAGCTGTAAAATCTGGTGACCTTTTAGTAAGAGGTCTTATCTTGAGATCCTACCACGAACAACAGAGAGGTTTAGGTCTCCTGCTTCTAGGGAACTGGAAACACATTTTAAAATGTCTTTTCTCTGAGACACAATTCTATTATCAGTGTAGTGGTGCCTGAAGCAAGTCTTTGCTGCTGTGTTCTGCAAAACATACAGCTTTATAACTTGTATAAATTTCAGTGCTGTACTTTTCTACCTCAGTTCCCACTTAAACTAATTTTTAAGGGCAGGGGGAGGGAGGGAAAGGAGGAAATCGTGGAATGTATTAGAGGGGCTACTACCACTGGTCATATGTTCAAGTCAGACCTCTCATCAGTTACTGAAAAAGAGAACTGAATACACTCTGCTGGCCAGCTGCCTGCAGTTATGAAATCTGTCTAATTCAACTCTTCTGCTCTTGATTGAAGACTCTTATTTTAGGAAAATGTTTTCTTTCTTTGTCTGTAGAAAAACACCTAAGGAAGGTAAGCACCAGCAGAATAGGACAGCATTGCTACCTCTGCCTGCCAGGATGGAAGCAGTACAACAGTAGTGTGGATTGAGTAGTTAATTTGAGAGATATTCTGGAGTTTTTAGAAGCAATCTGGATTAAATCTTTGGTGTTGCTGTCATGGTGAAATAATAAGCATGGTTCCTAAGTGATTGACATAAAGTAGGCTGAAAACTGGAATTGCTAATAACTCTTCTTTTCTCTACATGCAGGGAAACAGCTGGATGGCATCTGGTAAGTGACTACTAGATTTAAATTGCATAATGTGTGTAAAACACTGGTGTAGGAAATATTTTCAATATGCAGTTATATATGCTTCAGATCTTAAGAACCTTTTTGTTGTGGAAGAGAGACCGAGGCACTGAATACAGATTGGCAGTAAGATGATGTACAGTCAGGTGTTTGTTAAACCACTCTGTTCAAAGCTCAGTGGACCCTATGGAAAAGGGTGTAGCTAGTAGTTGTTGGGGGTTTGTGCACCTGTGTACTTTTTCATGGGTAAGATGGTATCCTTGTCCCAAACACTCTCTTGTAATTCCAAGCATGACTAAACATGAGAGTAAAAGAGTAGATGGGAAGAAGGTATTACAGGATCAAGTTTTCTGTCATGTAAGAGCAGTATCTACATTCAGTCACCAAAAAAAAAAAAATTCCCTAATTTCCTTTAATTTATACCAAGAGTTTTGATATCAAATGAAGAGGGCTTTTTTGTTTGGTTTTTTTTTAGAGGCAAGAAAACCCCTAAACCCTTGTCCATCCATTCTCCTCTCTGCTGATCCATCTCCAGTGGTTGTCTGACCAGCTTCTCAGCCAGGGAGAAGTCTCTCAGTGTGGTAGCACTGTGTGGTAGTTCTGTCTCTGAGGGCTGACCTCACCTCAGCCCGTTAGCTGAGAGAGACTCATGCCTGGGCTCTTAGCTAAACCTGCTCTTTCCTAACTGCTTGCACAATTACAGCAGGCTTGATAATCATTGTTCTATATCCATTCATGTCCCAGCAGATCCTGTTCCCACTCACAGAAACACACTGACCTCTTCTTTCAGTTATTCCCTTCATTATATCCTTGAGCTCATAAATTTATCAGTAATTTATGTGCTAGGCTATTTACTTTTTTCCTTTATTTCAACTTTTTTTTTTTTTTTGTTTTCTGTGACAGGCACACCTCCATAATAGTCCATAAGGATGAATTCTTCTATGGCAGTGGAGGAATCTCCAGCTGTGCACCTGTAAGTTAAACTCAATTTTCTGATCATTTTTATAGGGTTACCTGATCAGAATTGCTTGTGTAACTGTCCTTTAGAAAAGCAGCAAAAGACTTGGAAATTCAGACAGATGCTGAAGCCAGCTGCTTTTCATGGTTTCCCAGGGTACTGAGGGTAAAGGGAGCGTGGACAGTGGATTTAAGCCCAACTCAATTCAGGTTGGGGGTTGCTTCTTCTGGCAGAGTCTATCTATTCAGAACACCTTTTGCAACTGCTTTGCCGGAGTGACAACTTCTAATTCTGTATCATTAAGTATTACCTGTGGACTTTTTAAGAGTGAAAAAAAATCCCCAAACCATGCTGTTTTCTCAGACCTTTCTGTTCTTAGAGAGGTAAAATGGATGGGCCATGCTTCTAAAGCAGAATTTTGCCATAGCCTAGAGCTTTCAACCCAAAGAGCCAAATTTACCAGCTGAAATTGAAGTTGCATGTTCTTTCTCATTCTCTTGAGTACAGAACAAGGGAGGCCAGCAGGGCCTTTCGCTTGACAAACATACCAGAAGTTCCTTCTTTTGTGCCTGAATGAACCATAATAGCTTTATTCAGTAGAGTCCTCCAAAAGAATTCAGCCTGATCATTTGACATTATCTTCTGACTGTTCATTTTTACAGGGTGGGACACTTCTTGGCCCTCCAGACACAGTTGTTGATCTGGGGAACACTGAAGTCACTGAAGAAATATTTCTGGAATACCTTTCCTCTTTGGGGGAATCTATGTTCCGGTAAGTAACAGCTGGTACTGGAAAACCTGTATAGGTTTGAATGGAGGAAGGTATTGTGAAACCAATCCAGCTCACAGAGCTTCTGTCTGCTTATTCTCTCATTTGGTACTCTTCAAAAATGGATGGACTGATGCACCTATACAAGGAGCTACCTTCCAGGCTGGAAAAGCATTCTTCTGGGAAGTCTTTCACACTGGTTTTTGTAAAATCAAATAATGCCTGAAATGCTTTTGAGAGAATCACCAGGGAAAAGGAAATCTCTCAGTAAATAGCAGTTTGCCCTGTGAGTCGTAGGTAGTCACTGTTGTAAAGCTGCCACTTTTCACATGAGTAGAAGCAAGGTTTTGACTGTTAAAGAGTCTACTCTGCTTCTCACAAGAATAGGAAACCACAACATTTAGTGTTCTGGCTGTCTTTCAGAGTCAATAATTCCTGTGATTTCTCGTTACTGCTACTGTGGTTTTAATTGAAGAAACCTGACCTCACTATTCTCCCAGAAATGGTTGCATTAAAGTCCGGGATTTGGAGAGATGTCATTTTCCACCCTGACTCAATTGAATTTGAGGGTGAATTGATGTCTGTATTTTGCCTGTTTGCCTTAGAATTCTTTGGGGTGGAGGGAGGAAGTGCTAATGTAAGATGTTCTTCATTAAGGATGTAAGTTTTTCTGCTTGTAAGATTTATTGCTGAATCTGTGGGGGTTTTTTTGTTTCAATTTATTTTCTGTGGCACAGAGGAGAGTCTTATAACCTCTTTGAACATAACTGCAACACCTTCAGTAATGAAGTGGCACAGTTTCTGACAGGAAAAAAAATCCCTTCCTACATCACCGACCTTCCATCTGAAGTTCTTGCCACGTGAGTATGCCCCTCCTCTCTGTAGCTGCTTCATGCTGATGCTTAAACATCTGACAGAGCCAGCAGTACCAGTTTCTGATGGATCTGTCTGAGAGCCAGCATAAGATTAAGGAGAGGATGAAATTTTCTTTACATCAACACTTGCAACACTGTATGACAAGTGCTAACTGGCACTGGTGTTACAAAGAAGACAGGAGAAAGTTGTTCTTCTGCCTTTAACTTAAACTAGCTATTTTGTGATGGTCTCTTATATGTGACCAGACAAGCTTAGAAAGTTTCAGAAAACAGTGCAAGGGTTTTTTTTTTTTCCCTCTTAGACAACCAGTATCTGTTAAAGGTCATTTTTCTAAGCACCATAATTGCAGCAGAGGTGTTCGTTTGCTTTGAAGAGTCAGGGGAGATACAAGTTTAAAATTAATGCTGCAGTTTTAAAGCTAGGATTGGGTGGAAAAAGAGGATATGAAAAAAAGGAAAAGAAGAATTCCTGCCTGGTAATTCAGATTTTTTTTTTTTTTAACTCTCAGATAGTGACGATCCCAGTAGGATGATGTGAGCTCCATCATTTGGTCTTATAACAGTGGTATAGCACATTATTTGTGAGACATGTGTCTTCTACCCTGGACTCTTAGCACTTGAGATATCTCAAAATCAGATAAAGTCTGTAACAGAGTGGGCCTTATTGAAAGACAAACCAGGTGCTACAGATTGCAACAGAATTATTCTGAGAGTGTTCAACTGTTGTCATTTAAGTAAGCTAGAGGTTGTTCTTTTGGCAGGCCTCAGTATTGATGGAAAGCTGCAGATGTATAACAGGGATTTTGTTTGCACACTTAAGTAGAATGAATTACTGAGAGCTGGTTTCAGACAGTATTACATTAGCAGTCTAGGCATGTTTGGACTCAGAACTACCTTATATAAAATGATGTTTAAGTTTCTTAGTTATTGAACTGTAAACGAATAGATTAAATTAGTTTGCTTTAGTTTGCAGTGGAAGTCTTTTCTTGAAATTTGCTTCTAGAATGTGGGTTTGATAGCTCTCTAGGAAGTGAGTGCACTTCAGTGATAAATGAGAGTTGTTGACCAAGTAAACTATTTGAGATGTTTATTTCTTCACCTTCTCAGACCTTTTGGACAAGCTTTAAGGCCCCTCCTGGACTCCATCCAGATCCAGCCACCTGGAGGAAATACCTTCAGCAGACATAATGGACAGAGCTAACAGGAGTGACCCAGTGTGCCCAGCCTCACCAGGCCTCTTCCTTTTTAAACATGAATCTACCAGATTTCTATTTTATAATTTCTCATGAGAATTAACTCTAAAGAAGTTACAAGACAAGTTTTAAAATTTCCTGGGGAGAGAATTTATCAGGGTGCATGTTAGACAACGCTACCAAAAATATTGCCATAATTTCTAATAGTATTATACTAATTTATAAAGGCTGTCTTGTCCAAGTAGGCTGACACTTCGTACATAACTCCTGTGCTGGTAAGTGGAAATTTCATTCCATGAGCATTCAACGGTCCATTACACGACTTGAAGTAAATAAGGGGATGTCCTGGTCATCCCTTGCAGACTTGCATCTCTTCATCTTGTCACTGCCTCTATTATGGGGGTATTTGCTGAAGTCTAGGAAAAAAAAGCAGAGCAAGTATTGGTAGCCTAGGAAGTGAAGGTGTCCCAGGATTAGCCTGCATATTTCACTGACATTTGCTCAGGGGAAGAGCTGCACTCATGTGATTAGAATATTTGCAGTGGCACAGATAGATGGGAAAAGTGATGAAGGTGAACCATGTGTCAGTGTCACACTCAGAAGCTGAAATTCAGTGGGACTTGCTGTGGTGGGAGGGACCCTGGAGCTGAAGGTTACCAAGAGCCTTGTAATGCCAGATCCAAGAGTTATGGGAAAGAACCAGCTGAAAGAACAAAATCTCATGAGCAGAAATGGTAGAGGCAAATTCCAGGTGAAAGTAAAATTAAGTGAAATGTTTCCTTTTCTCACACATAAGCTTATCAGCAGATAGACAGAACCTTGTTAATGTATAAGAACTGTGTTTTCTTGTTTTTTTTTTTTTTCCTTGCAAAGCCAGAGTTACAATACAGTAAGGCAGGAGTAGCATGGCAACTGCATGATAATACCAGTTTGACCAATTCTGCCTTCAGTATCCAATTGCAGACACAGTAGGAGTTCCAAATTACATTAATAGTGCTGCCCTTTCTAAAGCACTCAAATACAGCAGGGCTCTCCTTAAGAGAAATAAGTGCTAGGTCTCCCCAAATGTAAAGAAAATGAGGAAGAGTAAAATGAAGCTTTTCTGTGGAACAACTGAGTTTCTTGGCATACATGCAGAAGCAGTCCTGTCCTTAGATTAACCTTGGGTTATATCAGTACTGCCTCTTCTAGTTCAAGATTTTTAGAGCTTTGCAATTACTTGCAGTGGGAAAGAACAGGGGAATGAAAAAATAGGCACAATGTTTTCTTTTCATGCATGTATATACACTACTTTCCTGAACAATTTTGTAGCAGTTACATTTAGGAAGGAATATAAGAAAGGCATCAGACAAACCCCAGAATACAGCTGATGCTCCATAAATGGGAATTGCACATCCCAGATGCTGCCAAAAAAGCATCTATGCAAATGTACAGCCCTTTGTCCAGTGCTTTGTTGTGAAAAGTATTGCTGCAAGTTCAGTCCTGCATCTCAAACTGCCTGCACTGGAAACTTCTTACATACCTAAAGGAGATGGCTTTCCTCTGCTGGGTTCTTTCTCCCAGAATAATGCAGATTGATAAATTTCTCACACTGTTACTCTGTGTGGACTGTAACAGTTCGTGGTTTTGAGGGGTTGGAATAGAGGAAAACTGCAATTTTGTCACTGTCAAATACTCTGTTGTCCTGCACCTTGTGGAGCCAGTGCACAGGTGGGAATAGGGTATTGTCAGGCCATTCTGCTGTTTCATGTTTACCTGCTCTCAGTGCACGGCAGGGGCCCCTGCAGCCCTGCTGATTCTTTTCCTTGTCACTCTTGGCTTGTGCCATCAACTTCTCCTGAGGCATTTCATTTGATGGACTGGACTGGGAGATGACTGTAGCAGTTACTGCAGATGGCTTTATACAAAAGCTTTCAATCTTTCCCGTTTGCAGAAAACCTTCTATGAAAGTCAGTTATGAATGCCTTTTGATGCTCCTGGAGGAAGGATTGGTGTTTGGATTTGCTAAGCCACAGCTTAGTTTTCCTGTCTAGTATATGTGTTATCTACAGTCTTTTCCCATACATGTTTGTGAAGAGTAACCAGCCTTGCATCTTAATACACACATGACCGTGCCACAAAATCTGTGCTGTAGATCATGTTAGAGATCTTGGAGCTTCCTCAGTTGAGCAGGTGCACTTGAGCTGACACAGTGCAGCCCAACATCCTGGTGTGTACAGCTGTGCTTGCTTGCCTTTCAGCAAACTATCACTTCAGGCACAGCTGCCTGTGATGGAAGCACTGGTGCCATGGTTTCTGCCCCACACACTTACACAATGAGGATATGTCCTGTCTGTCCACCACTTTGGATGTCCTGAGCCTAGTTTCTGCTTGGCTGCCTACTTCAGGACTTTTTGCATCCTCTCAGGGCAGGAAAGAAAATGAAGACATTCATGCATTTTGCAATCTGCCTTTTCCCCTCCTGAGCAGCCCCTTTGCAGAGATAATGCTCCTTCTTTAAGGTCACTGGATAAAATTTCACTCAGCCACATATTGTTTGGAATAGTCAAAGAGCTCCTGGGCTTGGGACCTACTCTTGTGTTTTGTGACAGAAGAACTGTAAGAGGGAATCCTCTTTACTTGGTCTTACTGGTTAATGAGAACCCTGTACCCTGTAGGACTCTTAGGAAACCTGTTTTCTCCAAAGATGGTTATGTGTAAATTGCAGGACTGTGCCCTCAATGTTCCACCCAGCTGAGAACAAACTAGACTGAGAAGTATATGTAAATGTATATAGGTGATGAACTTCGGCCAGCTGATGGACAAAGGGGCAGGGAAACTGAATTCCTGAAAGGGAACAGAACCCTTCTGCCCACACTTACTATTCTGTCTTGTATTGCTGAGGTTCCCCCGTGCCATTTTAAAAATGTTAATAATGTCTTTAGGCAGAAAGTGATGTTTTGATTTACTTGTGGGGTTTTTTTTCTATTACAATAAAAAGAAATACAACACATTTTTCTGATTGAATGCATGTGCCCACATAGCTGCCCAGCCAATGCAGCTGACCAGAAGTCATTATCTCCACTCTTGTCCCACCTGAGAAGTGCAGCATGAGAAATTGTCCCAACAGTTTGTGCCAGGTGCTGCTACTGGAAGCAGTGGTGGCAACTGCCCTTTGCTCGAACTGGCCAAAGGCAATACTCTTATTTAAGCTTGTGAAATTTTTTCTTCTATAGAACTATTGTTCTGAATTCTTTCTTCTTTTCTTTAAATACCACGATATTTATAAAACCATACTCCTGAGGCTTAACACAGCTTGGATGAGGTGAATGAAGATACTCTGTCAGCACAGGTTTTGTTCAGCCCTTGGTTATCTAAATCTTCAAGTATGAAATGTCTAATGTCTGCTGTTGAAGAAGAGGCCCAACAGAGTTTTAACATGGAAAAAAGTATTTTCCTGACTGCTTCATGCTACTTTCAAAAGAGAAAAAAAAGGAAAAAAGCAGTAGAGTGAGAAGTAGACTTCATGGCTGGGTTCCTCTGGAGCTTCAGAGGGGATATTGGGGAGGATTATGTAGCACTGCTTAAAATATCTGGCTCTGGAGAAGAAATTTATTCTTCTTAGTTCAGCCTTCTGCATGCTTATTGATGGCATCCAAACGATAAACCACACAGTTTGCTGTTTGTGTAACAGTCTGTATCAGCGCAGTACAGAAGAGGTCTTGTAACAGAAGGGGATTGTAACAGAGATGTGTGATTGTGGTTATTTCGGCTGTGTTCTTTAGATGTGGTGCTGGTTGGCTACCAAGTACTAGTACTGACCCCACATAAAATACCTGGAAACAGGTATTTTAAATTTTTGAAAATACTTCTCAAAATTAAATTTTAAAACTAAAAGGAAAACCTTGACCTTAATGGCAGCTCTAGACAGAGTGTAAGCCAGTGCTCACAGCCGCTTGCCTTCTAAACTTCAAACAAAATTTCCTGGTCTTTCCTGCTGGTAACAGCGATTTTATTCCTGTCAACAGCTACTGCCTATCCGAGCGGCAGTCGAGCGAATGTATCAGGAGTGGCTGGAGTTCCTCCTTATCCTCCACCGGAACAGCCGCGGTGGCCCTGTTCTCAGAGCTAACCCGGCTGAGGGAACAGCCACAGCTGTGGACAGCTGTGCACTTCAGCACAAGGCAGGTTCGCGCTCCCAGGGAAACCAAGTTGTCCCAGTTCCTCACCAGCTGATATCAAATGGCCTCCAAGGTGCTTCCTGAGAGAGGCGTTTTGACGTGAAGAGGCTCCCTAAGCAGCACGACAAGCTGAGAAAGCACAGCAGGTGGTTCAGGTTTCAGGAAGTTCTCCTGGGTGGCATAAACCCGATAGTACTGTAGGAGTGTGAAAATGTGAACGCTGTCCCGTGTTTTAGCAGACCTCCCAGTTCTGGAAAGTGCCCCGAGGTGGCACTGCTGCCTTGCAGCACAGGGACGCACCTGAGCCTTGGGAGAGCGGCTCCCGCTTTTGGGGTGCCCATAGTGGTGTCAGTGCAGGAGGCACGAGGGAGGTCTCTCCCAAACAAGAAAGCTGCAGGTAGGAGCAGCCAGGAGACAAGACCATGGCACAGCTTGGGCTACAGCAGAACTCAGTCCTGCTACAGTGGGTTTTCTAACTCCACACTGCTTCCACCCAGACACGGGAAGTGTCCTCATTGATGGTTTATGAAAAGTAAAGGTTTGCATTCCTGAAACCCCAGGAGTTCACTCTGTGTCTGGCCCTATGGCTGTCCTTTGAGAGTCTTGGGTGTTAGCTGAAGGCTCTGCTGCATGGAAGAACAGTTCCTTGGCTTCTGCTGCTCAGGCACCCCAATCCAGGAAGGCATTTCTACTCACCTATCAGCGTGCCATGGTAGGCACACTTGGAAGGATTCATATTCTAGAGTAAGCATCCATGCATTAACTGATGATAAACGTGTAACCACACCTCAACAAGTCCTATAAATGAGCATTGCCCTAAACTCAAAACTCAGCACCCGACTGCATACAAAGTAGCTGGATGCTAAGAAACCGTTCTGGGAACTTCTCTGCATCTGAGAAAAGAGTCTGCCTTTCCAGAGGTGGGAGCCCATAACCAGGGACTGATCCAGAAGGCAACAGATTCTGCAGAAATATGAATGCTGGGGTGAGTAACACATTTTAATACCCATCCAAGACTTCCTGACTCGCTGTGTTGTGGAGGCAACTCACAGAAACGGTATGGAAATAGCTGTCCTGGTATACTCAATGAATGTTTCCCCCAGAAAGTAGCTGAGGATATTTTGGTAAACCTTGTCCGAGGCAATAGCACAGAGGTAAATTATTAACACTGTTTCTGTACATACCCCTGCCACTGAGTGGGAGCTGGAAAATAATGAACCGCAAACAAGAAAAAAACAGAACCTGTGAAACCACCTGAATGTTTCCTTTTGAGAGGAATCTGGTGGAGAGCTGGGAAAATTCTGCGTGATATTCTGGAACAAATTATACTGAGGCAAAAAACAATCAGACCGTAAAAGAAGAATAAATCTCTCCCCAGCACACTGAGCACTGTTAGGGGAGAGAATGCAAGCTAACTTTTGAGCTGAAAGCATTGGCTGTTCCACATAGGCTGGTTTCGATTTTGGAAAATAATTCAGGAATTATGGGAAGAGACCGGGGGGGGGGAGGAGGAAGTGTATGGGGCCGGCTTGTCAGCATCAGGCCAGCATAATACAGCGCAGTATGAACATGATCTGACCAGATGGTCTAATTAAATCATAAATGACTCGTGGCTTAAATGGCAGGCGGCTCAAAGCAAAATATATTGGCTTTGTGCAGCGGGTATTTTCACTTCTCCAGTGAAAATATTAACAGCATCCCATTGGAAAAGCAAGGTGAGGCACTGACTAGAGAGTGCGTGCTGCTCTTGTCCCCTTCACTAGGGCTTAGAAACCCTCAGAGGAGCTGAGCTTATCAGGTAGCTCAATCCAGACCCACAGCCCCTCAGTTCCGGGGGGCACTGCAGTAATAACAGCACATGTGAAGAGACGCGCCACACACGCACCCTCCCCCAAACTCCAGGCTCAGAACGGATTTAAGGAAAGAGCTGAAGCGGGGAAGCCGTTCGAGACCCGCATCTTAGTGCATCCTTATGAGGGCCGTGGAGACGCGGGGCAGCGGACAAGGGGTGCCCAGCCCCGCGGCACATCCCGCCCGTGCGGCCCCGGAGGGCGGGCGGCCGCCATCAGCTCCCGCGGTCCCGCCCCCCGCCCGCAGAGGCCGGGCGGGATGGCGGCGGCGCGGGGCCGGGTGCTCTGTCTCTTCGACGTGGACGGGACCCTGACGCCGGCCCGGCAGGTAGCGAGGCGTGGGGGCGCGGGGCTCGGGGGGCTCGGCC
>VXBQ01016906.1:161400-187302 GCA_013400175.1 Phainopepla nitens
CCAGCGAGGCGAGCTCGCCCCGCCGGCTGCGGCCTCACCCGCTGCTTCCCCGCCAGAAAATCGAGCCGGAGGTGGACGCGTTCCTGCGGGAGCTGCGGGAGAGGGTGCACATCGGCGTGGTGGGAGGCTCCGACTATGCCAAGATAGCCGAGCAGCTGGGGGAAGGGGACGAAGGTGAGCGCGGCGGACGAGGTCCCCCGAGGGTCACCTGTGCCCTAAATCCAACCCCGAGGCTGCCCTTGGTGCGGCCGGCCGTGCCCAGGCGGCAGCTGCTGCTCGGCTCCCTCTCCCCGTGTGTGGAGGGCGGGCAGGGATGCTCCAATCCATGCTGCCGGCTCCAGCGCCCGTTTTGTACGAGCTACCTCGGAGCTCTGACAGCTTCACGCCCCGCAAGCGATTTTCGCCTCCCTGCTGCTCCATGGTGGGGTCCCCGCAGGTTCCTCGTCACGTTCTAATGGGGGCACGGGGTAGAGTAAGGAATGGGAGGGCAACAGGGCAGCGCCTGCCTCCTCCACCGTGTTCTCCGGCACGGATGACAAGCACCTCTGGGCTCCAAGCTCTGCCTCCCACTTCGTTCGTGGAGGGAGGCCGAGAAATTCCTGGCTGAGGCTGATGGCTGAGTAGCTAGTGCTGCGTGTCTGGGTTGCAGGGGGGGCTGGAGTTAGATAACCAGTAACCACATCGCCCCAGCAGCCTGGCTGTGGGGAGGGCAGAGCAGAGTAGCACGTATGTAGTTGAAAGCCAGACATTTTTGAGCCTTTATCTTTGTCCTGCAACTGATTCAGCCCGTGACCTCAGTCAGGTCGTATCCCTGTGCATACGTCACCTCCCTACCCGCAAGCAGAAGATAATCTCCTCATCCACTTTGCGGAAAGCAAGGAGCGCAGGATGGTCAGTGGCTCTTTGCAGAACACAGAAGCTGTGGAAAGCACAGTACTAAAGAAGCAAGAAGATGGCTCACTCAGTCCTGATCCCACCCCTTTTTGCCCATTTTCCCAGGCAGTAGTAATATTTCCTCTTTTTTTCCTCCCCTCTCAGTCATTGAGAAGTTTGACTACGTCTTCGCAGAGAACGGCACAGTGCAATACAAGAATGGGCAGCTGGTCTCCAAGCAGGTAAGCCCATCTCCCTTTGCAGCCACGGCTCTCCTGCCCTGTGCACCGTGGGGAGCAGCACCTGCCCTTCCCAGGCACATGGGCAGCCTCTTCTCCCCAGCTGCTACCTCTTCCAGGTGGGCTTCGTGGGAAGTCAAGCATTGTCGCTGGCCCTTCTCTTTCTGCAGGCCATTCAGGACCACTTGGGGGAGGAGCTGCTGCAGGATCTGATCAACTTCTGTCTCAACTACATGGCACTGCTGAAGCTGCCCAAGAAACGGTAATGGCTCAAGCATATGCGATTGGAAGTCATGACCCTGATTTCTGGGGAGCTGAGCTCCAGATCTCTCCTAAAAAGAGCTGATCTATAGAGCTGTCTTGCTCCAGGTTTTGTCTTAGCATCCAGAGGCACTGTGTAGGATCGCTGTCTCCCTGAGCTGGGCACCTTGGGCGAATAATGGAGGAGTGTCTTTGTTCTGAAGAGTCTGCACTATGTTTTAGCATAATGCCTGCTCTTTTGCCGCTTGGATTTTCCTCCCTGGAAGGCAGGATGCAGCCACCATGTGTATCTCGTTTAGGACAATGGTACCAGCTTGTTACTGGTCAGGGCATCAGGTGTCACTGGTAGTATAAGTTTCTAACCAGGCAAACAGTGGATCTTAAGATGAGAAGTCCAGACCCTGAGCACACATTTTTACAGTTTCTAACCCAGTGTCGCTGGCTGGCCCCGCTCTGCTCCCTACCCTGTGTTCCTCTCTGCTCTTCCCCTTGAGATCCAGCAGCCAGAGGTGAGCTGGGTTGGTACAGCTCTGCTGAAGGAAGACCAGGCCACTACCAGGGCAAGAAAGGGTAGTCTTCCATCAGATCAGCTCACTCTCTTGTCACAGAAGGAGAGAGAGAGAACCGATGGCGTGAAGGTGGAATGGGGGAGCAGGAGGGCCTCTTTCAGAGGCAGCCTGCAGTTAAACCAGCCCGGTTACAGGGTCAAACCTCACCTCAGTTTCAAGAACACATGAGCCACCTAGGGCTGTTGGGAGCAGCAGCTCTGCCCTCCCCTTGCCATGGCTGATTTTTTTCCTGCTCTCCCTGTGTTTGTGAACTCAAGCAGGTGAGACGTTGGGTTGAAATTAATCTGGTAGAAGTTGCTAAACTGTGATCCAGGTTAGTTATTTGAAATGAGTCACTACATGGCAGTACAAAGACCAATGAGAGGGGCTAGGGTGGCTTCTTGTAATAGGACTGCTGGCAGAACAGGCCCCCGAAAGCACCGGGTGGGACCCAGAACCCTCAAGGCTGTTTGGTTGCTTCATTGCTGTCTGGTTACCCAACAACCTTGGTGGAGTTTCAGCTCCCAAGCAGCTCTGTGGATTTAGGCTTATGGGATTTCTAGCAAAGCAGGGACTTTAACCCACATCTCCTGAATCCTGGCCTGGGGTGCGAGCCACCAAACCCTTGGTGCCACAGAGATGCTGCTCCCAGGCTGCAGGCATGGCTGCCTGTGTGTCCATTCCATGATATTCCTCGCTGTGTCTGGAGATAGGAGGGGGAGAGCTTTTTCCTCCAGACTCAGGGGGTTAAGCACTTTATCACAGAGAAACAGCAGGCAGGGCTGGGAGGGACAGTAAGCTCAGGGGTCCTCAGTTGGACAGCACAAGAATTTCAGTCTATTTTCACATTGGCAGCGCTGTCATCCCCTGTTGTTTCTGCCCCACCAGTGCTGGTATAGCTGTCTGATCCCTTGATAAGCAAACAGAAGTAGCTGGGTTTTTACCAGAGAGAAAAGAAGGGAGCTCAGTGCTTTCTGCCAGCTCAGTGCTTTCAACCACCCCACCGAGGAAGCAGCCGAGAAGTGACCCCCGGACAAGGTGAGAGTAGCAAGCAAAAACTGGATCCTGTCTGTGCAGGCTTAGATAAGAGCTGTAGCCAAAGGTGCAAGAGTCAAAAGGCAGATAGAAAGACCCTGATTTGTGTCCCTTGAGGAAGCTCTGATTGCTCTTCAGCCTGCTGCATCAACAGCTAGTTACACTGACCTAGGTCATCCCAAGGTACTGCCAGCTTCCCCCAGCCCACACAGCATTTCTTAAGAACCTCATGGGGTAGAGGTGCCACAGCCTCATCAGGCAGCTGGTCCTGGCCAGGCAATAGCTGTCCTTGCAGTTATCACAAGGTTAGGAAATGTTACCTGTCATCTCCCCTAAGCTTGTTGTTTCCAGCCTATCCCCAGGGCACAGAGGGAGTGTTTATTTCTCTTCTCTCAGTCTCTTTTTACAAAACTTTGAGCTCCTTGGAACATTAAGCAGTTGTTGATGCCTGATCTGTGCCTGTTGTGAAGCGCTCAGGAGTGGGCATGGCTTCTCTTCTCCTGCATGTTTTTGCAGAGCCTCACTAAGCAGCCATTCTCCTGGAAAGGTTGTTTTCCTCTCCCTGCCCCAGTAACCTCGTGCCTTTGCCCACCCACAGAGGGACCTTCATTGAGTTTCGCAATGGAATGTTGAACATCTCCCCCATTGGTCGGAGCTGCACCCCAGAGGAGCGAATCGAGTTCTCTGAGCTGGACAAGGTACAAGGGCCAGACCTGCGCTCACCCTCCCCTTGGCTGGTCTTGCACGACCGCAGATCTCAGGTCTTATGTGCTCCCCCCTTCCCAAGGAGAAGGGAGGTCCAGCTTCAAGCTGTGCATATGCAACAAGGGGGAGACAGGACTGGGAGCCAGGACACCCAAGGGGAGACACACATGAATGGAAGAAACTTGATTTCATTGGGGATCACCAGCGCAGGAGGGTGGCCAGCAGGATTCCCTGTGCTGTGGGAGAGCCCCAGGGAATGAGGCAGTTACTTAACAGCGTGTTTCCTCATTTACAGTACCCAAAGGTGGCCCAGCAGCTGTCTTCTCTCTCCCATTTCCCCACCCCAAACAGAGCTGGAACAAATGGGCTTTCCAAACTGGGATGGCCATGGCAGATCTGCTGGGCAAGTCTCTAGAGGATTTAGCCCATGCTCCTACCAGTTTCTGCCTGGGGAAGCTTTCTTGGAGTTGAGGTTGGTCTTTGCTAGACTTTTTAAGCAAAACTGGAGGCTTTGGGTTATGAGCTGGGCTGTGGGAAACTGAAGCAGTTGCATTTCATCGCCAAGGAAGATCTGGGATCTGCTGCTCCCAGTGGAGTGAGCTGGTGGCCTGCTTGGACACTGGGCAGGACTGGTGGAAGCTGGCTAAATGGCACGGCACTGGGGCCCATTGCAGGTGGGGGGGAGCAGAGTTGCCCAGCAGACAAGTTACGGTACATTCTGGGAGCCTGTCAACATCTAATTATTCAACCCCTCTTTTCTTCCCTTTCCTCCTTATCCTCCACAGAAAGAGCGGATACGGGAGAAGTTTGTGGCAGCCTTGCAGAGGGAATTTGCTGGCAAAGGCCTGCGTTTCTCTCGAGGTGAGCAGGGAGGGCTTCCTTGGCTTTGCCTTTATCATGTTTCCCATAAAATCCTGTGAAGGGGAGCAGGAATCCCAGCTGTTCCCTCTGAGTGTCTGGAAACCCTGGGAAGAGCAGAAGGAGCTTTTAGTCCTGGAGAGCTGCCACAGGGGAGTCACGTTTGTATCAGTGACGTCTGCAACCATGCAGACAGTAAGCCATGCTGCAGACTTCCCACCCTGGGAATTGGCCAGACAGACAGGTTTCCATCCCATGACATTATCCCTGCCTTAGTCTCAGTTAGTGGAGCCCACTCTTGCCCAATGGATCTGTTCTGGCTCAAGTATCAGCAGCAGGGCGGCCGGCAAAGCCCCAGGCATGTGCACTCTTCTCTAGGAACGAGACAGGAGCCTGATGCATGTCTTGGCTCTGGGGTTTTCTTGGGACAGTTAGCTGCAAGGGAAACATCTTTCTTCCTGGAGGAAGAGCTGACAGGTAAGGAGGTTGCAGCTCCCTGCCATGGGCTTTTGTAGGGCCACTTCTTGGGATGGTTCTGACAGCCAGCTTACCAAAGGTGGAGCTGAAGGATGGGCTTGAGCAATCCTGGGTGTCTGGCCAGGACAGGGAGAAAAATGAAGTTGTGTAGGTTGTGGGGATGATGCTGGAAGAGGATCCTCTGCAGTGATGTGAGATAAGAAGGTTCCACGTGGCAGCCCAGCCGAAGGGCAAGGGGATGATGAGGCTGAGGCAGTGGGTGACACCTCGAGCCCTCTGTACCTCCAAGAGCTTTTCCTTGAGAGCCTTCTCTTGCCTTCAGCATCCTGCCAGGAGCATCCTGTGCTGCGCACAGCACTGGCACACACCATTTGTCACAGCAGAGAAGGACAAGGTCCCCGCTGCTGTGTGCCCTCAGGCACGGGGTGTGAGAGCTGGACAATGAGCCTTTCTCCTTGGGCTTTGGGAAGCTGCCAGGAAGAGCCCAGGCCTGTTGTATAAAAACATGAAGGGGAACTGTGGGCCCTCCGCTGCTCCACAAAGAAAATGTGGGGTGTCTCAGGTCAGGCATCTGAAAAAAGGGCAAGCAGAAACGTAGCTCTTCTGCCAGGCTGGCTCCGTGTGCCTTCTCCCTGGCTGTGGAGGATGCAAGGCCCAGAGGTGGTGGGAGGTTTCCCTGCACCCCCCAGGCCCCTGCTCTACCCAGCAGAGTAACAGTGCTGGCTAGTTCACACCACCTCTTCTCCATTTGATTTCTTACGTGCTCCAGCTGGCATCAGGAGCCCCTTTCCTGCTGCCCAGCTCTGTTTAGAGAGCTAGAATGCAGTGAAAGGCAGTGTTTTTTACAAAATGGCTTTGGATGCGAAACAAGAGGATGTCACCAAGTTTAGCTCCTGCTCTGATGCTGGATCCTGCTGCAAGCCTGAGGCCATCCCCACCCCTGAGCTCCTAGGGCACTTGCACCCTTATCACAGTGCCTTGTCCACTTTCTCTGCTCCAAGGTGGACGGACATACAGCCTCCATCCCCATCTTCTCAGGCCCCAAGGAGGCTTGGTTCAGGATCCCCAAACCAACAGGGACACTCCAAAGAGCCAGGAAGGGGAGGTACATGGCATCAGGACTTGCATGATTGTGCAGCCTGGGGTGTCAGTGCCTCTCCTTCAGCAGGAACTGACCCTGTGATTATCTGTCTACTCACCCACTTCCTTAGAGAGGTAGAATTGTCATTTAAGAAGGATAGTGTGAAACTCCAGGATTTCTGGTGGATACTCCAGTAGATTGCCTGGAGAAGACAAGCTGACTGTCAGGAGGTCACACATACCAGCTCAAATCCCCATATCTCTGCCTCTGCATGAGACCTAAACATACGTGTGCCCTAAGTTGCAGGCTTTTTTTAGGGAAGAGCATGTCTCCTGTCTTGGTGCTGGGACAAGGGTCTCTCTGCAGCCCGTGGACACAGCGGGGTAACTTGAGAGGATGGAGAAGGTACTGCCTCCGAGCACTCCCAAAAGGCAACAAAGTGCTGGGGTAAACTCTGCCTGGTCTAAGAGCAAGGGCTAGGAGGTCTGTTAACCCTAGGCAGCTGTGGGTGTCCATGTCCATGTCCATGTTCTCTGGGAAAGCTCCCTTGGCACTGTATGTTGGTGACACGTGACTTAGTGCCTCTCCAGATGCTGGCAACCCTCAGCAAACTCGTACGTCAAGAGGTGACATGTCAGGGTTGTGCCCTGATTATGTCAGCAGGTTCATGGTACCCCCACTGCAAGGTCCTTGGTCTTTGATCAGTGTGCAGGGACAGCATGCAGGAGACCCCAGTCCCTGCACAGTTAAGGAGCATCAGAAGAGTGGTTTTAGAAGGGCCAGTGATGTCTAGCAGGAGCCTAGGAGAGAGTTTGGTGCCAGTCTCCAAGGTCGTTGTCCCACGTTAGGACACAGAATGTGCTGGTGCTATCTGCAAGGCGTGACCCAGAATCTCCCCCCAGAGATGCCTCTCTTGAGAAGAACCCTCTGGTTCCTGCTTGCCTGCAGGGAAGCTGTGCTATGGTCACCCCAGCCGTGCTGAATGTCACTGCAGCCTGTTGTCATAGGAACAGCCTCTGCCACTGTCCTAGCCATGTGCCAAGAGGAACACCAAGGCAGAGCTGGTGTTTGTGGCTGCTGTTTGGGGTGGGGGCTCCCCCCAGACATCCAGCCCCCTCCCAGGGTTGGGGGGACACCCTGCCAGCTCCCAGCAGCACTGCCTGATGCCCTCCCTTCTCCTGGCAGGTGGCATGATCAGCTTTGACGTCTTCCCAGAGGGCTGGGACAAGCGCTACTGCCTCAATGTGCTCGACGACGAGAGATTTGAGACCATCCACTTCTTTGGGAACGAGACGACCCCTGTGAGTATGCCCCACACATGGCTGCTTTCTTTCCTGCTGCTCCATCGTAGGTCCTATGGGTCCCATGGTCCCAATGGTGCCAACACAGGCCTTTAGTGCTGTGAGGGGGGAAGATGCTGCCCTGTGCTGTGGGTTTGCAATGCTCTCGTGATGGCTTTGCTGGCTCATGGGAAAATCACCTTGGATTCACTGTGCTGGGAAGCAGGTCCACCTCAGCATTGCTTTTCTTGCCCCAATGCCCTCGGGAGAGCAGCAGCCACTCCTGTGGCCTGCATGACCCAGAACACAAGCCCCCAACACTTGGAAGAGGACTCCTCAACATAAGGAACAGCTTCACCTTCCCTTTACAGCAGTGGAGGATGATGCTTCCTTACTGCTGTAAATCACCTTGGTCATCCACTCAGCTCTTCCCAGACGCTGGCAGCCTCTGCTGCCCAAATATGCCCGTCCCACCTTTTGCTAGCCCCTTCACAGGCAGGGCAGGGGTTAACCCAGGCTCCTGGACAAGCTTTGCTGATCTGGCACCTTCCCCATCTTTGCTGTGCTCCTCCCCTGGCACTGAAGGGGGAGGCAGGAGGGAGGGAGCAGAGCTCCCTGCCCAGCCTCTTCTGCCCCGTGGGCCAGCAAAGCCCTGCCTGCCCAGCCGCTGGCTCCCAGCCCAGCTCCCCATGGGACAGAGCAAAACGGGGATTCATGGATGAGGTTGTTCTGGCAGGACCCTGCTAATGCTGTCCCTGTTTTCTATTCCCCTGCAGGGAGGGAACGATTATGAAATCTATGATGATCCCCGCACTGTAGGACACAGTGTCCAGTCTCCCCAGGACACGGTCCAGCGATGCCGCGAAATCTTCTTTCCGGAAAGAGCAAACGAGTGCTGACTGCCCGGTCCCTGCAGCCCTGCCCCAGTCCCACCCTCTCCCCCCACCAGGAAAAGCACCTTTATTTGAGGAATCTGCTCAGGGTAGACCAGAAAAACACTTGACAGAGCTGGTCAGGATGTAACACATGAGTGTGGCTGGGTGGCAGGAGGGGCCTTGGCTAAGCAGCCCCTCAGCACTCCCCGTGTGTGGCTGGGGGTCACGGCACCAGACCCTCCTCGCCTCCAGAGAAACTTGTCTCTTGACAGTTCAGCTGTGGTGGGCGGTGGTGCGGATGCTTTTGTGGTCAGAAGGCATTTGAAAGGGTCAAAGAGAGAGTGTGTGTCCATCCTGCACTCCCTCTCCTCTCCTTCTCCACTCGGTTTCTCTTAACACTTGTGCATGAGGGAACACGTGGCTCACTTTTCTCTCCTCCTTGCACCTTGGCCAGAGAGGCTGGGGCTGCTGAGGCTTGAGGCATTCACCAGAGCTGCTCTGAGGCAGGAGGCCAGGAAGGGTGTTTGCTCCAAGCCTGTAGTAGGAAAGAGTAGCTGAGATCTCAGCTTGTTGCACCATTGCACTTTCTAACAGAGAGGTCACCATGTCCTTCCCCTCAGTGCCACAGTGTGCCAGTCCCTCCCTGCAGATGACCTGGGAATGATAGCTTTAACATGACTGGGCTGCTGCTCTAAGCTTTGCTCGGGTGCATGAAGAAACCAGTTCTTCTCTTTAGCTTACAAAAAACACCCAAGGTTTATTTTCTCTATTATTCTCCATATTCAAGTCAGACCTTGCCTGGCACAGCTGGAGGATCCTGGCACTTCATGCTATGGAACAGTTTGGGGTAGAAGGCTTTCCAGTGGTCTTCCCACTCCTGTGTCCATTGGGCATCACAGAATTGTTAGGGTTGGAAGGGACCTCTGGAAATCATCTAGTCCAACCCTCCTGCCAAGGCAGGGTCACCCTGAGCAGGTGACAGGAATGTGTCCAGGTGGGTTTTGAATGTCACCCGAAAAGGAGACTCCCCAGTCTCCCTGGGCAGCCTGTTCCAGTGCTCTGCTACCCTCAATGTAAAGAAGGTCTTCCTCACATTGAAGTGGAGCCTCATGTCTTTTAGTTTATGGCCATTGCTCATCATCCTGTCGGTGGGCACCACCCAAGAGAATCTGACACCATCCTCTTGGCATCTGCCTTTGAGATATTTTTATGCATTAATGAGATCCTCTCTCAGTCTTCTCTTCTCTAGACTAAACAGGCCCAGCTCCCACAGTCTCTCCTCATAAGAGAGATGTGACCTTATAAAATATGTGTCCCAGGGCATTCATAACAGACCAAGTCCCCTTCCCTCCCCAGGGCTCAGCTTTCCATCCTGCTGCCAGAGACGTTTTCAGCGGAGGCCAACACCAGCCATAGCTGGTTCATAGAGCTACTGGAGGTACCTGCTCAGCAGTGCCCTCCGAGCTTGCTTTTCGTCCCCATCTCATCCCACTCAGTTTACAAGCTCACCCTTAGGGAGACAGGATGTCCAGAGCAATTGTCAAATGTCCTGTCCCTCTCCCTGGATCTTTATGGGTTGCAAACCCACACCTCTGCTTCAGCCTTTGACCTTCTCCCTCACATTGTCCTTTTATTCCCTGCAGGTGCATGGTGGTGTGTGGCCACAGTGGTGACACTTGACAACTTGATGCTCAAAAGGAGCTCAGGGATCCCTTCCAGGGAGATGTCCTGCTCATAGCTCCCCAGGGTACATAGGTCTGTTGTGGACCTGAAGAACATTGGAGGTTTCTGCAAACCCTCCCCATTGTTCCCCAGTAGCCTTTCTCACCCCGTTCCCTGCTGGTATGGCACTGCCCTGTCTCTTGGTCCTGTTTTCTCTCCCCTTTTTCTTCTGTTCCTAATTTCCTCATTGTGGCTCTCCATTTTCCTCTGGCAACTGGACCACAGAGAGAAGTTTCTCAGCTGGCTGCCACCACCTACACTAGGCACCACCATCCTCAGGCAAGAGACGCTGGTGCTTTTAGACCCAGGGCAGGGCTCCCACATTGCCATGGGCAGAGTCCCTGGTGGCCCTTGGCATTGCTGCCTGGCCACAGGAGCAGGGATACTGCGTGACCAGTGCTGGTGGGGTGCTGTCTCCTCCACCTGACTGCATCTCCAGCTACAACACATCAGATCTCTGATGCAGCACATTTGCATGAGTACAGTGGGCTGCCCAGCATCCAGGAATTCCCAGCAAATCCACTAATTCCTCTTTCTACCCAGGGAAGATTTCTGTGTGGGAGAAGAGGACCTGTTGGGGAAGCTCGTATGCGGGATACCCTTTTCACAGGTCACGGGTTTTGGCCCTCCACTGCAACCTTCATGGAGGAATTGTGCTTTGTGATTCCTTCCTCTCTGTTTCACTGTGGATCAGTTTATGTGTGAGTCTTGGGGAGTTTATTTTTCCTGTATGTTCACAGCCAGGAGGACCTCTAGGGAGCTTAGTGACAAGTGAAAGGCAGGGTCTGGCCCTGAGCATGGGGCACCGTGGTGGCCTTAGGGGCTGAGGTGACTTGCATCTTTAAAGGGAAAGGGATTTCATATCTGTCCCTGAGACCCCTTTGCCATGATGCTCCTCTCATGGTGGGTGCCCACAGCCTAAGCAGGGGTTTCTCCCCATGGATGTGAGAGAAGCAGACGTGGCAGGCCCCACGCCCAGGACTGTCTTGCTGTATGGATCCATATCAGTGTGAGATGGGCAGCTCCTGTCTGGCTGATGACAACTGTTAAATGAAAATATATTTAAATACATAGATATGTATATTAAAAATTAAAATCAATCCTATTAAAGCCACAACACGCAGCAGTTGGAGGCAGTGTGTGCTTTGTGCCGGGCTGTGCGGGGTGAAAGGCAGACAGACAACAGGCAAGACACACTTCAGGATCCCCACAGCAATGGGGACCAGCCCCACTCCTGGTTACCCCTCAGGGTGAGCAGCAGCCTCCTGTCCCAGGCCCACAGTGTGCAGCACCTCCATCCCCCTCGGGGACATACTGTGGGTGAGTCCATTCCAAAGTCTGGATAAATTCCTGGGTGTTCCAGGTGCTTCATCTGAGAGAGTCACTGTGACACATGCACACAGGACAAAGAGCCAGGATGGGCAGGGCTCATGGGAAAGTCACTTTTAATGGTTTATTGCCAATGTTACAAAGGTTGACACATGGTCAGACAGGCAGGAACCACACCAGAGTTGTAAAAACACCAACAAGTCTAGGGTTTTAGTTTATTTCAAAAAAAAAAAAAAATCCAACAGTTTGCCTTGGCCAAGCCGACTGCATGTCCTGGGGATGCCTGGAGCCTGAGCCACAGTTGCCACAGCCCCTGGGAGAGCCAGGCTTTGGGCTGGCAGTGAGATGGGCCAGAGGGTCCTGGGGCAATCCCCACACCAGCATGGGTGGTCCTCCCGAATCTGCAGGGCCCAGCTGTCCTGTGTGGCACTAGCCTTGCTCTGCTCCTCTCCCCACTTAGCCCTGTTTGCAACAGCGGCAGCAAAAAAGGTGGCAAACACCCCACTCCATCCACACTGAGCACCAGCAGTACCAGCAGCTCCTGCTGGCAGGGTGCTCCAGGAGCTGCCTATCACCTCCTGCCCTGCACGGGAGGACCTGCTGGCACCCCACTTTCCCCAACCCTGCTTTGAACCCCTTAAGATGCTGGTAATTCCTGGAGCATCAGCACCATTTCCCTGGGGTGAGCTCAGGACCAGCCCAGTGCGTGTTGTCCCTGTCCCAGTGCCCTCTGCCCTGTTGCTCCCTGGGGCTGTGGGAGCCCACCTGGCAGAAAAGACCAAAACCAAAGTTTGTGCTTTCTATACAAGACCCTGCCTACACCGAGGGGCAGGGGAGGAGGTGGCTGCACTCGCCCCACGGCCGAGGCTGCTCAGACCCCTCAGCCCCTCACCGCCCCAGCAAGCTACAGACATGCACACACACACACACACACACATGGGAAGAGGGTCCCCAGGGGGATGGAGGGCAAGAGAAGGAGGAGAAAGTGTCTGTCTCCCCAAGAC
The DNA here is from genome assembly GCA_013400175.1 of Phainopepla nitens. Taxonomy (NCBI): domain Eukaryota; kingdom Metazoa; phylum Chordata; class Aves; order Passeriformes; family Bombycillidae; genus Phainopepla; species Phainopepla nitens. The sequence goes on from VXBQ01016906.1 coordinate 173,688, forward strand.
CATGTCAGCACTGAGCCAAGAAAAGTGCATTACTGCCTGGCAGCAGTGGGGAGCACAGAGTAGCCAAGTGCCCCCTGTCCCGTGCCCAGGCGCAGCCCCCTAGACACAGCACCGAGCGTCCCGGGTGCCCTGCCAGCAGCTGTCTGCCTCTTAAAACTAAAGTTTTCCTTTCTGTAAACCAGTCACCTCCCCGTGGCACCACTGACCTGAGATCTTGTGATGGAGGGATGTGGCTCAGGTGGTGCTGTGAGCTGCCAGCGATGGGGATGGGTCTCAGCCACCCAGACCCGGCACAGTGATATGCCACCCCACACCACCCTCTTTTGTCCCTGCACCAGGGCATGTCCCACTGCTGCTGTGCACTGTGGACCGAGTGGGGTGCCCATCTCGCTAGAGTGGAGTTCAGGAGGATGGGCTGAGCCACCCAGCCTCTCCCCACCCCGTCCCGCTCTCAGCACCTGCTTCAGCCCAGCAGAGCTGGAGGGCTGGGGTGTAGGACTGGTTCCTCTGTACCCCATGGCCTCAGGAGCAAGGAATGGAACATGGGGCTCGGTGCTGCCCCCAGAGCTGGGGGACAGCCAGGGAGGGCTCTGCTTCCCCTGTCCCCCTCGACAGACACTTACAAACACACACAGAGAAAGGAAACCGTAACCTTATAAAAGACACTGAACGCAATGCCTGCATGTTTGGGGGCAGCCCCGGCCCCGCCTCGGCCCCCCCCACACCCCTTGCGAGCGGCTGGGCAGGCTTGCTCCATGGGGCTGAGTGGCTGGCGGCCCCCTGGGCGCCTAGGAGCCGATGATCTGGCCAGACCATGTCTCGTGCTTCGTGTGGGGCGCCAGGTTGGTGAGGACCACCTCCACTGCCTGGAACTTCTGGTTCTTGGGAGGGATGGGGCAGACCTTGTACGTCACCTCGTCCCCCTCCACTGGGACGTACTCTCCCTCTATGCTGCAGGAGAGGAAAGGAGAGGTGGTGGTGGTGGTGGTGCCACAGCCAAGAGATGGACCCCTGCCCCAGACCACCCAGAACGAAGGAAGGCACCGGACCCACCAGCTGTGCCTTGGAAAAGAAAGCCCACAGGTGATGGGGGGTACAGGACAAGCAGAGACCCATGTCCACCCCATGGAGACATCCGCACCCCAGCCCACAAGCCTCCAGCCCCATGCTGATGGCATGGCTCCCCTGGGGTCTCCCGGCACTGCACAGCCCTGGGACTTACTCAGACACATGCACGAAAATGTCCTCAGTGCCATTCTCTGGGGTGATAAACCCGTGGCCCTGGGACCGAGAGAACTGCTTGCAGACACCCTTGAAGATGGGGCCAGCGGAGGCACGCGCTGTCCTACAGGAGGAAAGGGAAGATTTTTCACTGGTGGCGCTTGCCCAGGAGGTGGCACAGGGAGATATTTTTGCTATGAACACGACGGTTCTGGGCCGAGTGCACGGCACCCACCCAGAGCACTCCGGGCAGGCGCGTGCGGTGATGCCGGGCACCGCGCTGGCAAAGTGCGCCAGGTGCAAAGGGTTCAGCGGGCACTGCGGGTGACCACGGCTCAGCTGGACAGTCCCAAACCCGCCAGGTACTTACGCCGAGTAGGTCCTGGTCCTCTTGGTGGGGAGGGGGCTGGGCAGGTCCCGTAGCAGGAGGTTGCCCCGCTCCCAGATGCGGCTGCCCTCCCGCTGGAAGGGGAAGGTGGGCCACACCGGCGACTTGGGGGAGTGCAGGGGTGGCACTGCCGGCGGGGCACTGGGGTCCGATGACATGGTGGGGTCGGTGGGCTCCTCCGTTTTGGGATCGGGCGGGTGGGCAGCAGGAGAAAGGATGCCCAGGCGTGTGGGCTTGCTGCTGGTGACCTGGGGAACAAAAGGGGCTGGAGGTAACAGGGCCATCTGTGAGGCTTTTGGCACAATTTGCTGTCAGGAATTGTCCCTCGGCTCCCAGCCATTTGTGGGAGCAGGGAGCGTGCTGCCAGCATTCAGCGTTGGACACCAACCTCCAGCACTGGGAATTGCTCCAGGAAGCCTGTCCCAGCTTGGAGTCACCTGGGATGTTCCAGAAAACCAATCCCAAGGGAAGAACCTGGTTTGTTCAACCTTTCAATTGCCAGGATAATCCCACACATTGGAGATGAAGTCACTAAAAAGCACATCCTGGAAAAAGAAGCAGTGGAGCATGGGCTGCCACAGGCAGGGACCATTTTGGGAAGGATGCCCCTGCAGTGCCAGCATGCCTCGGCCTCCAGTCCCAGGCTCTGAGAACTTCCCCCATCTCGAGATTTCTGATAAAAAAGTGAAGAAAAAAAGGCTAAGACAACAGGTCAGTACATCAAGGTCAGGGGTCTGAGGTCTTATCAGCACAGGAGGTTGCATCAGTCCCATAGGATTTAGGACACAGTCCCAGCCCCAGCCAGCAGCTGCTGCCCATCCAGGCACATTCCTACAAGAAGAAGGAACACCAGGAGGCTGTGGTGAGGCTGCCAGCAGCCCTTATGCCCCTCAGGCACCTCAGTCGAGCCACTACATATACACAAGCACAACCTCCTGCTGCTGCCATCATCAGGCTCCGGTTTCTGAAGGCATCATGCCATTTGCAAGGAGTTAAAGCCCTAAGGGGCAGACAGCAATCACAATTGTGGGCACTCTTGTCCTTGCTGAAGCACCCCAGCATGAAATTGGAGGGGTTGTGTATTTTTAAGCCTCCCAGATGCTCTGATGTGTGATCAGCACTGCAGCTGCTTGCTCAGAAAGGCCTTGCTCTGTTGATTTTTATTCCAATCGGTTGCTGCATCTGACGCTGGTGCCTCTGTCCCAGGGTGCTCCACGCCAGGGGTTGCTTGAGGGCACTTCTCTTTGGGTGCACTGGGTGGGGGCTCAGCCCTTTCCATTGCTCCTCAGGCTCAGGAATTTCCATCACCTGGAGCTGAGGAGCCCAATATCCCATGGAGTTACCATTCCCTTCCCTGGCACCCCCATTCCCTCCCCCACCCACCCTTTTCCATCCCACTGGGCCATGCAGCATCTTTTGGGACAATACCTGCACACACCAGGAAACACAGAGAATATTTAATTTCTTTTCTAACTCACCATGGCCTTTTGAGACACGAAGGCCCTGGGAGGATGTACAAAAGGGGGTCACCTCCACTCTGAAATTAGCAGGCACCAAGGACATGGGAAAAGATTTCTAGAGCAGCTGAAGTTTCAAGGAGGGACCAGGCAATTCCTGTTCCCCTCACCCACCTCCACTTTCTTCCTCTGCCAGGGTCTCTGCCTGCCACTGGGCCCCCACAGCTGCCAGTCCAGCTTGGATTCTGCTATGGGATGCTGCCCATATGGGCCTCAGCCAGCTTCCTTCCTAACAGCTATTCCCTCTCAGCCCTGCAGAGTTTCACCCCCAGGCCCCAGCAGTAAAGGCCACATTAGAGTCCTACTCCAAGGCAGAAGACACCACATTCCTCCTGCCCTCTGAGACAACTTCCACTTGTGGCTGCACACCCCTCCAAAGTGTCTTTCCCTTTCTGGCTCCCCACCCACCCCCACACCAAACCCTTCCTGTGCCTCAGTGGCTCCTCTCCTTCGTGCAGCAACTGGAACACACACATCTGCCTTTGCTCCACATGCCACCCCACACAGGGGCTGCTCAGCTCCTGGCCTGACAGGCTCAGCATTTTCTGCCTCCATGCCCAGGTTCAGCATCTATTTCCCCCAACCCCTGGCTCAGCATCTTCTCCTCCCATTCCCAGGCTCAGGCTCACTGTGTCCTTCCTCCATGCCTAAGGAGCTCAGAGAGGCCCAGGGAGCACCCAAGCGAGACACCCCAAAGCCAGGCCAGACACCAAACTGATTCACAGCTCCCATCTGTGCTCCCATTTGACCGCCCTGCCTGCGCTGGCAAACAGCCTGGCCACTTGAGAACAGCAAAAAGTGACGTGATCCTCATGCACTGCTGCAGGGTTTGTCACCTTCCCAGGAGGTGATTAGAGGAGTGGGATAATTTGAGGGAAATGGCCCTCAGTTCTCTGCCACATGATGAAGCTGTCACTATGAAAATGGCCTCACCATGGTGCGCCTCCTCTGTGTGGCTTTCTCTGACAGAGAAGAACTTTCTGTTCCCCCACCAGCTTAGGGACAATGGAGGGTATTTAACCTGAATAAGGATGCTTGGAGCAAACTATTAGTATGCTGAGGGAGTTGGTTGGCATCCACAAGGGGCTGGAAAAATGGAAGTTTCCCAGAGGCAAAATTAAAATGAGGCAAGGGGGTGTGAAGGAGGGGGAGCTCGCAGGGACAAAATGGTATGGGCTGGTGAAGTGGCAACCAAGAGTGGGTTTGCCCCAGGTTCACGTGTGGGACCAGCCTGGGCTCAGGTGCCCTGGAAGGCTCCCTGCAAAAGGAATGCATCCCCCAAAAGGGGGATGAGTGGTGGTGAAGGACAGGAGCATGCTGGGCACTGCTGAGGAGGCAGATGGTCTGCTCCTGAAAGCTGAGGGCAGCAGCAGAGGGTGCCCTCCTGGGCTGCTGTTTGCCCCCAGGAGCTGAGCTTGCTCCTTGTGGGAGAACAAGCAAGGTGCAATCCCCCACGGGCACTCTGAGGGCTCCCTGCCTGGCCCATGGGGATTTTGGGGGGGAGCCCTGGTGTGGGGTGGCAGTTCACTGGGATAAACACAGGGACAGGGCACAGCAAGGCTGTGGGGTCCCCATCCTTGGCAGATGCACTGCCTGGACATGTCACAGAGCTGCCTGCTCTATCTCCGGCTGGGAGCAGGGGCTGGAGCAGAGATCCCTGTGCTAAGACCATGCCGAGGCTGTCTCATTCAGCCAGCAGCACTCTGCCCCTCTTCAGCACCTGGATCAAGCATCCCAGATTTGTTGGTCAGCAGCTGAATTCCTGGCTTTGGTGGTGCTGGTGAAGCTGAGACTGAATAGGAGCTTTGGCACATGGGGGACTCCAGGGCCGTATCCTACCTCCCACTTCATTTAAATCCCTGCTGCAAACAAAGGGACCGAGGAAATCAAACTCAGGGCAAAAGCAGGCTGAGAGAAGAGTGGGGACACAAGCATATCTTCGCCAGTGTCTCCTCCCCTCCCAGCCCAGACCCAGGTCAGGGGAAACCTCTAACTGTCCTCCTTCCCTCCCCGCTCTCCACAGCACCATCCTCTCCCCAGTCTTTCTCCACAATGCAGCCCCAGCAGGGGACAAGGAGGGAGTGCCTTGACACAAGAGGCATTTTTCACCCTCTCCTCAATCTCCTGTGGTCACAGTAACCCCTGCTGGGGATGAGAGCATCTCTCCCCACCTCAGGTCTCTCCCGGCCTGGCTGACAGCACCCCACGACACTATGTCCACCCCACGCATGTATACAGAGCAGGGACGAAATCCGGGTCACTTGAGGAAGCAAGCAGAGAGGCTGCAGCAGCCCGGCTTTGCCGTGGGGCATGGGAAGCCTTTCCAGCATAACCACCCTCCACCGCCACCGCTGGACCTCAACCTCGCTCCTCCCTGGCTCCTCTCGGTGGCTTTGCTCCGAGGATCTCCCCGAGTGACAGTCCTCCGAGCCAAGGAGATAAGTGGCTGCTAGCCCACAGCACCTTGGAAGGATGCTCTTTGTAAAAAAAAAAACACCTCCTACCTTGTTCACCTTCCCTCCTCCCCCAAAAAAACATCTCAAAGCCAAACCCCAGAGCCCTCTGGTGACAGGGTCTTCTTTGGCAGCAGAAGCCAGCTTTGCTGTTATATTTTTTGGAGAGTAGGCTCCTGAGCAAGCGGAGCTGACAATCAGGAGGCCTTGCAGGCGGAGGCAGGAAACCCAGGCCAATTAAGGCAGACACATCAGCTTTTATCTCGAGATCCAAGTACCCCATTCATCAGCAGCGACTGAAAGGTCTGCGGTTTATCAAATAAAATCACTGTCTCTCTCCCCTTCTTTAAAGCCAAACACATCGACTTGGGTGCTGGCTGTGACCTTGTTTAACTAAACAGCCTTTCAAGGCCCGCTAGAAGGGGGGGAAAGAGCCTTTTGAAGAGGCAGCAGCCTCTGTCTGCCACTCCCCGTTCATTAGTGGCAGCGAAAAAAAACCTCACGCTCCCTCGCTCGGGCGGGGGAATACATATTTAATTAGCTTAATCGCCCTCGGTGAGTCGGCCCTCCCGTGCGGCGCTTCTTTGTGCTCCTTCCCAGCCGCTGGAACCCCCGGGATGCCCAGGATGGATTGGCGGATGGGTGGCCGCTCTGCTGGCGGCCGTCACGCACCGGCTCTGGACGTGACCCTTCGGCTGGCCAGACCGTCGCCTTTAGGGGCAGTTCTCTTTCACACCGCCGCTTCTCTTTGTAAATCCCCAGCTCGGATGCTGCCGCCACCACACTCGGCTCTCCTGAGTGCCGCTGCTCCCCCCGCCCCAGCCAAGGAGCTGGGGGTTATTTCCCCTCTGCTGCCTTTTGCAGCACGCTCCTGCACGGGCTCTTCCATGCCCCTCTCCGTCACGTTTTCTCCATCCCTTGCAACTGCCAGTGGCCCCAGCTCAGGAGTCAGGTTTATGACCCCTTTAAATCCACCCCAGTAGAAAAAAAGACCTCTGCATGTCAAAAAGACACCCCATCTCCACAGCCAGCTGCCGGCAGCCATCTCCTTGCCCCACGGAGCACAGAAAGCAATGCTCTGGCTTGCTGCCATTCTCGGGGAGGCTGATGCCCCCCCAGACCTAGCCTGTCTAGACACAGGCTGAAACAGAGAAGAGCTACACCCCTCCAGACGCATGAGCGTGTCCCCAGAGCTCAATGCAAAAACAACAAAAAAAACATTTTTCGGCTGCTGGGCATATTCACCTACCAAGGGACCCAATAACAACACAGTGGCCAGCAGAGATCCCAGAGGGGGCTGCCGTGAAGGGCAGGAGCCAGCTGGGGAACCACGATGGCTCCAGCCCTACCGCGAGCAGGGCCGCCGCAGCGCTGCTATGTTTCTGCATCCTTCCTTCCTCAGAGAAGGCTCACAGCCTCGGTGTCTGGCAGATTTTTATAAATGCTGTCTCTGTCCGATGCTAATGAAAGCCTCTCAGCTCCCTTCTCTCCCGTTTTCGGCTACCAGATCATGTTCAGAGTTAAATATCAAGCAAAGCAATTTTCTCACCTACCCTGCCTATTACAAACCCCTTTGATGTGACAAATTACTATAGGAAAAATAAAACTAGGTGTTTTTTGGGCAATGCACACTGACAGCATCCCCTCCCCAGCTAAGCCAATCACACTCTCAACTCCAGAGATCTTCGCTGAGATAGTCTCGCCTACGATACAGCCTGCTTAGCGCTAAAATATGAATGTCACCTTTATGGCTTGATTATAAAAAGCTCCTTTAGTCAGTGCTGGGCTGCCCAGTTCCCAGGGAGGCCATGAGGGAAAGCAAGCAGGCTGACAAATGCAAAGGAGAAGCAAAGGGAGAAACCATCATGGAGGCTTGATTTACCTTTTAAGCATGTATGCATAATCATCATTCCCAAATACCAAGTTTGTGAGATTTGTTTGCTTTCTTGTGATGGTTTTCATTTTTTTAATTAGCACAGCATCTGTTCAAAGACCTGGCACAAACATCTTCGTCTGTGTCCTTCCTTCCTCCTTTGTGGATCTAACTTGCCGTCGGCAGGAACAGTGCAGCCAGTCCGAAGAAATCCCAATTCCAGCCCCCATCACTATCACTACTTTAATAAATCAGATTTTTCACAAATTGCCTCCCGCTCACCCGGCAATCCGAGAGCTGGATCTCAACTGAGCTCAGCCTTCCGCGGCAAAACCCTGGATTATTTGCCCCCAAGCCAAAGCAGACGTGCAACATTGCCGCCGCCACCCCCAGGGGAGTTATTGTTCCTGAAGCTGGTGGGGAATAACCACACCGGAGGAGGGAAGTCACGCTTCATCCTCGCACCTCTTCACCGTCAAAAGGAAAAAGCAGGTTTCAAAGAAAAAGGTGGTCCGTGAAGTTTAATCTCCGGCTTCAATAGCCCGGGCGCGTTGCATGGCCATTGTGCCTCCCCCTACTCACCTCCTTAGCAGCGACGGGCTCCCAGGAGCTGCGCTCTGCAGAGCATCGGTGCTCGGAGGGGCCGGACGCTCCTCCGCTACCTTGCGAGGAGCAGCGGTCTCGCCTGCAGCCCGGCTCCGGGGGGCTTTCTGGGCTGGCTGCCTGCCGGCTGGTGGATCTGCGGCGTCTGATGTGTGGATGATGTGCGCCTCGAACACACACGCATCCGCACGCCTTCCCCTGACGTCAGGGCCGGGCCAGGGGGAGCGGGCAGGTGGGAGGGATCAGCCTGGTCATTTCTGAGCTAGCTAGGCTTAAAGGAGAAAGTCTGTACGGAGGGCCGGAGGTGACGGGGATCGGCCCCGGGGGGCTGCATCGCTCCGGCTGCGCAAAGTGACGCACGTCGGTGGCACAGCCGGCCGCAGTGGGGCAGCCCCACAGGCTGTAGGGACATCAGGACGGGGTGTGCACTCAGGCAGGGATGCAGTCGGGGTCCCTCACAAAGGGTGAAACCTGTCCCCTGTCACCCAAGTCTCACTGGTGCTCTGCAGCCGCTCTTCCCGCCTGCCCAAGCACCCCGAGTACCCCAGTCACCCCCGGTGCAGCAGGAGAGAACAGGAGGCACATGCTGCGAACCCATCCTGCTGCCCCACTCCCTCCGGGCTCACAGCCAGCCGTCACAAACCCAGGTGCTTTCTAAGGGTCTCATTTCTATCAACGCACTGTGCCAAAAAATCTTTCCTTTCTGTTTTCCTCCGTGCTTGTGTGACCGTGCTCAGGGGACCCACCTCTGCGGGCAGAGGCCGTGCCATAAACTGGCCTGAGACTTTGTCTAGTCAGGCTGTAGGGCAGCGGGACAGGGCAGAATCGTTTGCTGATTCCATTGGGGATTAGGGCGAGGAGTAATGGGCTTTAAATTACAAAGAGCAAGATTGATGTTAGACATTAGGAAGCACTTTCTAACAGAACAGACAGTTAATTACTCAAGTAGATTGCCTGGCCAAGCACCGGGGTCTCCATCGCTAAAGGCTGGTAAGAACAGGCTGGGTAGGCATGACTCAGGGGGGCATTTTACTCATTTTGGAGTAGAAGGGTAATTGACATAAGCACTTCACCACGCAAGTCACTGAGATCCTGGAATAAAATTTCCAACAACCCCGAACAAACATGGTGTGGTGTCAGTGCTGCAGGGAGCTGTTATGGGCATCCTGTGACACGGGACGGTTGCGTGCTGCTTTGGTTTCCTTAAACTCTTTCCTTGGCACATTCTAAGTACAGGTAAGTAACACGGTGATGCCAACTAGACCTGTTCCACAAACAGCCCTCAGGGCTGCAGGGTGGCACACAAGTTGTGTGGGAACCACGAGGCATGGCACAGAGTCAGGAGACAGGGTCAGAACTGCTCCACCTGGCTGTATCCATCCATCCATCCATCCATCCATCCATCCATCCATCCATCCATCCATCCATCCGTCCGTCCGTCCGTCCGTCCATCCACTGGGTGTTGATATGGAGCTGTCCCAAGGACGAGATCACAAGGCACTTGTCTCTCTCCTGTCAATGAATTATAATGCAGAAAAAAGCTCCGTAGGCAGAAGACAGCAGCCCATGGCAAGGCCACCAAGAAGCACTGAAACCCCAAGTGCCAGTGGGTTCTGCCATTGCCCATCTCACTCTGTTTGTGGCTTTCCAAGCAGCTTTCCATGACAGAGCCATTCACGGCCTGCAGATACCACAAGTCTTATCTCTCCAGTCTACTCTTCAGAATTTTGCAAAAGAAGGGGAGGAGGCCCCAGCTAGCTCTCAGTCTCCACTCTGAGTTTCTCCTCAGATGGCTTCTTCTTTCTTGGGGGTTAACTTTGGCTCTCCCACATAAAGGCTCTTGATGGAAAAGGCACAGGGAACTTGAAGTGCATTTGGCTGGAAGGTGACTCTGGGCATGTGCGGCAGCGGAGGAGGCAGAGAGTCTAAAACAGGCATGCTTTAAAATGATAAAAGGAGAAGAGGGGAAGCTTTGATCAAACAGAGAGTGGGAGTGGGGGTGCCAGAGATGCCTGCAGAGATGGAAGCAAAGGCAGGAGCACGGAGGACTTTTTATGTGAGAAGATACATAATTCCTTTGGAGTCAATCAAACAAGGGCCAGAACTGTCACAATGCAAATTACCACTCCCATAGCATCCCTGAGCCAGTTTTCTCCAAGACCCATGGGCATGTGCGGACAGAAGAGATCTTAAACCAAGTAATTTAGGGGCTCCTTTCATTTTCCTCAAAGGTTCCAATCCTTCAGGTAACTTCAAATATTATTTTCCAGTTTTCCTGTATAATCAAGAGAATGAGAAATGTCTGGTATTTTCTCTGAGGGACAGAAAAACTCTTCTGCCACCCCTGGATTCCAGCAGCTAAAGCATCAAAAAAAAAAACAAACCAAAACAATCCAGCAACTGAGAACAATGCTCTGAAATACTTGAAAAGCCCCAATACTGCTGAGAGAGACTCTAGAGACTTTATAGCTATGTGTAAAAAGGTATGTACAGGCACTGTGGATTTCTGGATACTCACCATGTCAGTACTGCTGGGAGAAAAGGAGACAACTCAGCGAAACAAAGCTGTTGACATCATCTCCAACAGAAAGACACTTCAGCAGCAGCAATAAATACAGTGTAACTCTGAGCGCTACCATTAGCTGAGTTGAGGCAACACCCATATTCTACAGAGCATAATTTGGTGTTTGTTTATATTTTTACATTGAAGACAGCACTTATGAAATATGGAATTCCTCCAGGGAGAAAACCTAGGCGGGAACAGAGCAACATCTGTCATGCATAGACAGCCCAGGCACACACCACTTGGGACTGGAGAGGGGCTACCTGAAGAAAGTGAGACTGGAAATGGTTTCCCACAGCCTGGAGTGTTTCTGGTGGAGGCTAAGACACTGACAGCCAGGCTCAGCTCTGGGGTGATTGTAGCCTGGTACCAGAGCCTGTGAAGCTCATCCGGCACTGCCATTGCCAGCTTTCTCTGCACACATTTCAATTCAGTTTCCCCAGTGTGAAATCAAAGTACCTGTAAGTTTCACCAAAATACACAGCTGCAGAGAGAAGAGAAGTCTTATTTTCCTTACTGAGGAGTGGCCCACAGCATTCAATCCCTGCTGGCAATCACAGAGCTGCCACAAGAGAGAGAGATTCTGCACATCTGCACTTCACAGCACACGAAAGACTGCACTCATAGAGGAGTCACCTCACTTGGGTCCTAGACCCAAGGCAGTATGAAACCTTGCAGACCTGCTGCTCACACAGCTGTTTTTGGAGGGGCTGTGGATAAGGCTGAAGGGAGATGTATCTGCTTTGTATTGGGCACTCAAAAGCCCCTGATGGGGCACGGTTATTGGAAGCATGGAAAATGTTAGCTCAAAAATGGGCTAGAAATGGAAGGACTATATGATTCTGTCCAAATCCACTTCTCTCCATCTCCCATGTTCTCCCAGGCATTTGTCTACTATTCCCTGAGCACAAGCTCTACTTAACACTACAGTTCTTATACACAAGCATCCAGAGTGATCACCTTGCCAAAACCAACAGTGCCTAAGTAAGTTCTCTTTCCTTGTGTGATACCAAAGCTATTTCTTCCCCTGCTGTCAGGACAGGGTTGAGAACAATTTGCTCTTCTGAAAAAGTAGCTACAGACACCTGCAAAAGCTGCACTAGATAAAGGTCAAAGCTTGCATTGCCAGACCTGCATGGGGCCAGGACAGAGCAGCACGGGATGCAGCATGTGTGCCAGCAAAAGTGTGCTGTGCCGAGATTAGCACAGCCGTGACTGGAGTGCAGGAGAAAGGAGCCTTTGTAAGGCTCCATGAAGTAGGACAAGAAGAGCAAGAAATGCTGGGGATTTGGGTTGAGGTGTTCTGATAGACTGGTATCTGCTGTGCTGGCAGCAGAGCTCCTTGCTGAGACAGTAGATGCTGCTCCAAGAAAAATGCCGCTCTTCCCAAGTGACAGGGGAAATCTTGTTGCTGGGCCCCCTATTTAATACAAACATGCCAAACACGGGCAGACCAGCCACGTTTATTTAAAAAAAACAACAACCCCACAACACAATAAACCCTGATGAAACAGAGTAATTGAGAAAAGATCAACACCTCCTTGTCCAAGACAGGTATCTTCTTAATGAGGCCTAACCAGGGTATTTCCAACCTTGTTTCCCCCTCTCTTTCCTCCTCAGCTCAACATTTAATGATTTCTTACCTAAACAGCTCGTTACTGTCCCACCACACGCTGCTGGGGAGCGTCGGGGATGACACACTTAGCCTTGCATCAAAGCCATGATGCTGACAGTGCAGTTTTCACTGTCAGCCAGGGATGTTTGGTTTTCCTGGCGGATCTTTTTTTAAACACACTTCAAACAAGCTCCTTTCATTTTCCCTGACAAACCTCAGACGTTAGCACACCCCCTTGTTTTCTGCCATCTCTCACGCTGCTTCTTCCTCACACTGATTCCCTCACTGCAGAATGCACCAAGGCCTCAAAAATTATATGAGAGGGGTTGGTTTCTTCTTGGTAATTGACACTCACAAAGTATTCCAGCTCTGTTTGGTGGCAGTTTGTCCCTGAAAAGAACCTTGACCTAAGCATTGGGCAGACACAGCTGTGGGGAACTTCCAGGTGCAAAGAAGATTATAAGCCTACCTGGGTTTGCTGGAGACGTGGGCAAACAGCTGAAGAAATGGCTGTCAGAGAGGCAGAGACTCATCTTTGGGCTCCTGAGCGCAAGAGAGACATGGGGCTCCTGCAGCAGGTCCAGCAGAGGACAACAAGGATAACTGGGGGACTGGAGCTCCTCTCTTACGAGGAAAGGCTGAGGGAGCTGAGCTTGTTCAGGCTTGAGAAGACTGAGCGGGGACCTCATCAATGAGTATCAGTACATGAGGGGTGTCAAGAGGATGGATCCAGGCTCTTCTGGGTCGTGCCAAACAAAAGGATAAGAGGCAGTAGGGCAGAAACTGATGCTCAGGAAGAGCCACCTGAACATGAAGAACTTTTTTACTGTGCAGGTGACCGGCCACTGGAAGAGACTGCCCAGAGAGTGTGTGGAGCCTCCCTCACCAGAGAGGGAACGCAAGAACCCTCTGGATGCAATTCCTATGCCACGTGCTCCGGGGTGATTATGATACCAAAATGACTGGAAAGTAAGCTTTCTAGCACAATGTGAAGCACTGGAAAGGGGGCATTCTTTATCTATGTAGGACACGTAGAAAACTATCTCTGAAAATTTCTGTTCTCTATGTTATGTATCAACCCCGCTTGAGCAGGGAGGCTGCACCAGGTGCCTCACGTGGTCCCCTCCTCTCTGACCTGTTCTGTGCTTCTGTGATCTTTGCTGTCCTATCTACACTGAAGTTCACGAAAATGATAAATTAAATCAGAATAACCGCAGTTGAGAATTGTTCTAGCTGTGTCAGGGGAGAAAGCGCCGGGGTTCGGAGGTGGAGGGGAAGGAGGGAACACTGCACAGTATCCCTGCAGAGGACGCCCGGGTGCCGAGCCGCTTTCCGCGTTGACGCCGGCCAGGAGCAGCGCCCCGGGCCCACCGGACACGGCC